>JANBXA010000651.1:138845000-139360000 GCA_030556225.1 Cricetiscus sungorus
CCTCCTATGGTCAGAAAGAAGCTAACTGGGGGCTTGAGCAGGTTGGAAGCGGAACCAGAATCTGATTTGACTTATTTCAAAACTGTCGAAGAAACTGCTTGACCAAGCTAGCTTGGTTAATAAATGTTTAAAAGAAATTAAAAGGTTGCATTCAGCGGATGCAGGGAAATGAGGGCCTCTTGGGTGGGGGTAGGAGTAGGGGTGGAGTGGGGTGCCTCTTGTCACTTTCTTTAGTATTCATGACAACTTTATCCTTTAAGTTCAGTGTTTAATTGCAGTTTTATTCAGAAATCTTTATGTCCAGGCACAGTAACAGGTTGTGAAAATCTGACGGGGAAACAGGAACTGGAGGAAGGTCAAGTGTATGCATGCTAGTGTAGGTCAACAGACATTTGCTCCATACTCAGGCATTTTAGGGGCTACGTTGTTGAAACACAGCTCTGTTATTTAGTCGGCTTGGGTTTTGTCAAAGTCAGCCTGTGCTTAATCTGTTAGGATTCCTGCTCAAACAAAATGATGATTAAAATAATTATGCAAAGCAATTTGTGGGCTAAAATAGTTAACTTTCTGTTAGTTACTTTTGATTTTTGGTCCGAAACACACTTTTGCATGATCTTGGCTTCTTTATTGAAATATCCTAATTTCTTATTTCTCCTCCTGTAGACAAGGGGTCCACATGGTTTTGATTTAGTGAATGAAAATTTCTATGGATTTATGTGGTCATTAAAATGCTCCCTATTCTCTAAATCTGGCCGAGTTTTCTTGTCACTCAGTCTTTAATGCTGAGTGACTTAGTAACAGTGCATTTTATGTCATTTCTTATTAGATATTCAGTTGCCTTTTTTGAGTCAGTGTTTCTCCCCTGAGTTAGATAAAAATGTCATGTGTTTCAGAGAGGGAAAACATCTGCAGAATTTTGCTGTGAAATTCTTATCCCCCTCAGTGTGTGTGTGTGTGTGGGTGTGTGGAGTGTGGGGGTTATGCGGGTATGAGTGTGTGGATGGATATATATGAATGTGCATGTGTGTGTTTGTGTGTGTGTATGTGTGTATGTGTGTGTGTGGGTGTATATGTGTGTGTATGTGTTGTGTGTTTATGTGTGTGTGAATGTGTGTGTTTGTGTATGGGGGTATGTGTGAGTGTGTGTGTTTGTGTGTGTGGGTATATGTGAGTGTGTGTGTGGGGTATGCATGTATATGTGTGTGTGTATGTGTGTGTGTATATGTGTGTTAGTGTCTGTGTGTGTTTGTGTGAGGTGTGTGTGTATGTGTGTTAGTGTCTGTGTGTATGTGTGTGTTTGTGTGAGGTGTGTGTATGTGTGTGTGAATGTGTGTGTGTTTGTGTGAGGTGTGTGTGTATGTGTGTGTGAATGTGTGTATGTTTGTGTGAGGTGTGTGTGTATGTGTGTGTGTGAATGTGTGTGTATGTGTGTCTGTGTATGTGGGTATGTGATAGGTGATGGTAATGAATTGCAGGGGAGAGACTGAAGCCTCATCCAGACTGATTTCTCATGAAAAAAAGTTATTACTATATAATTTTTTCTTTATTGGATTTAATTAAAAGGTATACAGTCAGATAATGATGCTTGGAAAAACCTTGATGTATCATTGCAAACTAGAAGTTTAGGGTAAAGTTTGAAGGAGTATGAACATTTTAACAAATTGGTATTTTAGTGTTTTTCTTTAGGCAAACAAGAATAACAAAAACCATTCTCTTGAAACTTTTGATAATTATGACAGCAGTTCACATTTTTGCCTGAATTAGGGCAACATTTTCATATATCTGGGATATAGGCTGTGTTACATTGGATGCTTTCAATCTTTTTCATTAGGCAGTCTTTATTAATTTTGCCACACCAGCTAGTTTGTAGGTGTCAAATGTCTTTTCTGCCATTTAATCTATTGGGTATTATTTAGGACATTTAGGAAAAGGTTATAAACAAAACCTTCCTTTCTTGCTATTTTAAACATCATATAAGTCATTTAATTCATAGAAACATTTTACTTTTTCATGAAACGCCTCAAAATTTGAACTTCTTTGGAGAATATTATTTTACCAGATATTTAGCTGGGAGAGATTCTGCACAAGAAAAATTTATCCAGTGTAATATTTTTATTGATTTTTTTTTTTTGGAAATGTCACATAATGCACTCAGGTCACACTCACTTCCCACAAGAATAATTTTAAAAATTTCTTTCTTTATTGTGTTGTGTATGTGTGTACAGGTGTGAGCATCTGTGTGTGTGTGTGTGTGTGTGTGTGTAGGTCATGACTTGTAGTCATCTCTCCTTCTACCTTGTGGGTTCTGCAGATCAAGTTCAGGTTGTCAGGCTTGGCAGCAGCCTTACTTGTTTAGTCATCTTTCTAAGCCCTGACAAGGTTTATTTATTATTTTTTTAGACTGGGGTGCTTTATGTAGCCCTGGCTGGCCTGGAACTCTGTATGTAGATATAAATGCTGAGATTAAAGGCATGCATCACCATACCCAGTGAGACATTTTTTGAATTTATGACTTTGAATTTATAACTTTGAAAGTTCTCTCTTTGCTTTCTTGATCTCTTTGTGATGGTGGGGATGGGTAGTACTCAGGAATGTGTGTGTATTTGCAGAGAACACACTATATAAACAAGGTAATCCTGGGTCCCATTTCTTCATATATTGGGTAACATGATAAAAATTTAAGCAAAGAAATTCTGAATTCCATCTTTCTAGTGTTTGCATACTATCTCTAGAGTGTTAAAATTCAGTTGATATGAAAGCCTGTACATTTTTCTTATTTGAGTGTATAATGCTGCCATAGAACAAACAATGATGAATGTCATAAAAACTTGACAATTGTCTTGTAAGCAAGTAGGTCAGTGTGGTAGCTTGAAAGAAAATGGCCCCCAAGGGGAGTGGCACTGTTAGGAGGTGTGGCTTTGTTGGAGGAAGTGTGTCACTGTGGGGCGGGCTTTGAGGTCTCTTTTGCTCAAGCTTCCTTCACTGTGACTGTCAGTTGACTTCCTGTTGCCTGCAAGACGTAGCTCTCTGAGCCAATCCTCCAGCACCACGTCTGCCTTCACACTGCCATGCTCCCTTCATGAAGATAATGGACTAAACCTCTGAAACTATACGCTAGACCCCTCAATTAAATGTTTTCCTTATAAGAGTTGCCACCGTGGTCATGGTGCCTTTTCACTAACTAAGACAGAAGTAATAATTTAAATTACTCTATTTTGAGAACCTTATAATTAAAAACGTTAGCAGTGAATTCAGGAAGAAAAGTTAACCAAACATAAATGTTGTGAATTTTTTAAACCAGTGTTTTTCCTCCCTCCCCTTGTGCTATGGGAGGAGGTAGAAACCAGTGTCTGCCCCCCTAGTGCTATGGGGTGTGGGGGGTGGAAATCAGATTCTGCACTCACCTTCTGCTATTTGGAGGGGGGCAATGTCTGTACCACACTTGTGCTTTTGGGGGGGCTTGAAGGGGTGTTTTTCTCATCTTTCTTTGCATTTGGGAAGAAGTTTTCTTTTCTTTCCTTCCTTTCTTTCTTTCTTTCTTTCTTTCTTTCTTTCTTTCTTTCTTTCTTTCTTTCTTTCTTTTCTCTTGGTTTTTCAAGACAGGGTTTCTCTGTGAGGCCCCAGCTATCCTGGAACTCCCTCTGTAGACCAGATCGGCCTAGAACTCACAGAGATCCTCCTGAGTGCTGGGATTAGAGGTGTGCACCCACCACTGCCTGGCTGGGAAGAAGTTTTCTAAAATTAAAAGTTTTGCTAGAAAGTTCAAATTTTGTGTTTGGTGACAAAGGCTGTCTGTTTTCTCTCTCTCTCTCTCTCTCTCTCTCTCTCTCTCTCTCTCTCTCTCTCTCTTTCTGCCTGCTTTCTTTTCCTTCCTTCCATCCTTCCTCTTCCTTTCTTTCTGTGTATATATCAGGTCACTTTCTACATGTCTGAGAAAATGCAGTCAGATACACAGGTCTAACCACAGTGTGTCAGCTGTTTTCTGAAGTGAAAATGATGTGGAAAATGTGGTCAGTTGAGTTCCCAGTTCAGCGGCCAATTGCATAAGTGCTTTTCCTCGAGGCCACTGGTGCCTTGGTGCAGCGTTCTGCCCTCTCTCAGGCCATCACTTACTGCTTTATAGTTTTTATTGCATATACTGATAAACATCCTGCAATGCTTAATAGTCTCTCCCAAGTTACATCTTGGAGCAAAATTTCATCTTGACTGAATTATGCATCATAATTTTGTAAAAATCTCCTTCTTATTTTTTGTGTATGACTATTTACCTGCCTGTATGTCTGTGCATCATATGCATGCAGAAGCCAAAAGATGTTGGATGCTACAAAGCTGAAGTTACTAAGTTATTAGCTGTCTTGTCGCTGTTGGAAACTGAGAGTAGGTCTTTGGAAGAGTAACCAGTGCTCTTACCTGCTGGGCCATCTCTCTAGCAGCTCTTTTCTTTCCTTTCTTTCCCAAGACAGGGTTTCTCTGTGTAGTTCTTGGCTGTCCTGGCATTTGCTCTGTAGACCACACTGGCCTCGAACTCACAGAGATGTGCCTGCTTCTCCGTCCCGAGTGCTGGGATTAAAGGGACGCCCATCTTTTCACTGGTTTAAAAAAATGATTCAAGTCTGTCCCGGTAAGTCTTCATGCGGCACATCATATCAACCTGTTTTCTGGGTGTCACTGTATTTCTCCACCTTTTGGGTCCAGACATGTTTGGTCAGGTGCCTTCTCCCAAACAGTTCTTCCAGGATTTAGTTCACTCTGTCCTGCGCCCACCTCCTCCTGCCATTTCCCCTTCTGAGCCAACAGGCCACACACTGTAGACAGGGTTAGTTTTCTGCTTTCTTGATGCTGTTCTGCATTCTGTGGGCTGTTTGGATCCTTGCTCAACAGAACTCAAAGCTCATTATTCTAAGAACAATTTGAAACATTTTTCCTGATACGTCATTCGGGAAACACTAGATAGTGTCTTTACACCAACTTGGGTGCTGTGGGAACTGGGCTGTAGGTGAGTCTATGGTGTCATCCCGCAGGAAGTCTGCGGAGATCTTGCCCTAGCCTTCTTCCCAGCAGAGGTAGGAGTCTGTTTTGTGCCTGCCTCTCTGTGTGGTTGCCAAGAGATGAGTGCAGTGTCCTTCCAGGGCATTGAGCTGGCTGTGTTGAGAACAGACTTCCATTTATTGGGAAGCCATTTCCAATATAACTCCCCCCTCCCAACACAGTCACATCCTGTTGAATCAGAGGAGCAATGGGTTTGAATGGTGCACCCAAGAGAGGAGGGGCAATGGGTCTGGAAGTCTTGAAAGATGATGACAACACAGTCACTTGTGGAGGCTAGTGTACATGATAGGAGAGAGAGAGAGAGAGAGAGAGAGAGAGAGAGAGAGAGAGAGAGAGAGAGAGAGAGAGAGAGGAGGGAGAGAGAGCGCGCTTGTTACAGGTTCCTAGGATGGGTAGCATAGGATTTATTATACCAAGCATATATATATACCGAGAGAGAAGGTTTTAGAAAATGTCACTACTCTGTGTCCATTTGGCTATTCCTTAGGGTGTGGAGATTTGGTACTGCATATCCAGCCCAGGGGAGTGCTGGAGGCCACTAATATTCACAGCAGAATGAACTGGTCTAGCCCACATAGCTTTATCTAAAGGATGATAAGAAAGAAACAGATGTGCCTGCCACCAGTAGGGCAGTATCAGAGGGAGACTGCATAACTTCCTTGGGAGTGGGGAGTTTACTATCCATTTGACACCAAAGTCCTTTTCCTGGACAGCCTTTCTTGGTCTTTGGGAGGCCTAATCTGGTTGGCCACTTTGTCCGAAATCCTGTGGGTCTCTTGCTTGGTTCTTTAGGGGAGGCCTTCTGGGAATGGCGGAGCGGGTGGCGTGGGAGTCTAAGAAGATGTGAGTGTTTGCTCAAAGGCTAGCGCAGTGTCTTGCTTCGGTTTGCTCTGGGCTAAGGTAGCTGTTGCCTTGCAACCTTTTAATGCACCCTTCAGTCTCCTAGCCTCAGGTACCTTTTGTGGCCTTTTTATCTGACCTTCTGTGCCTTTGGAGCTGATTGAGCCTGCTTTGTGTTGAAAAGGCCCTTTGTTCTCCCCCCCCCCCCTTCAAGTTCCCTGTTCTCTGGGGCCCTTGCCTGTGGTTCTGACCAGGTATTGGTCACATGTTGCCTCTGGGCCTCCCTTGCTGTTGCTTGCTATTTTTGTTCGGTGAGTAGCAGGACTCAGCGGGAGTTTGCAGAGGGAAGTGAGGCAGCGCTTTGTTTTAGAGTAATCCTAGCATGAAGGATGGGAAATGTAGGGCAGACCCAGAGACAGGGAGCGCACAGGAGAAGCTGAAGAGGTCCCAGCAGTAGGAGGTTAGATCCAGGTCAGCTGTAGGGCTCTGGGCGGGCAAAGGGGCAGTTTTCCTGTGATGCTCGGCTTCTAACTTTGACCCCAGGTGACAAGTCACAGACAATGTCCAGGTGCTGGGACTGAGGGAGCAGTTTTGGCTTTAGGGTGTGGGAATTGGATGCTTTTGGACTCTCCAGGAAGAATTTGTCACTGGCTAGGTAGGTAGAAATAAGGGCTTGGAGCCTAGAGGGCAGGTTTGGGTGTCATGATCCTTCAGGAGGGTGGTGTTTGTCTCTGTCTTGCCCATCACAGCTGAGGAGTCTTCCAGTGCACTTTGCACACTAAGTTAATGACTCCTAAGCATGGCCTCCCAGTGACGGCGGGAGAACACCATGAAATGTGGTTTGGATTTCTTCCCACTTGGAATCCCCCTCAGGAATCAGTGAAAGCTTTCAGGGTTGGAACTGGCAGACTGTCGGATTATTGGGTTAAAAGAGTTATTCCCACCAACGACATATAAACAGCAGAGAGTTCAGGCCAGGAGACAGAGTGGAGACCCCTTCTTTTAGCTCTTATAGGAAGGGAGTGGTTTCATGTAGGCATGGAGTCAGGCTATGTCTGATTCTCCAACAGAGAGAAGGGGAAGGGGTGGGGGTGGGCCTTGCATTGCAGGCAGTAAGAAATGCCCAACTATAAGATATGAGGGAACAGGGCGCAGGGAGAAAAGGCACAAGTAGTTGAGGTGTACCCGTTATGGAGGGGAGTGTGACCTCACTAGTAGCCTTCTGGTTGGTGTCTTAGCACCTGGCTACTTCCCTGGGGAAGTGGCAATGGGGTCTGTCATTGTCTTGGAGTCTGTTAAGGAGTCAGTGATTTACCCTTGTGCTCCTGGTAGGAGGCTCCGCTTTTCCCTTTCCAGGGAGGCTGCTGCAGTTTCGTGTGGCCTGAGCAGCAGTCCGGTTTAGATTCTAACAGACCGTAGGCCTCTTGCTCACACACAGGAGGCCCCTCTGAAGGATGGCTTCCTGCAGTGGGATGGCCACTCACGAGTGGTATTTGTAACTCTGCCCTTAGTATCAATGATAATTAACGACAGTTTATTGATTCACAGATGTCTGGCCCAGCCAAGTGCTATTCTCTATCTTATTTGGTGGTGAGTGAATTTGAGAGCTGGTAGATCTTCATAGCAGGTGATGTGTGCATTCTACAGCCATGCTTCTCATTTCTGCCTTCTAGTATTTATTAAAGATAAAAATAGCTATGCCTGCAAATATTAGTATAGGAGAATTCCGAGACTAGACCAGCAGGTGTGTGTGTGTGTGTATGATAGATATTTTAAACATTGTTCAGAACTGTGGGAAGAAGTATATGTTGGAAAGTTGTATAAATATGGTAGCTACTTTTTGAACCCACCCAAGCCACATTGAATGTAGGTTTTTTGTTGTTGTTGTTTTTTTTTTAAGGCAAGGTTTCTAGAAGCCTCTATGTAACTAAGAGTGACTTTGAACTTTTGCCTCCCCTTCCTGAATTGCTGGAACTACAAGTTTGGGCTTTGGTGCCTAGCATCCATAGTGTTGAGGACATTGTGCATGGTAGGCAAACATTGTGTCAACCGAGTGACATCTGTATTCTTAAGCTGTGCTGTTTCAATAACCCATTTCCTACATCTTACCTCTGAAGATGTTGGTTCTGATCATTTTAAAAACATAATTCATCCCGTTTGAATGACTCCATAGCTTTTTAATTCTTGGGCTTCATGTTCTGGCGGTGCTAGGTGTGGCTGTGGCTGTCCTCAACACAGTTCCCATGGTTTTTTTCTCCGTGCAAGGGTGTGGGCCATAGATGCAGTGGTGCCTTGGATGCCAATGATGTTGTCAGAGAAGTGTCAGGAGCAAAATCCCAAAAGTGGCCCATCGCTGTGTCCATCCTGGAGCAGCACAGTCAGTGTGGCTGCACTGTTTGCAGAAAGGGGGAAGGACAGAAGGACAGGCTCCCACACATACAGTCTCCCACTTCAAGTCTCATTCAGCGTTTCTGGAAGACATGAGATGTCTATGTTAGGATGTCTGACTCCTGGTCTGTGTGGAAGGAAATTTCTGGTTTTACTTGGATTGCCTCAGCAGTGAGGGTAATAGCAGGGCTGATTTTAGGCTTGTTGAGACACATACTGCACACATGTACACATACCCTCTATGCACCAGTAGGCTTGAAATCCATGGCCTTATAAATTATTTTCTTTTTTTTGTTCAGTTAAAGTATATGGATTCCTTATACAGTTCAAGTGAGGGTTGATGAGTACCCTTGTGGGCCTGGAGGGGACATGGAAGAGGAGATGATCCCTAACATGACCTAGAACTTTTGATCTGGTGCACTCTGGTTCCCCCATCCTAGGGCTGATCTGTCTCCCACTTGCCTTACACACACACACACACACACACACACACACACACACACACACACACACACGGCTTGCATGTCTGCTCTCCTCTCCAGCCACCTTCAGAGCCTTCAGTAAACATGTCCATCTGTAACAAGCCAGAGCAGACTCTTCCTTCCCTATCAGCTTAACTTATATCAAAGGTGTTCTTTTACACAGATTTCTAATGTATGTATAACTCAAGCAATAATGACACACACTACCTGATAATTTAGTAGAGCCCCAAACTTACTATGCCTCAAAAAAAAAAAAAAAAAAAGTAGATCAAAAATCTGTATTAGTTACTTGGGAAGGGGGGAAGGGGATGGTTACTATCCTGTTTAGCTTTTCTGTTGCTGTTGTAAACCATTCCGATCAAGCAACTTGGAGAGGAAGGGGTCTGTTTCCTCTTAGACTTCCAGGTCACGGTACTTCACTGAGGGGAATCCGAGCAGGAACTCCTCAAGGCAGGAGCCTGGAGGCAGGCACACAGCTTGTTGGCTCCATCATTGACTGTTTTGCAGCATCCAGGCCCCTTGCCCAGGAGTGGTCCTACCCATACTGAGTTGGTCTATCCTGCACCACCCAGGAGTGGTCCTACCCATACTGAGTTGGTCTATCCTGCACCACCCAGGAGTGGTCCTACCCAAACTGAGTTGGTCTATCCTGCACCACCCAGGAGTGGTCCTCCCATACTGAGTTGGTCTATCCTGCACCACCCAGGAGTGGTCCTCCCATACTGAGTTGGTCTATCCTGCACCACCCAGGAGTGGTCCTCCCATACTGAGTTGGTCTATCCTGCACCACACAGGAGTGGTCCTACCCATACTGAGTTGGTCTATCCTGCACCACACAGGAGTGGTCCTACCCATACTGAGTTGGTCTATCCTGCACCATCCAGGAGTGGTACTACCCATACTGAGTTGGTCTATCCTGCATCAATCCCTCACAGACATGCCCACAGGCCAATCTGATAAATACAATTATTCAAGAGAGACCTTTTGCTTTTATTCAGGTGACTCTAGGCCAGTGGGTCTCAACCTTCCTAATGCTGAGACCCTTTAATACAGCTCCTCATCTTGTGCTGACCCCAACCATAGAATTATTTCATGCTACTTATAACTGTGATCTTGCTACTGTTATGAATCATACTGTAAATATCTGATATGTGACTCCAAAGGGGTCATGACCCACAGGTTGAGAACCACTGTTCTAGGCTCTCAGGTTGACAGCTAATACTGACTAGGGCAATCAGAAACTTAAGGTTTAAGATTACTAGGCATGGCTTCATCACCAAAAGTATAATAGCCAACAAACTCCTCCTATTACACCTAAACAGGGTTTTGCAGTGGCTCAAATCAAACGCTGCCGAACTCTGGTATATTCCCACAGGAGTCTACAATTATACAGCCAATCAAACCTGCCCATGACACACCACAGACAGATGCAACACTGAGCTCCAAGAGGAGGAAGCACACATTTCCAAAGGCTGAGCTCCAAGAGGAGGAAGCACACATTTCCAAAGGCATGGTCATAGGCATTGCAGGACCCTGCAATATCTGCTTCCTTCCTTGATCTTCACATTTCAGTCTCAGGATCACTCACACACTACATTCTTTGTTACTGTCCTGACAAAAGATCTTTTCAATATTTCATTGTATCCTGCAGGACTTAAAAAAAATTCTGAGGGGTTAAGGAGGTAGAAATGAAGACAGGCTGTCCTGCTTAGCCAGGCACACTGTAAGGTCAGGCATGGGGCGAAAGCAGCCATGACAAAGCACCAGAAATTGGATACTGGGAACACAAGGCCTGAAGGACTTCCAGATATGACCCAGGAACCCAAGCCCTAAAATACCTCTGCAGGTCCCTCCTCTAGCTCTCACTCATTACTAGTTATGTTTTGAAACTATTAAAAGTAGCTTTCAGATATGAATGCTTAAACCTTATTTAGGGTGATCTGTTTTAATGAGCTTATTTTCCAGCAATGTCTCCAGATATCCTTCCTTCTTTCCTTCCTTTCTTCTTTCCTTCTTCTTCTTCTTCTTCTTCTTCTTCTTCTTCTTCTTCTTCTTCTTCTTCTTCTTCTTCTTCTTCTTCTTCTTCTTCTTGTTCTTCTTCTTGTTCTTCTTGTTCTTGTTCTTCTTCTTCTTCTTCTTCTTCTTCTTCTTCTTCTTCTTCTTCTTCTTCTTCTTCTTCTTCTTCTCCTTCTTCATCTTCTCCTCCTCCTTCTCCTTCTTTTCTTCTTCTTCTTCCTCCTCCTCCTTCCTTTTTTCTTTCATAACCATTCTTTCTTTTTGGCTTTATTGAGACAAGATCACATTCTGCAGCCTTGGCTTTTCTTGAACTCACAATACAGACCAGGCTAGCCTTGAACTCACAGAGATCCACCCACTTCTGCCTCTCTAGTGCTGGGATTAAAGGTACAGCCACAATGCCTGGCTTTACTTTTTTTTTTTTTTTTTTTTTTTTTTTTTAGCTTGTTTTTGTTGTTCAAGATAACGGGCTCCTTTGTAGCAGTTGTATGCATTATATATGTATATTATATACCTTGATTTTACAGCCTTCCTGGAGCACTTTCCACTGATAGTTCCCTTCTATCCACATCTCTCAGTAGAACTCTTCCCATTCATTTAAAACATGTACTCAGGTAAATCTGCAACCTGGTAGCTGTGCTTCTGACAAACACCTAAGTGGCAGTGGCAGTGGTGACTGTGTTGTTGTCTTTGGTGGTGGTGGTGGCTGTGGTGCTGTTGCTGTTGGTAGCTGTGTTGTTGTTGACATTAGTGGTGGCTGTGGTGGTGTTGGCTGTGGTAGTGTCTGTGTTGTTGTTGTGTTGTTGTTGGTAGCTGTGGTGGTGGTGGTGGTGGTGGCTATGGTGATGGTGCTGTGGTTGATGGCTGTGGTAGTGGCTGTGTTGTTGTTGTTGTGTTGTTGATAGCTGTGGTTGGTGATGGCTGTGGTGGTGGTGGTGGTGGTATTGGTTGCTGTGGTGTCAGTATTGTTGTTATTGGGGAATTAAGTACTGGCTAGGTTGACTTTTGTTTTGTGTAGTCAAGGATGACCTTGGAATGCTGATCCTCCTGCCTCTATCTCCTCAGTGCTGGGGTTTTGCAGGTGTACTGTCAAGTTGGTTTATGCAATGCTGGGGTTTGAACCCTAGGTCTTGTGTTTGTTGAGCAAGTGAGCTATCAGTTGAGCTACATTTCCTACCCCTATGTGTACTTTTCTGAATTGATCATCTGATGCCATTTGATCTTTCACAGAACTAATCCTAGATTTTAAAAACCAGACTAACTTGTTTTAGTGGCTATTATGATGAATAGTTTCTTTCATCAAGTAGATAGATAAATTGCTTAAAAGAGTAACATCATTGGTGGGAGTGCAAACTTGTACAGCCGATGTGGAAATCAGTATGGTGATTTCTCAGAAAATTAGGATCAACCTACCTCAAGACCCTGCAGTACTACTGTTGGGCATATACCCAAAGGAGGCACATCCACACCACAAGGACATTTGCTCAACTATGTTCATAGCAACATTATTTGTAATAGTCAGATCTTGGAAGCAGCCTAGATGCTCCTCAACTGCAGAATGGATAAAGAAAATGTGATATATTTACACAATAGAGTAAGAAACAATGGCATCCTAAAATTTTCAGGAAAATGGTCAGAACTAGTAAAAAACATCCTAAGTGACCCAAAAGCAGAAAGACAAATATAGACATAAAGCCTACAATCCATAACCCCAGAGAAGCTTGAACCCTCTTCCAGAAACAGATGGAAGCAGATGCAGAAATCTACAACTAACTAATGGACCAAGCTGCTGGAGTACAATCGAAGTGAGGGAGGAATGATAATATGAACAAAGGAGTCAAGACCATGATGAGGAAACTCACAGAATCTGCTGACCCCAGCAAGTGAGAGATCACTGACTCAGATCTGACAAATGGGGAACCTGCATAAGACCGAACTAGACTCCCTTAATATAGTTGACAATGGTGTGACTGGGACAATATATGAGGCCACTGGCAGTGGGTCCAAGATCTAACACTAATGCACAAACTGACTTAGTGGAGCCCATTCTAAATGGAGAGATACCATGCCCAGCCTAGACACAGGGGTCTGGAGGGTGAAGAGGTGTGTTGGATCTGCCTCAATGAGATGATGGGACAGACTTAGTAGACTTTCTAGGGAAGGCCTTACCCTTTCCATGGAGCAGATAGGAGGATGGGAGGTAGGGAGGAGAACAGGAGGAGAGGAGGGAGGGGGAAGTGGGATTAGAATGTAAAAAATAAATTAAGAAAAAAACTGAAAAAAAAAGAGTGGCATCATATGTTCATTTGTAGGTTAGCAGTGACAAGGGAATTTGTTTATAAGTTGATCCTAAATATGTTATTTATCACTTTTAATTATTAAAAATATATACAGCAGTTCTTTAACAAAATTAACAAAAGTTCTTAAAACATATAGCCTTACAGTTTTCCCAATAGGCATAATTTAAAAAAGTAGGAGTTACTAGCATTTGGGTAGAAAACTACTACAAATATCTTTATAATAGAGCTAGAAAGATGGGTTAGTGGCTAAGAACACTAGCTGTCCTTGTAGAGGACCCAGGTTCAGTTCCCAGCATCAACATGGCGACTCACAACCATTCATAACTCCAGTTCCAGGGGATCTGGTCCCCTCCTGTTAACTTCTAGGAACCCCAGACACCATATGGTACACATACATGCAGGCAAAACATTCACACACACAACACACACACACACACACACACACACACACACACACACACACACAAGACAAGAACCGAATCCACAGGAAAATAACACAGTTTTACAATGGTATCTTTAAGTGGTTGCCTAAAGTTCGTTACTAAACCACATTATCTTGGTTGAAATATTCCATCCTATTGGTTATATGAATTTGATAACATTGTTTAAAATCACCTCAGATGCCCAATAAAATAATGTTACATAGATGGTCTTTGTCGATTGAGGAGCTGGTAAATGCCTGTAGTACCAACTGTTCAGCAGCCTGAGCCAAGGCGGTTGCTTCTGGCTAGGAATTTGAGGCTAGCCTGTACAATATAAGACAAAATTTCTTAAACTAGAGGAAAAAGAAAAGGAAAGGGAGAAAAGAAAGTGCAGTGTCTCAATCTAGTGTAATTTCCAATTTGACTTACAGGATGGAAGAGGAAGTAGACTGTTTTTAAGTCAACAGGCTGGAGAGACAGAACTGTATAGTGCCTTGTTTCCTGATCTAAAAATATCCTTTGGCCTTGGAAGTTGCTAACATTTGGGGGCAGTATCCTCTTTGCTTCTTGTTTTAGAGTCACTCTCTTCTGGTGAATAAGTGGAGTGAGATTCTGAGGTTTTCATCATGGAAACACAAAGAGGTTGGAGATAGAAAACACAGCTTATACCATGCTCACTTTGCCTTTTTGTTCAATGTAATTCTTAAGTCGGTAGAGATTTGGTTCACGTTCATCTTATGGATGCTGAAAACACTTTGTCTTTCAGTCTGTAACACAGTTGTTTCTTGATTAGATTTTGCGAATCTGTGCCATTGCCCATCTTCCTTTCCTGAGTCCCTCGCTTCCTTCTGGTTTCATTTCCCCACTAGCTTTGTGAGGGTCCCTGTAATACTTGGAAGAAACTATGCGTGTATTCTTGGTGACTACCATTGCGAATTAACAGATGCAGGACATGCGGCCGTCTTTTGTCCTTTCTTAGTGTTTTCATGCCACTAGGTTCCAAGTGTTCTCCTTGAAAAAGTTACATGCTTAGCAGTTTGTCTTTCTTTGAGATCCTGATTCCTTCCTTCCTTTCTTCCTGACTTTTAAGGCAGGGTCACTATATAGATCAGGATGGCCTTGAACTAACTCATAGAGATCTGCCAGCCATTGCCTCCTGGGTGCTTGAATTAAAGGGGTATGCCTTTAATTTATTTTATAATAATGCCTTGCAATTTATTTTATTTTTAGTTATGTGTATGTGTGTGTCTGGGTGGGTGTATGCATGCAAGTGTGGGTGCCCTTGGGGGACAGGGATATTCATCAGATCTAGAGTTACAGGCAGGTGTAAGTCATCCAACTTGGGTGATAGGGGTTGAATTTGGGCTGCTCATTATGTGTTAATGCTAAGCCATCTCTCAGCCCTGTTTTGTTTTTGAGATAGGGCCTCATGTAGTCCCAGTTGGCCTTGAGACTATTATATAGCCAGAGATGATCTTATACTTCTAATCTAATCTCTTGCATCTACCTTTCAGATGTAGGCTCTGGTTTTATGCGGTCCTGGGTATGAGATCTTGGTGAATGCTAGGCACATGAACCCCACAATGGACTCATGGCCCAGGATCTCGATTCTCTGAATCTACATGGACACTTAGTTTCCAGCAGTACTTGGTAAATAGTAGGTTGTTATGAGCAGGTTCCCCTCCCCCCCTTCCCCCTCCCCTGCCAGCCGCCTGACCCACTCTTTGTTCCTCCCCGCCTGCCGCCCGGTCCTGCCACCACGCGAGCCCCAATAACATGCTGAGACTCTGTATTTGATACAATCCTGTTGGCCAGTTACTATTATTGTTTATGGGCTAGCTCTGTCTTAATTATTAACCCGTTTGTACTTATCTAAGTATTTCCACGTGGTCATCTTACCCGAGCACTGTGGGCTGGCATCTTGCTTTCTCTATGCTCTACATGCAGACTCCTCCTTCCTACTTCCTCTTTCCTCCTTGTCTCCTAACCCTGCCTATCTTGCTTTCCCCTTGGCCACAGTGCTTTATTAATTAACCAGTATGAGAAACATATTTACAGAATAACATCTCCCATCAGTAAGTAGTAAATATCTGCTGGGTAAACTCCCTCCATCCTGACTAGCTTTCATATAAAGATGTTGGAGAAGTCAGTTTTGTTTAAAAATGAAAGTTATGACCAGTCTGAACACACATGCCCTCCAAGCAAAATGACAGCCATTGACAGCAGCATGGAAATGGTGGGCATGCTGAGAGCTGAGAAGGCACCCCTGTTAACTTTTAGTGCCCATGTCATCAAAACAGGCGCTGTGGATGGGATTGGAGACAGTCGATTGTTCTGCCTGCTATCACGCTTCTTGTCACTTGTTGAAGTGGAACTCTGAACCCAGAGTTCTCTCTCTCTTCCTGAGTCAGTCTATGACTGACTTGGAGGATGGAGTAGATACTACAGGCTAATGGTTTTCACAGTAGATTGCCTTGGGGCCATGTCTGAATTACCTACCATCGTGGAAATTATCAGCCTGGCCTAGTCTCAACATTTAGTTTTTGGTTTTAATCTTTCCTGTTAGGAAGTGGTTTTCAACCTTCCCAGTGCATCAACCCTTTAATACAGTTCCTCATGTTGTGGTGACCCCCCCAGCCATAAAATTATTTTCATTGCTATTTCATAACTGTAATTTTGCTACTGTTATGAATCATAATGTAAATACCTATGGCCTTAAATGACCCCTATGAAAGGATTGTTTGACACCCAAAGGGTTGAGAACCCCACAGATTTTGAACCCCTGCAAAGTATGAACCACATTTCATGCTTGATCCTACCTAATCCTGGTGTTGGACCATGATTATTATAAGTGTATTTTCTTTTTGTGAACATGGGTGAGCAATTTCTGGGTGTTTATTGAGCATGGCACTGAACATGGAAAGAAACTATTCTAGCACCTAAAACAGCTATTTAGAGATTATCGTAGTTCCTCGAACTCTTAGATGCTTGGCTCAGTAGGTAGCAGGTGTCTCCCCATGTGTTCTTAGGTGATGTGGAGGACATCCTCTCCCCTGTCATTTTCTCCGTGTGTGTGTGTGTGTGTGTGTGTGTGTGTGTGTGTGTGTGTGTGAGAGAGAGAGAGAGAGAGAGAGAGAGAGAGAGAGAGGGGGGGGAGGGAGAGAGAGAAGGTGTACATGGCATGTGTGTGGAGGTCAGGATAGCTTTCTAGAGCTGTGTCTCTTCTACCCTATAGGTTTTGGGGATCAAACTCAGGTTGTCAAGCTTAGGAACCCCCACCCCATAACTTTTCATTCCTGGATCTCTGCTACATTGTTTCTAAATTGCTGTCTCTCAGGCCCTTCAGATCTACTTGTAAGTTACCTATGGTTTTTTTTTTTCTTCTTCTTCTCCTTCTGATCTCATACTGAAGAAAGCTGACTCCCTTTCAGCTAGTACATTAGTTTCTACTGTCTGCACACCTTCAGACACCCATGGCTTAAAACACTGGGCATTATCTCTTCTGAGGCTTGATACCGGAAATGAAGGCCTTGGCAGGATGCTTCGTCCTGTGGTTGCAGGTACCTGCTGGCGTTCCGGTCTGGGGTCATAAGAGTTTCTGTCTCTGTCTTCCTTTGCTTTCTGTAAGTCCACACCCCTTTTCTCTTTCTCTTATAAGAGCCACTGGCACTTGGTAATCCCGATGATCCAGAATGGCCTCTTTGTCTCAAGATCCTTAACTCTGCTTTGCTGAAGGCTGGGTGTCAGTTGGCCCCTGTCTGGCTTGCCCTTCCTATCCCCCTACAGACCTCTGCTACCCAGCCTTCCAGGGATGCCTTCCGGGGCCGACAGCTCGTCTCATTTTTTCATATTCTTTTTTTTAATTAATAAGTTTTATTTAAATTAGAAGCAATTTTAATTTACATGTCGATCCCAGTTCCTTGTCTCCCTGCCATCCTCCCATGCCCCCCACCGATCCTCCCCTCTGTCTCTAGGCTAAGGGAGTATCCCTCCATGGGGAATAGGCTCCTGAAGACATTTTGTGCACCAGGGATACATCCTGGTTCCATTGCGTCTGGCAACCCAGCCTCCTCACGTCTCTTTCTCTGTTTCAGGGGCCCATGCACTGGGAGCTGTCCAGCTCATCTTCCATTGCTACTAAACTTTTCCAGTGGCTGAATGTCACACTCCATCCTCTGCTCCTCTGCTCACAGGGCCATGGGCGGAAATGCCCCTCCCTCCTTTTCCTTCATTGTCTGAGGGCTGCAAATGGGTCTGCTGGCTTCATCCACCTGGGCTGTCCACTTTTTTTCTGTGGAATGTACTGTCCACTGAACTGTTGACTATTTTTCTTTCATTTCCAAAAGACACTGTTCTCAAAGGTCGGCAGGGACCCCCTCCCGGCATTGTCAGGAGGTGGAGAGGTATGATGGTGACCGCTTCATCACCTGCAATAAGGACGTGGCTTCTCAATGCCCCCTCAATCTCTTTATTTGTACATGGGAATAATATTAGTACCCATGGAGATGTTGGAGAGAATTAATAGGTGGCACACATAAGGCATATGTAGGAATGCCTAGCAAAGCATATGTTGTATGTTATGTGTTAGGTATTTTCTCCTTAATTTTCTTTTTATTTTGTTGTTTTAAGACTTTGTTTGTTTTGATTTAAGACTTATTTTTACTTAGGCACCCACAGAGGCCGGAGGATGGTGTCAGATCCCCTGGAGTTGGTGTTTCTGGCCATTGTGAGCCATCTATAGTGCTCTTCAAGAGCAGCAAGTGCACTTAACCCCTGAGCTGTCTCTCCACCCTCAAGCTATCAGTTTTTTCTCTGTAGCCTTTGTAGCATTTAACCTAGGTGACTCCTTTTTAGTCTGTAGATTCTTCCGAGGTTAATTAATTTGGGGGTTATTTAGCCTTAGTCCTCCTGTGTGTTGTCTACATATATGGGCACATATCCATTCTAGATCATTTTTCTGGTAATTCACAAGTCTAGTTCCAGTTTGTGCCGTTACCTTCATGTCTCTGAGTTAGGCTTCCAATCCCTTTCTTTGCTGCAATCCCATCATTATAACTTCTGCCAGGTTGCTTACCCTCACTCAGGTCCCTTGGGAAGCATCTGATCACTTGATAGTGAAGCAGCTAGCGGCTGGTGTGTCTCAGCAGATAGGAACCTGGACATCAGTGCTGGAGATCCAGCTCCCTGGCCAGTGACACTGTGATGTCCTTGCACATAATGCAGCCTCCTCCCCATCAATGCTCAACACTTCCCGTGAGCAGAGCTGGATGTGGGATGGATCGTCAACACATGTGTTTTGCAAATGTCTTAATTTTTGTGTAGTGGAGGAGGAGGTACATTCACAAAGCCCTTGTCATAAGCCCTGGATAGAACTCCTAGATGATTTTGTAAACAAGTATCTTTTGATGTTTTTCCTTCTTTTTCTTCCCTTTCCCCAAGGTGTTTTTTATGGCGTTTTTCTTCCTTTTGAAAGGATAACTGGCAAACAAGTTGGATTTATGTCTCATTATGTTGAGGGAAGTAGAAAATGAGCTAATTAAAGAACACACAGCATGGTTTTAATTAAGTAGTGGTGCTTTTTAGTATATTTCTGAGTTGTCTCAAGACATAGGGGCAAAGCCGAGAACGGCAACCTTATTTATTTTCTGAGTTATAGTTTCTTACAAATTGGAATAAAAATTTTAGATAAGGATTTTTTTTCTTTTCTTCAAGACTCACCAGGGAGAGATTTTATTTCCTATTATCGAGAACTAGCTAGAATGTAGTAGTAGTCAGTGTAGCTGTGTGATGTTGGGGACTCTGTCCCGATGGTTTGTTTAGTGTGGCTTGTCGGCACATCACTGACAACTGTTCTCTGTTTAAACACATCTTCATTCCCAAACTGGTTCCTGTCTTTAGGGACCAAAGGCATGGGACCACTTGCCTGGGCAATGGAGTTGTCTTAGCTGTAAATGTTTTAAGGAGAACTGATAGCTTTCTCTTCCCATTGTTGAGCATGTTCCCAACGTTGTCCCCATGTTTGTTTCTCCCTCCACGCAGTGAGTATACCATACATTCCTTCCATGTTTGTTTCTCCCTCCACGCAGTGAGTATACCATACATTCCTTTGGTAAAAAATTCCTCTGTGTCATGGTAATCTATTTTTCCCCCCAACAGTTTTTTTGACCTGTAGCTGAAAGTAAATATATTTTAAAGTTTATGTCTAAGACCCAGGATCATGTTCCTGTATCTTAGCCTCTCGGCATCCACTCGAAGGCAAAAACGTTGTAAAATTGTGTGGTGTTTCTAACCATGCATGATAAATGCAAATCTAAATAAGTTAGGTTCAATTATAAGACCACTTTCTAGAAAGCATGAAGACATACTCTTTATGTTTATTTTAGTGTGTGTATGTGCGTACATGCCAGTGCGCGTGTGTGTACATGCCAGTGTGCATGTGTGTTACGAGTAAGTTTTTTCTCGCCGCCAGCCTGGTTAATAACAACTCTCATCACGTGTGTGTGTGTGTGTGTGTGTGTGTGTGTGTACATGCCAGTGTACATGTGGAGGTCAGAGGACAACTTGCAGGGGTTAGTTTTCTTTTTTCAGTTTGTGGGTCCTGAGATTGAATTCAGGTAATCAGGCTTGGTGCTGGGGGCATTTACTCTATGAACCACCTCATAGCCTTAGACGTACATTAAAAAGTGTGATTGAAGTAAAGCTTATGTGAAACACAGATTTCTGCTTATCTCCTTTTTGTGGATTGGAAGGGAAAGAAAAAGTCATGTAGTGTTGGGATGGGTCCCAGGGTTTCTAGCATGCTGTGCCAGTACTCTGCAACAGACCCATCCCAGCCTGGGCATTCATTTTGCGGGAGTGACATTACTCTGCACTGACAGCTTTTTTTCATGTGGACAGATCTGTTAACCAAGTCTTGCCGTGGGAATGAAATTAGTTTGTGATGAAGCTAGTTAGCGTGGAAGAGAGTTTGGGAGGCATCTGGTACAAGCTACCTCTTTTTAAAATGACAGAGTTGTGGTCCTGTGGGCTGTTCCAAGTGGGGCCCCCCAAGAGGGTCTCCCTGCCTGCTCAAGGGGGTGTAACACCTTGGTCAGGGCATTCTGAAGTCTGTCAGTGTACTGTTTCCCCAACAGATAGAAATTAGGGGGCCTGCTTTTGAAACACCACAAAGAATTAAAGCTACCAACCTTAAACTGTGCATTGATCATTGATGTTTCATACTTCGTGTTTGAAAGGAATTCTAGTTCTCTGAGTGATAAACTCATAGAAATGATCCAAGTGGCTATCAATTTAAGTTATTCTTCCTTTCAAACACATCAAGGCTTTGTAGGGGGTCTGGAATGGTGACCCCCATCCTGGTGTTATGGTGATCTGTATATACCATCCTAGTGTTATAGAGATCTGTAGTCCCTATCCTAGTGTTATGGTGATCTGTAGACACCACCTAGTGATCTGTAGACACCATCTGGGTATTATGGTGATTTGTAGACCCCATCCTGGTGTTATGGTGGTTTATAGTACATTTGCTGTCAGACAAGGGATTACCTTTGTGGAGTTTTTGGTTTTAGGGCATTAATACAGAGTTTTAAAAAAACGAGTTTTGAATTATAGGACTTTGTTCGTAGTATACATATCTCTTTCGAAATGACTGTTTAAGGAATTTTGCTACCATTTGTGTATGTAGTCCTATTCTGTTAGCTGGATGGATGTTGCTGCTTAAAGTTTTTTGTTTTTACTTAAAAGCAGGCATTTATTGATTTGTGCTTATGCATGTGTTTGTGTGTGAACTCAGGTGCTATAGTGAACAGATGGAGGGCATAGAGCAAGTCTGGGAATTGATTTTCTTCTTCAAGTATATGGGTACCCGGGATCGGACTCAGATCACTGTGCTTGCTGGCAAGCATCTTTACCCCTTCCCCCCTGCCGAGCCATCTCACTGGCCCCTATTTTAATTTTTAAAGTCCGTTTGTTCTTAAGGGTTTTGGTGGTGTTGTTTTGTTTTTCAAGATACGGTTTCCTCTGTGTAGCAGCCCTGGCTGTCCTGGAACTCATTCTGTAGACAAGGCTGGCCCCAAACCCATAGAGATTCACCTGCCTCTGCCTCCCTAGTGATGGGATGAAAGGTGTGCATCACCGTGGCCGGTGTTCCTAAGTTTTTAAAGCAGGAAATAGTCATCTTGTATTTTGTTTTCTCCTTTGACATGGTAGGTAATCGAGTGTCCACTTCCGAATATTATTTTACTAAGAAAATCTTATCATTTCATGACTTTCTTTCTCTTGTTTGTTTTCTTTTATAGCCAACACATACTTCTTTATGGTACAAGCTCGAGGTATGATGCTGAGAGAGAATGTGAAAACAATTGGACATATGATCAGGCTATATACGAATAAAAACACCACGCTCAATGGGACAGGTAAGGCTGTGTCCTCCTTTGCTTACCCTGGGAGTTGCAGATCAGTCAACAAACCTTTTAACATTCTGGTTCCTTTACCTGCTCATAACTCACTGGTAAAGAGGGAGCTGCCTTTACTAAGTGCCCCACTAGATGATTAGCATCCCCTACTACTGTACTGCTAAGTGGGTAACTTCTAAGTGCACAGCTAGGTTGACATCCCCTACACAGTGCAGTCTAGGGCCTTGTAAAGGAAGAAAAGAATACATTTTATGATCCCGAAAGTCAGCACCTGCTCTTTGCTGTGTGCAGTATTAACTGAAAGTGGGCTGTCCTTTCGCCTTGCACAAGGTTAATATCCATCTGACTCAACTAGGGATTTTCTCAAGGGAAGTAGTTGGCGTTAGTGGCTTTATTTCCCTATTGTGGGAATAAAGTGTCTCCCAGCATAATATGGGATGTAACGCTGACAAGATCTGTGATTGCCCCTTGAGGCCCTCTTTAGGTCTTTAATAGTTAAAGTGCCACAGTAAACACACTCAGTTCTCATCACCTCTGCCCCCTCCCACCAGGAAGCCTCTATCTCCCTCCATAGTGGGGCTTTAATTAATGTCAGGTGGGTGGGAGTGTTACGCCTAAAATTTCCAGATGATAAATGTACTTGTAGAGAATCCACCCTATTCATTTGCCTGGGTTATTTGTGATTCCCTAAATCTTAACTTTCCTTTAAGCTTCCAACCTTGATCTCATTTAGAAAGACTGTCTCAAGGTAACTGACCTTTCAAGAATACAAGGCCGTCTCCGTCGCTGGTCTCCTGGTCATATTAAAAGTTTAAGCATTCAGGGAACTTCTGTGGGCCATGCTAGTTGAAGAAGTTGGTTGTGAGGATTTTCATTGAAAAGTCCATTGAGCTGGAGTGTAAAGTGTGTTTAGGTTACTGTATTCATCTGTGTGAATACTCAGCATTTCATGTATCTTTTTTCCCTCTCTGGGATATGAATAAGTTTTATGTGTGGGTGTTGAGTTTGGCTGGGAGCAATGATGACTTGAACAAGCAGATGTTCCTCCAAAAAAAAAAAAAAAAAAAGGAAATTCTTCCTTTCCTCTCCCAGCCATGTCTTTAATGAAGATGAAGCTACTGGGGGGTGGGGTACTTTGACAAAGAGTTGTTTACTTAGAACTTTCCACAGGATTCCCTTGCTGATGGGAAGTGTGTGCTAGAAGACACAGGAGGCATTCTTTTCCCTGTGAGTGTCACAAGCTGGTGACACAAACCATAGTGTGTTTTTCTTTTTCCCTTTTGTCACACCTGCCCTGCCACCTTATCCTCAGTTAACTTACAGCCCAAACTGGCTGCTAGGACTCCAGTCATCCACCTTTCTGCTTGCTCGTGGTTCAGTGGGTGGTGGGCTGGGGTAGAGGGGCAGTGAGAGGGGCAAAAGATGTCCTCCTTTAAGGAGACTTACACAAAAGTCCCACTGTGTCTTTTCACCAGCTCACTGGCCAGACTTAATTACCTGGCTGCAGGGTGATGGGGAGGATGATGTGAAATTGTTCTAAGCAAAGCTGGGATTGTCACCCAAGGAGGCGGGAAATAGAGTCTGTGTTGGAAACGTCAAGACTCTGCCAGGCTCACTTAGGCAGCATTTACTGAGCAATTAGTATGGGTCATGCATGAGTAGAAATGGGAGATGCTGTGTTAGGAAAAATACCCTTTAAATGCAGAAACTTTCAGGCTTCTAGGAGAGATGGAGACATGATTTCTAAAATGTATCTAATTATTTCTGCAAAGACTTAGATAAATTTGTCAAAGTTAAAAAAAAAAAAAAAAAGAGGTCAGTGAGATGTACAAAGCTGCAAGTGAGTGCCACAGGAGAATGGATTAGTACGTTCATAATGTACCACGAGAAGGCCAGTTGGTCATGGTGTTTGGGTGCGTGTTTGGTTTCAGAAGGGCTTCAGTGCTGTGTCTGACTGTCAGCACCAGCCAGTGCAAATACACTCAGGATACTTCTGTGTAGAAGTATACTAAGTTCTCAGAATCAAACGATGCCTTTTTGAGTAGCCTGTGTGATTGATAAGACAAGCCGCGGTTACTGAAAGTGGACTTAAGAGGGGGCCAGGGCTGTGCGGGGTAGAGATGATGGATTCCCTGGGATGAACCTGGTGCACTTCCTTACTTGATGGGTGCTTCATCTCCTCGTGTGAGTGACAAGCACATCAGAGCTCTAATGGAGTCCCTGTGCACCTTCCAGGACTCCCTCTTGCAGAAGAGAAGCTGTGGAGAGGTGTCCTTCTGTCCCCTTCTTTTCTCTGCCCTTCCCGTTTGACGATGGTGTTGGGACCTGCCTGGCACTGGGTGTGGTTCTGGGAGGGGGAGGCAGGCAGGTTGCTCGGAGCTCATTTTGTTTCCATCCATTCATTAGATGAAATAATGTCTGCCTTTCCCAGAAGCTGTGGTGAATCTTCAGTGTGTCTATCCCACATAGCCGCTGGAAATTGTTCAAGGTTTTCAAAGCACCGTGTGGATGGTGCTCACTCACTGCCTTCACAGGAAGGATGCTTGTGTGGGTTTCCAGCATTGTTTCCTAACCTTAAATCACACAGGCTGTTTTATCAGCCATGGTCTGTTCCTCGGAAGCCTTAGGTGCCTTACTTATGCGGGAGGTTAAAGACAATTCAGTTTGAACTAGCTCAGGCTAGTGGTCCCCGCTGTGGTCAGGCTTGGCTGAAGATGAATGACTTGGGCAGCTCAGAATCATTTCTGCCAGTCTCTTAGTGACTTCTGCCCTGTCTGGTCATTTACAGGTGTTATGGGCAAGGGCAGCATACATTTTGCTCTGAAACTCTAAATCAAGTGATTAGCCAGTATTGCATGTCTTCCCGGCCCTTAAAACTATTGTTGGTTTTACTAAAACTGGCAGAAGTAATGATTGTGTTCTTTAATGAAATATGTAATCAGTCTAGCCCTAGATTGCCCACCCTGAACTTCTTTTTCAGTCGGTTAAATTTGCTTTATAGAAATAACCAGAGAATTTGAAATTTAAGGGAGTTGGACTTGGGTCTGGAGAATCACAGAATGTGGAGGAGGAGGGGCCTGGGTATTAGTGACAAAAGTTAATCAAGTATGCAGACCAAGAAAACGCTTCAGTTTAAGTTAATACATAACATCTTGGAGTTACTTGGTGGAGCTGGAGAGGTTGCTCAGTGGGTATCGAGAGCACTTTGCTGCTCTTGTGGAGGACCCAGGTCAGTTCTCAGCACCCCCATAGGGCAGCTCACAACCTCCTGTAACTCCAGGTCCAGGGGATCCAGTACCCTCTTCTGGCCTTTGCAGACACCCATATGCACTGTATATTCTCTCCCCCTCTCCCCCGTGTGTGTGTGTGTGTGTGTGTGTGTGTGTGTGTGTGTGTGTGTGTCTGTCTGTCTGTCTGTCTGGTCTCACACACACAAATAAAACAGTTTTGTAGAAGAAGTGACTGGAACACTAGACATGGTGGTCATGCTTGTCATCCCAGCACTTAGGAAGCTAAGGCAGGAGGGTCGATGCGATTCCGAGGCCAGTCTGGGCTACATAGTGATTCGAGTTCTAGGCCATCCTGAATTGGAATAAGACTTTACCACAAGCTACCAAGTAACCTAAAAACAGACCAAAATATTACTTGAGAGCTGTATGAGAAGCCTAGTAGTTTTCCACCTTTGTGTTGTTTTTAAAACTGAGTTTGGGAGCACACAAAGACAACCTGGTTTTCCATTCCCAGCTACTGTGCATGGACAGCAGGTGTTTAAGAAAAGTGGACGAGATCAAGAACAGCATTTGTATAGAGCTGCACTGTCTGTTCTTCCCAGTAATGTATGCAGAAGAAAGCTGTGAGATGTGTGTGTGCCCCGGGGTGGGGGTGAGGGAGGGTCGTGTTTGTTTTAGCCATTGTTCTTGTATTAAAAAGCAGCCTACATAAGATGCTTTCTTCAGTTTTCAGTTTGACTAGGCATTTCTTACTTTAAGGTAGAGGAGGACTAGGGTAAAAACAGTCTCTGTCATTCCTCTCCTCCAGTTCCCATACTCAGAGAGAACAACCTAGAACCTTACACTTTATTCTGGATTTATGTCTTGTTTTGTATACATAAGGCCCTCATTTCTATCCCTAGCCCCAGAAAGAGTATATTTGTATCTAACCCTATATCTGTGTCCATATCTATTTTGAACTAATATGATTATTGTTCTAGTTAGAATGGATTTGTGACTAATACATATGCAAAGATTTCAACAATGGCCTCTTCCCCCTCCCTCCCTGGTTGAGCCTAGGGCTTCAGCAAACTGGGTGTGGGCTTTGCCACTGAGCCACACCTCAAGCTTCTCTACTGCTGCTTGCTGTTGTCCATGGCTGTCGTGCTATGGACGGAAGGAATGCACTCAGGGCTCACTCTGCTTACACAGTTTCCACCCTGGACGGAACATCGGGACTTAGTCAAACCCGCAGAGTTCAGAGTATAAATAGTGGGTTCTGTGTTCCTAGGGTCAACTAAATTTAGTGGAATTGCCTGTCCACGTCCCCAACTCCCTACCCCCACCCCACAGCTTTTCTGCCCAGTATCATTGGGTTTCCCCGGCTGCTTAGACACACAGTGAGTCATGGGTTCCAGCCTCTCCTGTATCTGTTTCTGTCCTCTGGTGCCAATTTTGAGAGTATGGCTGGCATTCTGATGACAGTCATTGTATGTAGACCCACGTTTTTTTGGTCTTTCTTCCCCTTTCTAAAGCCTTTGGAACCCCCCTCTCCTCCTCTTCACCTTCCTCTTTTTAATCTATTTTGGTGCTGTCAGATTTTACAAAGACCCTCCACATTGTCTGTCTTCTCTTATGGTTTGATTGAAGCCATGGCTGTGGCACTTGGTCCTTTGGTTCTGTCCTTCCCTTTGCGCTGATTTCTTAGGTCATTTGTGTCCCTCCCCCCATCTCTGGATCACTTTCTTTCTACTTTATAGGAGATTGTTTTGATCTGTTACAAATCTTTGATAGGATTGTAAACTTTTTTCTAAACCTATCTGTCATTTTTAATAATTCCTTTTGTTTTCTTTCTTTCTTTCTTTTTTAAAATGTTGTTATCATTATTATTTGGTTTTTCTTGAGGTGCTGTCTATATAGCTCTGGCTGTTCTTGAACTCACTATGTAAACCAGGCTGGCCTCAAACTCACAGAGATCCACTTGCCACTGCCCCCTGAGTGCTGACATTAAGGATGTATACAGTAAACCCAGCTTGTTTGTTTTTCTTAACCATGTATCTAAAATAAGAATCCCTTTCCTGTCAAATAAAAAAAATCTTAAGTTATATTTTAATAAGCAGGAAATCTATTTCTTGATTAGCTACAAAACTCTAAGGTATAAATCCAAGAGTTTGACAAAGGTCTGCTGAAATTCATAGCAGTAGTGCTAGTCAAGCAATTATTTTTAGTGGCGATGGAGAAACTTTTGTTTTTACTTTTTAAGAAAATTCTTTTAACCTTTTTTGATTCTTTGTTCTTATTTTGATATTGACTCTTTTGTTCATATTCCTTGATTTCATATTTTGCATTCTGGTCCCACCCATCTCCCTGTCATTTTGAATCCTCTCTCTACCCTTGCAAATTCTCCCACAAAACAAAAGAAAACTTTAAAGAGAAACAAAAGCCCAAACATACCAGAAAAAATAAGACACACACAGAAAAAATAAACAAATAAAAAAATAAAAAAGAGAAAAAAATCTCATCGTGGAAGCTGTAGCGTGGGCCACTGAGTCACAGTTTCCCCTTTAGTCCATTCATCTTTACCTGCAAGTCTTCATTGCCAGGAGCCAATTGATCTGGCTTGAGGCCTCTGGTCTCTGCTACACACTGATAATGGGCTGCCATTTGGGACTCCTCTTGGATATCCTGTTGTTGTCCTGTGTCATGGAGATCCTGCTGCTTTGGATGTGTATGCTTGTCCCCTTCCCGTGCTCCAACACTTCACAGATGTGGTGGATGTTGGGGTGGGCCAACTCAGCTTCTGGGCCTGAGTGTAGCTGCCTAGCTTTCCCTCATTATCTTTACCCCAGCAAGCTCTCCAGTACTGGCCCAGCCAGCTCAGCCAGTGCAGACTGCAGCAAGGAGCAGGGCCAGTCTGCTCTTGGGCTCTGGGGTCTGGCTCATGTGCACTCACATCACCAGGACCAGCTCTAAAGTTTTACCCATGTGAGGTGCAGGGTGCATGAGGTAGAGGACATAAGGAGTGTGTGTGTGTGTGTGTGGGGGTGAGCTTTCCTATACTCACTACCCTCAGAGCTGGTCCATCTGTACCTCTACAATAGGGTCAGCTCTAGTGTGCTGCCCAGAAGGGGTACAGGGTCCCCTCTCCTGTGTACTGCAGCTGGTGAGGGGCAGGGCTCTCTCTCTTACCTGCCATGGGTAGCAAAGGACAGGTGGGGAGGGCACCTTTCTCTTAGGGACCGGCTTTGCCTGCATCCGAGAATTTCTTTTGTAAGATTTATTTTTATTTTTGGATTATGTGTGTGTGTGTGTGTGTGTGTGTGTGTGGGCAGATGTGCATATAGGGGCAGGTGCCTGTGGAAGGCAGGAGAAAACATTGTTGGATCCTGTGGAGGTGGAGTTACAGGTGGTTGTTGAGTTGCCTAGTGTGGGTGCCAGGAACCGAACTGGGGTCCTTGGCAAGAGCAGTATGCACTCTTAAATACTAAGCCATCCCTCCAGCCACATGCAGACTCTTTAATTCATGTTTGGAGTGAGCACCAATCCCTGCCATTGGCAGAGCAGAATTCCTTGTGAAAGAAGAAATCGTTTAAAAACTATGATCCGCATTTGATACATCCAGATACATCTTTATAAAGCTCCTTAAAGGGATGAGCCTCATCGGAGCCTGTACTCTTGGTTTATGTGGCGAATGGTATTAGTTTCAGATGCATTCGGTGGAAGTATAGTGTTTGGCCCCAAGAGGAGTTTCCATGATCTTGGTCTGCCCTTGCTTGGGCACATGAAATGGTGGCTGCTCTGTCTCTCTTTTGCCCCCTGGCTTGAAACAGTTCCTTGTCGGCTGCTTTCCAGGGCTCCTCCTCAGAGCAGCTTGGGGAATCTTTCCCAGGGGCTTCCCATATCCTGGTGCTACCGTATGCCTTAGCATTGTGCCACCACTGTTTGTTTATCATGTTAGGCATCCTTGGCAGTTCAGCTGACGCCTCATGGATGCACTCCTCAGTTCATAGTGTGGGTTTCCACACAGGCCTCTGGGACTGAACCTTCTTCTTCGGGCTTCTGTCTCTTCCTTGGTTTTGGACCCTTTGTCCATCTCATCCACCTGTTCGGAGACGCCGGGCCTGGAGTAGGCTGAAGCGCGCTCAGCAATGTCTCCCTGGCTCCCAGGCTGCAACCCCACCAATTTCTGTTCACAGGGGTGGTGCTTAGCTTGCAGTGGCTCTTCTCAGACCCTATAACCATCCTCATGCAGCTTTCCCGTGGGCCAGAGGGTTTAGCTTTTACAGTCTTTCCCTGGAGCTGATTGCCAACGGCTGTAGGAGCATGTTTACATTTTCTGTGTGTGGTGGAATGTTGCAGGCACAGCAGTTCTCCAGCTGTTTCTGTCCCTTATCTCTGTTCAGCACTCTGGGCCAGCTTCCTTCACACAGCAGGAAATGGGTGCATCCTGCTCCTCAGATTTGCACTTTGCACCCATGCCCAAGAGAGTACCTAAATTCTGATCCTGGATTCCGTGTTCAAAACCCTATGCCTGTGACTGTCACATGTTGGGTCAGGTACCCAGCCACTCACCTCTAAAGCTGTTGAATAGTTTCGTAAGATTATTCGCTCTAGGCTCTTGAGCGTGAGCGCGCTTGTGTGCGTGTGTGTAAGAGACAGAGTGTGTTTGCCTAACATGCTTGTGTTGTATGCACTAACTCACTTGCACATGTGGAGGCCACGGGTTGACATCAGTTGGGTGTCTTCCTCTGTCGCTCTCCACATTATATTTTTGAGCCGGGGTCTCTTAGTGAAGCTGGAGCTGGTTGTTTCAGCTGGACTGACCGATAGTCGAACCTCTGGGGTCTAGTGTTCCCGTCTGCCTACCCTAGTGCCGTGTTTATAGATGTGTACACAGTGGCTGTGGATCTGAACTCGGTTCTCATGCTTGCACAGCAGACACTATCTACTGAGCCATGTCTCCAGCCTTTTTCAGTCACTTTATCTTTTTCTGGAAATGCCAGCAGCAGGTAGCAAGATGAGAAACGGAATTGTCCCACTCTGAAATGGAGCATATGCTGGAGTGGGAGTCGAAGGCAAGCATTTGGTGGCATTTCAGGCCATTGCTCTGTGTGTGGTGGAACTTAGTGACCCTAAAGAACACGTAACCAGTATCTTCAGGAGCTGCAGCCAGCAGGCTAAGAATGTGACTGACCTGCATGCAGGGCAGTGGCGGCTGGCACACGCCTTTAATCCCAGTACACAGGAGGCAGAGGCAGGAGGATCTCTGAGTTGGAATTCAACCTGGTCTACAAAACCAGTTCCAGGACAGCCAGGACTGTTAGACAGAGAAATGCTGTCTCAACAAAACAAAACAAAACACCCAGAACCAATAAATAAATAAAATAAAAACATAGAAATAAAAGGATGTGACTGACTTGAGGGCTTAGAGTGGGCTGTTCCGGAAGTACGCTGAAGCTAAGTCTCTTGGGTAAGGTCAAGGAGCCATCACTGCCCCCTCTGCTCTGTACTCAGAACAGCGCAGATGGCCAGGCTGCTGTAAGGTTGAAGGACTCCTTGTTCCTTTAGGTTAGGCCCAGCCGTGGAGGTGAGGGAGCAGGTGTCCTCCGGCTGCAAAAGGCCCTGTTGTGTTTGTGTGTAAGGGTGAGGACCTGCGGCTCTCTGCACCTCTCCTGGGAAATCTGCAGACTGTCTGGCCCAGCTTCCGTGTACTTGTCTCTGATTCTTTCTGGGTTGTTGCTTGTGTTTCTGTGTATTACACACTGCAGCCCTCTCTGCTGGTGACAATACTTCATGCTAGAGGCAAAGAAAAAGACAACATTGGGTTGTAAATTTCCTCTTTCTCTCTCCAAGATTATCCTGAAGGCAACAATTCAAGTGACTATCTTCTGCAAACAACAACGTATCTTCCACAAAACTTCACGTATTCACCGCACCTCCCCTGCCCAGAGAAGCTGCCGTACATGCGTAAGTGTGAACTTTGTCATTATAAAAGATTAAAAACCACGTGGTTTGAGCATGTCACCGGATGGTTCGTTATTGTGAAGGCTGACATTTTTAATATATGCATGCTTTTCCATTTTTTAGTTTTTGGAGGGGCAGTGAGCACTGTTTTTGATGGTGGATGGTTGAAAGCTGAAGACAAATATAGAAAAAGAAAAAAAAAAAGATAATAGAAATACCTGTTATTTCTCCCATCTAGATTTGAAAAAATACTTTGACTTAGCTTTTTTGTTGTTGTTTGTTTTGATTTTTCAAGGCAAGGTTTCTCTGTGTATCCCTGGCTGTCCTGGAACTTGCTTTGTATACCAGGCTAGCCTCAAACTCACAGAGATTTGCCTGTGTCTGCCTCTGGAGTGCTGGGATTAAAGATTCTAGGCCATCATCCCAGGCTTTAACTTTCAAATTCTCTTAAAGCAGATTAGAACATTATAGATAAAGCCAACATCTCTCTTCCTCTTCCCCATGTTAAGTTCCCCTTCTCTCCCTCAGAAATGACCTGGTGTCTGTTTGATGTGTGCATAGAATACTGTAAACTTAGTTTTACATAGATAAATGGAGAGATAAAAGACACAGTTTCAAAAGCCTTAAGGATTTTCTTACCCAAGAAGCCATCTCCAACTGACAGTCACTCACTAAGGAAAAATGAGTTTTCTCCAATGGAGCCTGACTGAGCTAAATCACTCCCTAAGGGCAGGGCCCATGCTCAGCAATAGATGGACAACACAGAAATGAACTCAGTGGTAGTTTTGTCTTATAGTGATTTATCTGGGCTTTTACAAACTTTATTTATTTATTTGCTTGTTTGCCTTACAGGTTACTTTTTACTTAAATGTTATGGATTTCAGTTTTGTATTTTTATGGAATTTCTGTGTGTGCAGGTGTGCGTGTGTGTGTGTGTGTGTGTGTGTGTGTGTGTGTGTGTGTGTGTGTGTATGTGTTTCGTGTGCTTTTGTTGGTTTTTAAGTTAGATTCTTATTTGTTTGATGTGTGTGTGTGTGTGTGTGTGTGTGTGTGAGAGAGAGAGAGAGAGAGAGAGAGAGAGAGAGAGAGAGAGAGAGAGAGAAAGAAAGGAAGCAAGGATAGAAGGAAGATATGGATTTAGGTGGGTGGGGAAGGATCTGGGAGGAGTTGAGGAGAAACCATAACCAGAATGTATTGTGTGAAGAAAAATCTATTTTCAATTTTAAGAAAACATAAAGGAAGAAAACAACAACAACAAAATTAGGTGGTTACCTTAGTCACAAGTTCCTCTGTGACCTGAATTTTAGCTTGGTTTTGGAGAATTGCCCATGGTCTGCCCTGTGGATTTGAGTTGTTTCTGAGTTATTGTGGAGAGTGGCTTTGATAAACATGCCATGTTTTATTTTCTGGTTCTCACCTGCTGGGCAGTTAGGTGGTTTCTACTTGTTATGTTCTTTTAGTCACACAACTGGAAAAAAATCCCCCGTCTTCCTTATCTTAAGAGCAGTATAGCCCAGCCCTTCCTGCCCCCACGTGCGTGCACACTTGGGCATTGATAACTCGGGTTGGCAGCTGTTCCAGCTGCCCTTGGGCTTTCCCGTTTCTCCCAGGTTATTGTAATAAGCAGGGCTGATTTATATCACATTGATGTCGGTAGACTCTGTGGTCTTTCTAAATAATTATTTGTTTTAACTATGTTATGTGGGAGGGCTTATGTGCCCATCCTTGCTTGAGTTCATGGAGTCCAGTAGAGGGTATCCGATCCCTTGGAGCTGGAGTTACAAGGGTACTCGGGAGTTTCCCGGAAATGGGTGTAGGGAACCCCAGTCAGAGCGGAAAGCATTCTTAACATCTGGGCTGCCTCTCCTCTCTGTGATTTTTTAAAACTGACCAAACAGTAGAAACAGTGTCCCATTATTCAAGTTTTTACTATCCCCCTTACTGGTTTAGCCCTCATGTGCCCCTCATGGCCCTGCCCCTCATGGCTGTTGGGCTGTGTTCAACACCTGTGTCAGGTACTGATATTCCTGAAGTCACAGTTGTCAGCTGTGTGTGTGTCTCTTAACAGTCCTTGACTTTTTTTCTAGCTTTCTAACCCATCTCATGAAGTCTTTTATGAAGTTCAAATTACAGATTTTGCAATGGATCTATCTCTAAGACTTTGGGTTTTTTTTTTTTTTTTTTTTTAAAGAAAGGTTTTCTTACCTCGACACCATACAAATATCGTTATTTCCTTTTTTCCTTTTTCTTTTTTCTTTCTTTCTTTCTTTTTTTTTTTTTTTTTTTTTTGTTCTTATGTTTTTGTATCCAGTGTGTGGTAGTGCACAGGTGCTATAGTTCGAATATATATATTTTCAAACATCAATTTTTCCAAGTTGTGACGATGAAATGCTCTCCTCTGGCTATCAGAAGCTACCCATTGGGCTCCACTTCGCTCTTAGGAATAGTTTCCACACACTACTTTGTGTGATTTTTACATACTTGAAGATTTAAGGAAGCTTCTTTGTGATTGTTTGTCCCTGCTTTATTGTCCTTAGTATCTAAGTGTGCTTCTTATGTCTTTACGGAGGAAATCGCTCCCTGCCTATCATGGTTATAGGCTAGCTTTTTAGTTAATTATTGGTAGGCGCTGTAACTTTAATACAAAGGAGGACTGCCTTTGCCACACGGCTTAAGGTATGGTTTTTCTCCATGGAGGGTGATCGGAATCACCCAGAAGGGTCTGTAGAACACAGTGTCCCTCTGAGTTTCCCTTTCAGTGGGTCTAAAGTGGCATTGGGAATTTTCATCTTAAGGTTCCAGGGTGCTGCTGGGGCTGAAGATGCTCAGGATATATGTCAAGATCCTGACCTAGAGTTCTAGCCTTTGCCCTGGGCTATACAGGAGAATTGCCTGGGGAGCCTCTATCCTGTTTGGGCATAGCGCATAAATAAGGTTCTTGGTTTTATTGATCTAAACTGTGCCCTAAAATTAGCAAGACAAACAAAAGAGCAAGTGATTCTGGTCATGCTAGCTCTGTGCGTCCCACAGTGAAGAATGATGGGAAGCGACTCCTGTGGCCTCCTCATCTGTCATTTGTTATGACAGCCTTGTTTTCCCAAAATAAGTGTTTTTGTCTGTGCAATACTGAAGCCACTGCAAAATGTTCTGTTGGAGTATTGATTACAGTAATTTCCTCTTCATAATTTGCATATTCAGGGAATTATAGTTGTAGGAAATCTTTGTCCTTGGTTTAGTGACCATTTTCTTCATTATCGGCTTGTGGATACTAATTAAACAGTTTGAAAATGCCTGCCTGCCAGGCCCTCATGCCAGCATCCCTCTCCTCCCATCCCATAGCTCCTGTGGGATGGCTCCTCTGGCCTGGTGCTTGAGGGATTTCAGCTTGGCTTCTGAGGGCTCTGGGGCTGCCTCTCCCCTGGATTGACAGCTAACCATTCACAGAGGGCTGCTCCGTGGTGTCTAGTTTAAGACTGAGCACCAATCTCATGTCCAGCGAGCCGGGGCAAGTGGGTTATTTGACAGAAAATGTGACCGTGTACAGGTGATATTTCAGAAGGGGACTGTGAATATAACCAGCATAATGAGGGCTCTTGCAAAGAGGGTCCCGTGTGAATGGGGCAGGGGCAGGACAGAGAGAGACAGAGACAGAGAGGGAGACTGAGACAGAGACAGACAACAAACACACACACACACATTTGCTGGTCACATGACTGCACAGGAATCCTGTATCCATCTGGAACACACAGATGGCCAGTGCCACCTTAAGTATGAATGAAGATGAATCACAGTATAGAATGTGAAGCTCGACCGATATTAATCGGAGTTCTTCCTTCTTTCTCCCATTTGTTTTGATGCAGCCAGACTTTGTAATAATCAAGGGGATGAGATATGTGTGTCATCCTGAAGCTTACCTAGCTGTGCAGCCTTAGAACAATTCCCTGTGACCACAGAGAGCAGCATTATGTCACGTCTGAGTGTAAACTCTCGTAGCATTCAAAATAATTGAATATAATACCTTTCCAAGATGTAGTTGGATTCAAACATTCAAGTATGGCTGATATTTAACCTACGTGTAACTGCCAGCTGTGGTGGGAACTAATATTGGTGTGTGGTTATGGGAGAATAAGTTCTGGTGTTTCCCCTAGTATAGCTGTGGCATGGCCAGACCAGGATTTCCATGCTGTGGAGTTTTGGCAGTGTTTGGTATTCACTAGTGGCCAACCACACTATAAAATCTACCTTAATTCATTCTGTTTGTATGAAGTGATTATTTCATTGCTATTTAATACTTACAGGCTCTCCAGAGGGCAAATCAATTATCAGCTTTTTAAAATCTATGTAGGACTCTTTGTGATAACCAAGTGATATAGAAATCTGTCCTCCCGGAGCATAAACACAAGTGCTTAGCATGGGTGTTTTGATTTTTGATTTTTCTGTGTGGAGTAGAGATGGAAAATGCCAGTTGTGCAGTCTGCATAACAATGAAGATAGTCTTCTATCTTCTGCCTGATTGCCACTCAAATAGAATACCCTGGAAGTGACTTTTCCTTATCCTGCCCTTGCCCTGATAGCCTCCGTGGTTGCAAACCTTACGAATGCAGGAGTTTGCTAAGATGAATTTTAATGAGTGGATTGAAATTCAGCAAAGGGGAAAAGCAAGTAAACTCAAGAAGAGCTCACACAATGCTTAACGCAACAAACTGTCGTGTCATGTGGGTGTCTGCTGCAAAGAGAGACGGCAGCCATTCAGAGTGAGTGAGAGGAGTCAGCATCTGGCTGCAGGTGTGTGTGTGTGGGGGGGGCTCTCAGCTAGTGAGATCCAGCAGAACTGGCCAGGAGCAGGCAGCACCCAGAGAAATGCCTTGTTCTGTCCTCAAGGTGAGGCATGAGGCAGAAAGGACTGAGGGACTTTGGAGCTGGGTCTTCAGGCCAGCCCAGCAGGAAACAGAAAGAGAACTGCATGGGGCTGAGGAGGAGCTTTTGTGTTTGGGGCAGGGAGGGCTGCTCCAGCTGGTAGGGCTGTAAGGGAGTCTCACTGAAGGTGATGATGGGGTAGAAGGGTCTGTGTGTAGTGCAGGGGAATCCCCAGGCAACCATGAGACGGCTCTGGAGGGTGCCAGGTTGGTACGAGTGTGCCAAGTCAGAACATAGCTTCCAAGGGTGATGGAGTGGGGGTGGGGGAGGCAAGAGCGTTGCTTCGGAGAATGAGACGACTGAAGGTGGCCAGATGAACCGTGGACTAGGTGTGTTCTCCACAACAGTTTTCAGATGAGAATCTCAAAGAGATTATGGAGAGGGTGGAGCCACTGGCGAGGCCTGCCTTGGCCAGATGTCACAGCCGCCTGAAGGTTGTCTGACTTGGTGATCCTTTACTGAGGCAAACAACTCAGATGAATTTCACAGGTGGAGAATGGGGGAATTCAGGAGTTTAGGGGGGCATGTTTTATTGGAAGTTCAGAGAGGAACGTGGCTGGAGATAAGAGGACATGGGGCAGAAAGAAGGCTGAGGACAGGGTTCTGAGAGGCGTGCAATTGTGGGGTAAGAGCTTGTTAATAGAGGAAACTGGGAAGTCAGAGCAGAGTCCCAGGGATCAACTGTTCCAGAGAGAGCAGGTGGACTAAGGAACTGTATAAAGGCCATGGAACTCGATGAATGCAGGACCTATGCCAGCGACTACAGGAGTGTCACACCTGAGACGTGAGTCAGGGTTATAAACCTGGATGATCTTCAAAGTTAGTTTTTCTGAGACAGGGACAGCCTTGGCCGTCCTGGAACTCCTTCTATAGACTAGACTGGCCTTGAACTCACCTGCCTCTGCCTCCTGAGTGCGGGGATTAAAGATGTGCGCTGCCACCTGGATGATTTTCAAAGATGAAAATTTAGTGGGCTGGGGAAGGAGAATGAGGGTTCAGAATCTGACCAGTGGGCTCAGAGAGAGACCGTCACAGGAGATGGCCTCGAGTGTGGTTTGAGTGTTACAGAAGGGGGTGGAGGGGGTACCCTCAGGTGGATGAGCTAGCTGTGGAGAACAGGAAGGTGGTCCCTGTGGAGATGAGTCTGGCCATCTGAGGCCTTGTTTCCATGGTGTTTGATACAATTGAGAGGTCTGTATATGTGGGAGACAGAGGGGATGGGGGTAATTGGAAGAGGAGGCAGGAAGGGAGGGATGAAGGGAGAGAGGGACAGAAGAGGGGAGAGAGAAAGTGGGATAAGGCAGCAGGGTAGAACACAGAGAATACAAACAAAGAAGGACCAAGTGCCCAGAAAGGTAGGGATGGAATAAAAAGCAGTCGGCTAATCACCAGTTAGCGGTGACTCACCAGATAAGCAAGGAAGCCTGCCAAAGCACTCACAGCATGACCCTTGTTTTTGTCCAAAGCTAGATATATTGGACGCAGTAGATGAGGTTTGTCCCTTCATGATAGGATTAATCTGTGGTTTTCTTCAGAGCTTTGTGTTAGGTGGGGAATTTGAGCACACACAGCCATTGCTTCAAGGTCAGCTTAGAGTCTAGGTGTGGCAGGTCCAGAAAAAGTACTAGAGACTCCAGGAAACCTGGGTGGCCAGGTAGGTTGAGAGATTGAGTAGCACAAACAAGGCCCAGCCCACGCTGGGAAGTACCTCTAGGTGCCATTCGGCAGAGCTCACAATTCCCTTCGGCCACACTCAGGTCTGGAGACAGAGCTGCCGTTGCTTGGAGCCCTCAAGCCAGCACGTTTACCGCCAGGCGTTTTGCAGAGTATCCTGTCTTTATACCGTTAATCACTTTTTCAGTGTTTTGTGGTCATATGACTGTCCTTTCCTGCTTGAGATGCTGAAGGTTGGATTCTAAATTCTCCCTTTGGGAGGTCGGACTCAGCAGCTGAAAATATGCACAAGTAGAGCCGGTAGCCACAGACGTGACCCACGTGGCATCTTTTGACATAGGGTTGCTGACAGCGGGGCCCAAAACATACATTTTAAACACAAACATGCCCTTGGCTGGCAAACCTTTTTATAGATACAGAGGTGATATTGAAACAGGAAAAAAAGAGGACACTACCACCAAGAGGCTATGGAAGGAATTTACCGGAAGGGAAGGAGTGGGGTGAGAAAAGGAAGCTGCACAGGAGGGGGCAGTGGATGGCAGAGGGTGTGCAGGGCAGGAGGCACCTGTCAGGAAATGGAGCTGTGAACCAGAAGGTGGTGTGGCTGTGGTCATAAACTGTAAGGTGTTGACTTTGTGTTGCAAGGGAGTAGACAGTTTGGAGAGAGCAGGAGGACGTGTGTGGACACCTTCTTTATGCTTGGCTTTAGGGTTGCTGATTTGGCAGTGTTTTGTACAAGTTGCAAGCAAAGAAGGATTTCTGTGAGATGAGGAGCTAGAAATGCTGATAATTTATGCAGACCATTGAGACACAATACATGGGCATTTCTTGATGTGTGTGCATATCTCCGGGAAACACATTGGGAAAGGCAGAAGCAGACGATGAGCTGTATTTTCTTGATTTCATTTGTGTAATGGCTTTTTGCGGGACGAGAAAGAAGCATTGCATTTAATGCACATGTTGGACCTTGATGAATGATGGATGTGTATCTCAGAAGCAAGGAAAGAGAGAAGCAGCCGTGGCAGGTTATGTCCTCCAAGGGGATTTTCAGATTTTTTATTGTTGGGGAAGGGGAAGGCAATTTGGCAGCATCTGATGAAAGATGTGAGTCCTCCTAGGAATCCCCAGAGTTCACAGGGGAGATTACAAGGCAGACCTGGGAACAGAAACAATAAAGGTTGACTGGAGGCTCAGTTAGTTGTTAGTTGTTCAGGACAAGTCAAGGAAAAACACAAGCAGGTGGGGGTGGGTGGGCGTTAATAACTCTGTACTGTTTAGATTAGGAGATAAGGGCCTGGGCAGTTATGGGTCTGTTAGTTTGGGTCATTTACGCGTCGCATATTTCTGGCACAAGAGTTTTTAAAGATGTGTTATAGTACCTGGTCAAGTCAGAGAACACAAAAGCACATACAAAAGGACATGGTGTGCAACAGCTTTACTACCACCATCTATCTGTTCACCTACTCCCACCCATCCACCCAACTATCCACCTGCCCACTCATCCATCTACTCCATCCATCCATCCATCCATCCATCCATCCATCCACCCACCCACTCACCCATCTACCCATCCATCCATGCATTCACCCACTCACCCATTCATCCATCCATCCATCCATCCATTTATCCACCCACTCACCCATTCACATCCATCCATCCATCCACCCACCCACCCACCCACCCACTCACCCACCCACCCCATCCACTCATCTCCACACTGACCTACCCTAGCACTGGGATTGGTAACTAAAAGCTTTTATGCTTAGAAAGCTCTAATTTGGTCACTTTAAGAATAGCTGAGTAAGAACACATTTGTTCAAACAGTAGTTACAGAAATTCTAGAAGTCAAGAAGTCTATGGAAGGCATCTGAAGGAGTGTCTGGTATTAGCTTCTGAGAGGACATATGTGGACAATGGCAGGGTGAGTCATAGTCATTGAGCTACAGAGGCACAGGAGGGTGGGGGAAGAGAACAGCTTTCTCACCAGAGAGCAATATTTCTGGGAGTCTTTCACACCGTCCTTAGAGCCCAGGACAGTATATTTAAAACTCTGGCAAAAATCAGGAATTAGGTTTTTTATACCAAAAACTGATGGAGGCCCTTGTGTGAGTGATGAAATCATTTCACACTGTTGATTTATAGGGGAAAGAGCCTTTGTCTATAGATTAAAAGCCTTACATTTCACTTGAGCTGTAGGAAGGGTGTAAGCTTGAGTAATTCACATGGGTTGAATGTTTGTGATTCTGAGAATTAATTTAATAGAAAAAAAGAAAAGCTCTGAATCATGCCTGGGGATATGTTATAATTCACATCGGTGCTGAAAGCTGTCTTTTTCTGGTCCTTGAGAACTAACAGGCTCCAGGCCCCTCCGGTCCAGAATCTTGACAGGAGGCTGGAGTCTTGCATCCGCAGTGGTGAAGCTCCATTATTCTCATTCACAACAGCAGTCCTAGGGCTTGTGGGCGTGGCCGCAAGACTGACAGGTGGCTTACCTCTGCTAGGATCCCTCCTTTCCCCTGTGTCCTCTAGGTAACTGAACAAAGCAGGCGCCTTGTCCCTCTGTCTTTACTCTCTGACTCTGGCCGCACCCTCCACAGAGTGAAATTCATTGTGATAAATTGTATTCTTTGTATCGTTTGCTGATTGATGGCACTTCTGTGTGAGGGTGAGTGGATTTTAGTGAACGCGTTTATTCTTTTGACCTTTGAATCTTTAACAGGAGGCAGACTTCACTTACTGGCAGTAGAAGGGTGAAGGTACCAGTCTCTGGGGAGCTCTGTACAGCCACTGCAAGTAAACTCAAGGTGGTGTACAAGTGGTAAGGGTGATGGGTGTGTGTGGCTCCTTCACAGGCGGTGGCTCTCAAAAGCCTTTGTAAAGCAAGCGCTGGCACTCTTGTAGGGGCCTGCTGTTATGTCAGAAGTGGAGTGGTTTTCTTTACGGACCGGAGGACCCGCACCTCCGAGTGCTGGTGCTGCTGTCAGCTGGCAGAATGGCTTCATGTCACTGGGTCATCTCTGCCCTCCAGCTAGCAAGGTGTTAGGATTCCAGAGCAAAGCAGTGGGAACACAGGAAAGCCGAGAGCAGACAATGCTGGTGACCCGTAAGGGGGCCAATGGGAAGGAAGATGGAGACAGGGTATCTCAGGCCTCAGGCATCCTCCAGGAGCCAGCAGGAACCCAGAAGGCCTGACTCCTAATTACGTGGAACGTGTATATGCACGGGAGATAGAAATTAAACTGCAAGGGATGCTGGGGGAACACTGATAATGGACAATTGCAGACGCCGAGCCAAGAAAGCTGGAGAAAAGACAAAAAGTTGTTTAACAGTGCAAGAACACAAACCAATTATTTATGCAAGCTGCTTATAATTTAGCCCGATCACTGTAATTTTAGTAACATGCTTACTTTAAAATGCATCTGATTTATTTGTGATTTTTCTTTTCTCTTTTTGGTTTGTTTTTGTTTGGTTGGTTTTTTGTTTTTTGGTTTTTTTTTTTTTTTGATGCAGGGCTTCTCTGTGTAGTTCTGGCTGGAATGCGTTTTGTAGAACAGGCTGGCCTCTATCTCCCAAGTACTGGGAATAAAAGTGTGCAGCACCGCTGGCTGGCTATTTGTGTGATTTTTGAATTTTTGATAAGGTTTTTTTTTTGTGATCAAGTTTTGGTATGTTTAGGCCTGATGTCTACTGTTACTGCTGTTACTCTTGTATTTGACTTGTCTTTCTAAGTTCATAGGCCTCATTCTGTTGTACATCTTTAAATTTGACCTTTTTAACATCAACCACGTTGCAATTTGTCTCACCAAAGAATGGTTTTTTGTTTTCTTCTGTTTTTTTTTTTTTTTTAAATAAATTCATCATCAGAGCAGGCCAGCATTAGAAGATGGATTTTGTCCCTAGCTCACACTGGGAGCATAGGCAATTACATCCGCAAATACTGTTATGTAGCATGTATGAGTGCTGCCTGCAGCCTCTGACGGCCTTCTTCATTGGATGAGGTAGAGGGAGGCCGTAGAAGACACCTGAGCATGCAGAGAGGAAAGGCAGGGGTGTCTGGGGACGAGCTAAGTGTTTCCTGTGTGCGGTTGTGGCCATGAGAGGCTCTGAAGACGCAGAAACATTAAGGTCTGTTGGTTTATCCTTTATGAGATGAGAAAGTTGGAAGGGGGGATTGACTGGAGGACATTCTAGACTGATTTGTGACTATTTGGACTTTAGCAGGTATCAGGTTAGTTAACTGTTAAAAGATGACCTGTGGTTCCATCTCCCTGGCTTTCATCGGAGATGGGGGATGCTGGGGGAGGGAAGTTTGTGAGCAGCTGCTGTACAGTTCTGCGTCTTCCTGGCTGTCACTGGAGATGGGGGGGGTGTTGAGGGATGTTGGAGAGGGGCTGATGTACAGTTCCAGTGAGAACTGAGAAGCTTCCAGCTCTTAGTTAAGGACTTGACTAGATTAAGAGAGATTCAGGCTCATTTCACAGGTAGAACTGTGAGTGTTACGTTGGATACTCAGTGCTTTTTAGACCAAAAACACCTTAGAAATCCCTGGCTTTTCAGCTTTGTATAACTAGGGGCAGGTACTCAGAATAAATGTGTTGGCTTATATATGCAAATATCCTTCCTTAAGAGCTGCAAGGGCGGGGGCAGGGTTAGGATAGCTTAGTCATTACATTACTGCTCTTCCAGAGGACCCAAGTTTGGTTCCCAGCACCCACTTAAGGTAGCTTATAACTGAGGATTTGATGCCTGTGGCCTCCAAGGGCATCTGCTCTAATCTCTCTCTCTCTCTCTCTCTCTCTCTCTCTCTCTCTCTCTCTCTCTCTCTCTCTCTCTCTCTCTACACACACACACACACACACACACACACACACACAGCATGTCAGGAGGCCAGTGTGGCGGTGCATGCCTGTAAGCCTAGCCAGAAAGCAGAAGCAGGAGAATGAGAGTTTAAGGCTAGAGCTGCACCTGCTGCTGTGAGTCTGCCATCCCAGTTCCTCTGGAGACCAAGACAGAACGAGTGCAACTAAAGCACCAGCTTGGTCAGCTTGGCAAGACTTTCTTTCACAGTTAAGACCAGCAGGGTGGATATAGCTCAGTGATAGAACACGTGCCTAACGTGTGCCCTAGGTTCAGTCACCAGCACCACCAAACCCAATCAACCAACCAGCCCATGGGAGTTCAAGGCTAGCCTAGGCTACTACCACTCAGTGAGAGTCCATCTCTCTCTTTAACAACAAACAAGTCGGTGACTGGGGAGTTAGCGCAGTAGTGGTATCAGCATGAGCAGCAGGGAGGTGCTGTAGAGACCTCTTCTCAGGTAAAGTCTGGTCCTTGATTATACTGCAGCAAAAGCATTTCAGGACCAGCCAGGGTGAAGCAAAGGTATTTAGACAGCGAGGCATACAGGGAAAGGAGACCACACACCAAAGACATGGGTGTAGGCTTCTCAAGAGCAAGAGTCCCCCGTAAGTGTCTTTAGGTGGCTATATACATGACTATGCGGCTTTGTAAGTTACAATGTTCAAAGAATGTAATTTACCATAAGGTTTCAACAGAGTTACAAGTTTAAAAATATGTGAGCGGGTTTGCTTATTTATCTTAAGTAATCCCCCCCCTTTTATTTTCTTTTGTAAGTGAAGTTGTACTGTGGTCTCTTGAGGCGCAGTGTTTATATTTGGGGTCTGGAGTAGTGCTGACAGGCTGCATGCAGCTCAAGCCCACACACATTCTGGCCCCAAAAAGGCATCATTTACTGTTTTCACCCTTTGGGACGCTAAGCACTGCCTTTGTAACAAGTTTAATTTTACCAGTTGTACTGTAGATTCTTGACTCTCAGCCAGTGAGAAATGCAAAGTAGCTACTTGGATCTTTAACTTTTCTCTTTCTCTCCTGCATCAGTACCTTATGTGGGGCCCTGTGTTTACTTTCTGGGGGGTGGAGGGTGGGGAAGGAGGTCAGGAAATAATAGTAATAGCAGCCAATATTTATGGAGAATATCTAGTATCTGTCCTGTCCCCTGTCCTTCCTACAGGTGACAGTTCTCTCTCAGGGCCTGTGCAGAATTGATTTCGGGACTCTTCCTGCCCAGAGTGCCCAAGTCCATGGACACCTCAGTCCCTTACATAAAATTTCATATTTACATGTACCCTATGCATGGCCTCGTGCGTGCTTTCAATCACCTCTAGATTGGTGATCACATCTAACAACTGTAGTGATCATGTGTGTTGTTTATTTAGGGAACAGTGACAAGAAAAATGTCTACACAACAGACTTTTCCCTTCCAAATGTTTTTTTGGTTTTTTGTTTTGTTTTGGCTTTTCGAGACAAGGTTTCTCTGTATTGCTTTGGAGCCTGTCTTGGAACCCAATCCGTAGACCACCACCAACGCCCAGCTTCCCACTAAATGTTTTGATCTGAGGTCCATTGTATCTGTGGCTGTGGGACCTGCTGATACTTCATGCTTTTGAATCCAATGGCTATGGCCACCTTGGAGGGCAGCATCTCTAACTCTCCTACAGACAAGGAAGCTGAGGCAGAGAAAGAACGGTGTCCCGGAGTAGGCTCTAGGATTCAGATCCCGCTGGTCACTTATTTGACTCTTCACAGTTTTAAGGGCTCGGGGGATGGATGATCTGGAGGCTTTGTGCCTCCCCAGTGAGAGGACCTGAGTTCACATCACCAGAACTCACGCAAAAAGCCAGATGTGTTGGTGCATGCATATAATCCCTGTGATGGAGAGATGAGAGACAGAGACAGTGGAATCTGTAAGCGTGTAACTCACCTAGCCTATCTGGCAAAGTTCCAGGCCAGAAAGACCCGGTCTCAAACACAAGGTGGAAGGTGCCTGAGGGCTGAGACCAGAGGAAGTCATCCTCTGAACTCTACATACACACCATTCACACGTACACCCATTCATGCACACACACACACTTGAGTAGATGTTAAATTATAAAAGTGTGGTATGTTAGAGCGAGGTTTAACATTTTCCAAATATATTATATATATATATATATATATGTGCACATATATATGTGTGTGTATGTGTGTGTGTATATATATATATATATATATAGATGTATATATTTCCTTAAAAGTGTTTTCACTGAAGAGCAAAGGGCTAAAGAACTTCATTTTCTTCAGCCGGTGTGCCACATGTAGTGGGGGTGGCCATACAGGCTGCCATCTGAAAGGGAGGGGATGTGTTACTCAATAAGTACATGGTGATGACAGGAAAGACCCATACTGCCCATCACTCTGTGACTGATGCTGGTCCTTCATGTGTTTGACTTTCAGGGGGATTCCTCAATGTCAATGTGAGTGAGATCAGTTTTGATGAAGTTCATCAGCTCTTCTCCAAGGACACAGAGATTGGGCCAGGAGGCCACTGGAGGCCCAAGGACTGTAAGCCCAGATGGAAGGTGAGGCAGTTTTCCTCAAAGGCTGAATGACAGTGACCAAGAATTTGGGGACAAGAATGTGCTTGGTTCAAAACAGAGAGCAAACTGTTTCTTCAGTTTTGATAAAATGAAAGCAAGTGTGCATTTAACGCACCCCCTTTACCGTTTGCTCATGGTCAGTGCTGTTACTTTGTGCCTGTGTTTGCACAGAGTGTGTTCAGGTGTGTTCAGCTCACGTGCTCAGGGTTTCAGCGTTTCCGGTGAAGAAGTAAGACTGGCTTGACTTGCAGAATGGATTTCTTTTTGGTCCTACCTTGTTCAGAGGAGAGGCCACTGCCAACGACTGCTGATGCCTGCCAGCATTTCCCACCAGTTTCTGGAACTAAAAACTTGTAGGAAGGATGCTAACGTCCTTATTTTCAGTTGGGTTCAGCTTGGGCCTGCCAAGCTGTCTCAGTCAGTCACCAGGGGCCTCTCAGACGTCATGCTCAAACTTGAAAAGGGAGATTGAGCTCTTTGCTTGATTTTCAGAAGGCAGAGCACAGGCATTTGACAGGGCAGAATTCTATTTAATATTTTGTTTGTAAACCTGTAAGGGAGTGTGTCAGCCTCTTGTGCGCTAACACAAACAAACAAACAAAAACCAAGCAGAAACAAAACAATAACAAAGAGAACTGGTTGGAAGTTGCACTCGATACTGTGAAACGGACCCTGAATGAAAATTTGTCTAGTGGTGCTATGTTAAAGTCCAGCGTGGTACTATGCACCTAAAAGGAAAACAGAAATCATCAAACAGGTGTCATGCCCTCAAGGATATTCATATGACTTTAACCTATTATTTTTTGAAATAATCCTTTAAAAAATACCAGTGCTCTAACATACTTGTATATTAGTAAAAAACAAACTAACAAAAACAAAACAAAACAAAACAACAAGTTGAGAGGAGAATGCTGTTCGTTGTCTGATAAAGATCATGTGACATCATTGACCTGACCTTGATGTCCTTCTGTTCAGGGATGCATGCGTTTCTCTCTGCATCCCTCATGTGCAGCAGAAAACTTTGCATGAGTAAATGACACAATTTTGTCGAGTTGGCGTTTTGAGATTAATAAATGCCTTTGTGGCCTTATTAAAAGTGAATAAAAGTTTGTTTTTCTCACAATCTCAAGCAAGTTACAAAGCTGCTTCAGTGGGTTTCAGTATGGGATTTGGAAAATACTTTTTAATTGCATAAAGTAATTTTCATATTTCTTGCTAGATCCTGTCTGAACAGTCATATTGATATGGAACAGTGTACTTTAGAAAATGCCCTTGGAAAGTGGGTTATTTTTATTACTTGAGTGATGAGTGCATATGCTGAATGCTATGTAAGGAAAAACATTATGAAGACTGAGGGATGCCATGGAGTCTGGTGCTGGCATGTAAACAAGACATGTGACATGTGCATCGCACTGCTGGGATGTTCGGAATCAGAAAATGTGTTCGTTCTACTTACTGTGGTTTGCACTGGATGAGTCTTGAATTTTTTTAGCATATTTTCTTTTACTTTCTGGAATAGTTGGAACCACAGGGGTCATTCTTAATTAGATCTGTAAGTGGGCCATATACTCACATGACTGAATAGGATTGGAGGAATTCCTGGAAGCAAAATAATTTAGGGATTAAAAAAATTAGCTTCTTTTATGTAGATGCTGTATGATAACACTTGAGCTTTGTGGCTCCTTTGGGAATTTATTAGTCAAGGTTCTCTAGAGGAACAAAGCTTACAGAAGTGTGTGTGTGTGTGTGTGTGTGTGTGTGTGTGTGTGTGATTTATTAAAATGACTTACAGGCTGTAGACCACATAGTCCAACAATGGCCGTCTACCAATGGAAGGTCAAAGAATTCAGTAGTTTCTCAGTCTACAAGGCTGGGTGCCTCAGATAGTCTTTAGTATACGCTGGAATCCCAAAGACGTAGGCTCTAATGCCAGTGAAGGAATGGACTAGCTAGAGGGAGTGAGAACAGTCAGGCAAAGAAAGCAAGCTTCCTTCTCTCTTCTCCCACACTGCACTGCACTCTTCCGTATTAGAGTCCAGAGCTCTGTGGGTATCCTGGATGTTGCAGGGTTGAGAGGGAGATTCTTCACAGGTCAGGCATCTTATGGAGGTGGGCATGTTTCCACAGGGGAATTGGAGAGGAAGAAATTGGGGCTTTTCAGCGGTTTTTCTGCGACGTTGGCTTTCCATGCAGGGTTCGAGTGAGGTCTGATACCTACAGGCTAAGGCCTGATGCTGCTGTCCTAATTAGAGGCTCAAAGTCCCTCATCTCACCCAAGGGCCCTCAGGGTTAGGTCTTAGCCACCTGCTTCAGCCTACATGAGATGTTCAGTTTCATAAGGTAATTCTTGAAGAAAGTCATCAGACACTATCTTCTTGTAGAGGGAACAGACAAGAATTACCTACCCCCTCCCTTCTTTGTCAGTCTGAAATTTGTTCCTGTAGGCACTGGAAATGAGGAAGACAAAGAAGGTAGAACTAAAACACCCCAGGAGAATGAGAGCTCAGTATCTCACACTCACTTTCATCTAATTAAGGGGCAACAGCTAAGTGGGCTCTAAGCCAACATGGGGTAAAGCTGCTCCATGCTGGGGCGTGAGTATGAGATAGGGCAGGGCCTGGCTGGGCAAAGACTACGGGCAGACATTTTCTTGGTTGTTTCTTCACTGTGTACTTAAGAGGACATAAGCAAGCGGGGGAAAGTGCACAAATAATTCAGTAAGCTTAGTGGTTTCGGAAGGGGAAGTAACTGATGGGGTAATTTTTCTCGAACAAGAGATGGTAAGGAAGGACTTGGAAAGATAGAGTATAGAAGGCAATGACTGGATGTCTTCCACCTCCCCTGCTGCGTCATCTGATAGGGGCTTCTGCAAGTCCACACATGGAGGAAAGGCTGGTCACCCCCAATATTAATGACCACGACTCACTGCACTCTATCAACAATAAATTACAACTATTAAGAATATTGCTTCACAGATAGGAATGCTAAGTGAACTTTAAAGCTATTCATACACACACACACACACACACACACACACACACACACACACACACACACACCTACCTACCTACCTTTAGGCCTGTCGCTTAAAATGTAATATCTGATTGTGATCTGGACATGCATTAGAATGTCATATTTAGCTCCTATTTATTTATTTGTTTATTTATTTATTTATTTTTGGCCAGGACACTTTCTTTTATAACATCCTCCATTTCTCACTAAATAAATAAATAAATAAATAAATAAATAAAACCTCCAAACCCAAACCAGTTCTTGATGTTTCGAATGGCCCACTGAAGAACTCACTATATTAAAGGCTATAACTTGGTATTTGCTGATCCTTATATGTTCAGCTCCTCCACCTAATTATGTTGCATTCCTGTGGGCCATCTTTAATACAGGCTCTCACTTATTTGGTGGCCTCTTAAGTATCTGTAATTTTTCTGAGCTCAGAGATACCTTCTTGGAGCAAATCAAATGGGCGTGGGCTCCACAGGGCATCAGTGGTTCCTATGACTATCCAATGTAACACCTCCCGTGGCAATGCCAGCCTCAAAGCTTGTCTCTGTCCTAGCTGTCACATCAGTAAAGGAAAGAGAAGTGTGGCCTTTCTGGCCTAGATGCCCTCGCGTATCCTAAGCTGGACCTTTTCCTTCTAAGTAAACCCTTTACTCAGTTTTGGCCTCTTTGCACTGTAGCATGTATGTTTCCGCCAGCCCGCCAGCCCGCCAGTCTGGGACCACAGCCGCACCAGCCCCAAGTAACACTCAGAGACTCTGTATTTGATACAATCCTGTTGGCCAGTTACCATTATTGTTTATGGGCTAGCTCTGTCTTAATTATTAACCCATTTCTACTTATCTAAGTATTTCCACATGGTCATCTTATCTGGGAGCCGTGGCTGGCGTCTTCTTTCCTCCCTGGTCTACATCTTGACTCCTCCTTCTACTTCCTCTTTCCTCCTCCTAGTCTCCTAGCCCCGCCTATCTTGTTTCCTACTGGCCACAGTGCTTTATTAACCAGTATGAGAAACATATATACAGAATAACATCTCCCATCATTGCACTTCTGGCAGTATACATGCTCCATGTCACTGTTGTTTTCTTTATCTGGAGTTGGGAATACAATCCAGGACCCACGTTTCACCAGCTAAGCACGTTTCATCTTTGCCTGCACCCCCAGCTTCATTGTTGATTTGTTGGTGGTGGCGACAATGCCTGAGGTCATATCCTGATGTTAGAAGTAAAATGAGTTCCAGAACTTAGCATTCTCAATTATTTGTAGTGTTTATTATTATTATTATTATTATTATTATTATTATTATTATTATTAATTTGGGTCAATATATTTGGTCTAGGTATAAATCTCAATGAACTGCAGGCTTATGGCTCTTTCAAAATCCATAATATAGAATGGTACAGACATGTTTTCGTAATCTTTTCATTTGTTAAAGTGTTTGAAAATTTGGTGAGTTTTGGAATTCATCAGGTATAGAAAATTTACTTGTTGATTTCAAGTTTTGTTAGCAAGTTAACAGCTGCAATAAAGCCAGTTTAACTCAGAAATTAAGGAAAGTATATCAGAAGACACTTTAGCTTTGTCAAGGCCAGAATCTGGCCTATAAGGTTTTGCTTCTCCAGCAAAGTTTGAATCCCAGAAGTTTGTGTGCGTTCACAAAGAATTGTTCAGAGCACGTCTGTCCCTCCTACCTTCCTTCGCACGACCTCAAAGGATGGGAAGCCAGGGCTGTCCCTGTGTGAACACGTGGTGTAAGTCTGATGTGAGCATTCACAGGGCTATGGCTTGAAGGCCCTAGATGTCTCCAAGGCTCAGCTCTTGTGTGCACTGCAGGGCTTGCTGCAACACCACCTTACTCATGCTGCAGGGGTTCTGTTCTGTTTTGAAGGTGGCAGTTCTTATCCCCTTCCGAAACCGCCATGAACATCTTCCCATTTTTTTCCTGCACCTGATTCCGATGCTCCAGAAACAGCGGCTGGAATTTGCCTTTTATGTCATCGAACAGGTGAGGAAAGTTTTCAAAATGCCACTAAGTATTGTAAAACTTCAATTTCAGATGGGGTTTGATTAAGAATACTCAGCCAAGGCCCATCGGTGACTCATCCTTGGATTTACAATGGAATAAAAATCATATTTGGGACTGAACCTACAATTTTTTCTTGTGATAAATGCAGTTTGGTCAAATGAATAGAGCAGAGGTTATGGTTGACTTTGAAATAATGGCTTTGATATACGTTATAGCTTTATACTACCTACTGGGTTGTGAGCCTGGTTTATAAGTAACTGGGTGATGCTCATTCTGCAGGGTTAACTGCTGGACTTGTAACATCATTCTACTTCTGCTTTTCTTGTAATTATTAATGTGCTTTGTTCTTACAAACATCTACTAAAGGCAGTTTACTTGGGGACACTGCTTCTTGTGTAAAACAGGATATTTGGGATATGACTGTCTGAGGCTCACAGCGGTGCATGCTGGTGTGTCATCAATGTCCTTTTGTATTCTGAATTATGAGTGACCTCAGACACATCCACTGTGTTCTATTTAGAACGTGCTTTCTGCTTGTGACCTATGAATTTAGATACATGAAGTGAAGGATAAAGGGTTCACACTGTTGTTTCTGTGTGAAACACTGATAAAGCTTGGTGGGGGACTCCTCTGTCTACTACTGCAAGCTAATGTTGCCTTGACCTTTATGGTAATTAGGGTTGCCCGAGAACAGCCAGGTATGAACTCTTAAAGAGAGAAGTGGTGTGTAATGGACATTTTCTATTCTGTTTTTATAGTTTCCCATGTTCACAATTACCTTCCTTGACTGTTTCTGTTGTAGACACACACTCACACACACACACACACACACACACACACACTCACACACAGCTCCTCAACTGCACTTAGGCTGATGAGATCATAGAACACTACCCTGTTCCGTAGCAGAGAGACTAGCTCAGTAAGGAAATGCCCATCCAATGACTGACAGATCAAAGAAATTACATAGACAAGCAAATCTGTGATGCCCAGGATCCCTTCCAGATGGCAGTCTAGAGTTCTTTCCTAACAAGAGATAAACAGGAAGAGAGTAGAGTTAATAAATAAATATTGGCAAAGCAAAAAACAAAACAAACAAAAACTCCATTCCATTTGTCTTGAGTGGATACTAGGCAAGCTGGCATAGTCTCCATAGAATTGAAGTGAGTTTGCTTTGCTGTTGCAGTCTGTGCCTTTGTTTAAAGACTATAAGTGTATTTATTTTGTTTCTATTCATTTGTAAAGCTCTGTCTCAGAAACCTAAAATAGTGTGCTAACCCTTGAAGAGAGAGGTCTCTACTGACTTAGGCCGCTCTGTAATCTCAGCGATAGGCAGTGTATTCTGTACTAATGTATAGTGACCATTTCATCTCTGTTGCTGTGATAAAATACCCCCATAAAAAGGCAACTCAGGGGGAAGGACTTATTTTAGCTGACAACTCCATGTTATAGTCCATCATGGCAGGGACTTAAAATAGCCATCACTCCCACAGCCAGGAGCTAAGAATACGTGGTTGTGTGCTCACCTGCTTGCTGGCTTTAGCTCAGCCTCCTTTCTCCACTCCCACATTCCAGACAGGCAGGAAACAGTGCCACCTACAGTGGGCTGGCTCTGGCCACACCAATTAACTTAATTATGATCCCCACGGACATGCCCATGGGCCAACCCAATATAGACAGTTCCTCATTGAGGCTCTGTTCTGGGGTGATTCTAGGTTGTGTCAAGTCAACAATTAAAGCTTGCCATGATGCTGGTCTTTCCAATCACATTGCATTCTTTCCAACACTTGTCATGGTTAATGAGTCTATAGAGTCACGTTTCTTACCCATTTATGGTGGTCATTTTTTATGCCTTTGCTGTTCATATGGGTTAGGAGGTCTCTATTTCATCGTTTTCTGTTATTTTAATTGAAGTGTCTTTTTGTTGGTTTGCAGAATTCTTTGTGTGTTCTAGTTGTAGGTCTTTTGTGCGTCATGCTTGGCAAGTATTTATCTTGAGACTGTGGTCTGCACTTTAATTTCTTGATAGTGCTAGTTTTACCCTCTTCAGTGCTGTGATTAAACTCAGAGCCCTGCACCTGCTACTTAACTATTCTACCATTGAGATATATAATCAATCATGGACAGGGTTTTATTCAAAAGTAAAGGTGTTGTTTTAATAAAGTCCAGTTATTTGATTTTTTTCATAGTTCATGTTTCTTATTTTGCAGTTGAGAATGGTTCTTGGGTACTTTTAGAATGTTTTCCTCCAAAGTATTCCTGGTGGTTTTAACTCTCCTATTTGGGTTAATCCCTCTGAGTTAATCTGTGTATGTGGTATGAAGTAAGGATGAAGGGTTGGGTGTTTCTCTTTTGGCCTATGGGTTTTCTGTCATTTCATCACCATTTATGAAACAGCTAATCTTTTCCTCATTTGTCTCTTTGTTGGAAGTGAGTTCATCCTTGTGGGTTAATAACAGGCCTTCATCTCTCACTTTATCTTCAGAGAGGAGTCAAAGCCATGCACACCCCTTGGTCTTCTGGCTTTCTGGGGTGCCTTCAGTTGTCCTGTACTAACAAATGTGTGGTCCTGGTTTATATCGGTCAATGCTGAGGTTCAGAAAATTAAAATGCATATCTCAGCTGCTGTGGTAGATGTCTTTATCATATGCACAGAGTCATTCAAGGGCACAGGACTCCAGAGAGCGTTCACCTCCTGCACACTATGGGTGGCTAAGGTTTCAAAAAGGAAGGCTAGCAGTTTCTGACAGCAATGTAGATCCACAGCAACAACTGTTGGGAAAGAAGCTTAACATTCTGACTTGTTATCATTTTTTTAAAGGTCAGTTTTTGTAGTATAAGTTGCCATCTTGAAAAGTACACATGTTTGGGTCAGGTGTCACCTCACACACCTTTAATTTCAGCACTTGAGAGGCAAAGGCAGTTGGATATCCGTGAAAAGGCCAGCCCAGTCTACACAGGGAGCACCAACCAGGCTAGGCAGAGCTACACAGTGAGATTCGGTCTCACTGAGGAGAATACAAAAGCTAGAGACATGCCAGCATGTGCACCAGGAATAAAACATGAAGAAGGGTCACATTAGCCATGTAATAAAAGCCAAGAAGTGTTTTGTTTTTGTTTTGTTTGGTTTGGTTTGGTTCAGAATAAACCATAAAAGAAAGACTTTTAATTGGATATTCTTCAATCCTTAGTAAAAAAAAAAATAGTCTTCAGCAAAAAATCTGAATAATTGCCACAAAAATTAACAGCCTTTAGTAATACAAGTTAGGCCACACTTTGTCCATTATTAATTTGTTGTATATTCTACTGAGAATGGGGGAGAAATTGCAAAAGGGATTCTTATAGAAACAGGCAAGCACATTTAAGATAACAGAACAGAAAACTCTCTTCCCACAAAGGGATAACGAGGAAGAGATTAGATAGCTATTTTATAAATGGAGATGAAATCTCTCATTCACAGTCAAGAGCAGAGGTAGATGAATGCACTCATATCTGCTTCTCCTTTCATCTTCTCTGTTCTCATATAGTTCAGGACCCAGAGCTAGGGAATGATAGCCTGCAGTGGGCTTGGTCTTACCATGCTAATCAGTGCAATTGAGGTACATCTTTCACAGGCATGCCCACTGGTCAGCCTGATCTGTAGACAACCCCTCATTGAGACTCTCCATCACACTAACCAATGCCCCTTACTATTCTGGAAGGGAGAGATAGTAAATTAAATTATCATGTGATATGCAGACAACGTAAGAAACCCCAATGGGTTCTATCACAGGTGAGACAGAAAGGAAACAAGGAGAGCAGTTGGAAAGCTTCTGCAGTCACCGAAAAGGATATGATGACATCTTGGACTCTGGTGGCACAGGGCATTGCAAACAGTGGTTGGGTTGGGTTTTATTAGAGTGGAATTATTTACTGATACAGTGATATGCAGCATGAACACTAGGGAAATCTCCTTGGCTTTTTAGTACTTTATTCACACATGAATAGGCAGCCACAGAGCTCCAGGGTTTAAAGAAAATGTCCACAAAGGAGACACAGTCAAGCAAAGTAACAAGAGAACAAAGAAACCCCGAAGACAGAATCAACAAAGACTCAGAATTTGGACCCACAGAGCTAAGGGAAAATGAAAGGCCATTTCTGAAATGAGAATGTTTGCCATAAAGGAAGAGCAATCGGAATAGAGTGTCAGTGGGACTGAAATGTGGTAGGTGAAAGCTTTTGAAAGAATAGTTTGGGAGACAAAATAACCCCTACAGCAGGACCAAAATATAAGGAAGGGGAGTCTAAGAGAACCACTTTTATGTGAGGACAGCCACCCTCCAAGAGGCCTGTAGGATACAAGGTGAGTTGCCAGGGGAAACCACTACCACAGAAGAGTCAGTCTTGATTTGAGAGTCGGTCACTGGCGCATAACTGCTTCAGCCTGACATCTTGCAAGGCCAGCTTTGTCTTGAGGTTGTCCAGGATGGCCTATGGAGAAGGAATGACTTCCTGGCATCATCTTGCCTGTCACATGAATGAGCCACTTTGAGAATGGCTCTCTCACCTGCCCTGACCAGGCCTCCAGCCATAGCCTCGGACAAGAAGAAACAGAGGCGAGGCTCGCTGCTCTGCTCAGAGTTCCACTTCTGTACATGACGTGTTCAGTGTCGTAAATGAGCACTGCCTGTTTGTTTCTGTTTATTTTTCCTAGGGAACAGTGCTAGGGATCCAGCACTGTTAGCGAGTTATAGCCTTCCACATATTTTCTTAAGTCACCAAGTTTTGCTGTGATTTTTAATATATTAATGTATAACTAATATACCACTCATTAGAATTCTGGAAGAACCACAGCAGCAAAAATATTTTTAGGAAGGAAATGGCTAAAGACAAAAGATAGACAAATTTCCAAAGCTGGGCATGGTGGTACACAGCTCTAATCCCAGCACTTGGAAGGCAGTGGCAGAGAGATCTTGGTGAGTTCCAGGCCAGACTGGTCTACATAGAGAGTTCCAGGGTAGCCAGGGCTACATAGAGAGGCCTCACCTCAGAGAAGAAACAGAGACCGTCAGACAGATAGACATACACATACACAGATTTCCTGAAGCAAAAAGCACATGTCTTTAGGTGAGAGGCCGCCTCCCACACACACAATGCACATGTGAATAAACATACATCCATTGTAAAGCATAGTATTTTCCAATTTTAGAATAAAAATGCAAAAGAAAAGGTATTAAAAAGACTACAGGGAAAATGACAGGGAGGAATGAGGTGTCTAGAAGAAGACTTACAACTTACAGATTCTAGAGAAAGAAAGGTACTTTGCTCCAGAACTTTCAACCCAGAATGTCAATTCAAGGGTGTGGCATTTCAGACATTTGTTGATGAAACACACACACACACACACACACACACACACACACACACACACACACACACACACACTCCTGAAAAACATACCTCAGCAAATTAAGTAAGCCACATGAAGGCCATGGGTGATCATGAGGACAGTGGAAATTGAGCTGCGGAAATAGGGAACCAGAAGAGGGTTTGAAATTTCTGTAATTACATCAGTTTCTAAAGGTGCGGGTTATATCCACTGCCCTTTCTAGTTACACAGGAAACTAATTAATCTTCTCCACAAAGGAAAAAAAAATCAATTCACTGAGCACTGAAGAAATATTTTTACACAGTGCTAGTAACTTATACTTTATTAATTCAACCCAAAATCAAGGCAGCCATATTGGGAGGTGGGAGGGAAGGGCAGCGGTGTGGTCTAACTCCTCTGCCTCCAGAGGAAGAAGTCTAGCAAATGTGTGATGTTAACAAAGCAAGTGTGGACATGGATGCCAGACCAAGCGTGCAGAAGAGTTGAAGAAGCACACTATTGGCTGATGAAGATGGTTTAGAAATGGAAAATCCTCTGCCTAAACCTCTAAGTATCAGGTTTACATTTAATAGAAGCAGATTGTAAAACCTTAGAAAAAATAGTATATCAAAGCCGATGTTGATGAACCAATAATAACGTTACAATTCACCTTCCCTGCCTTATAAAAGCTGTGTGCCTTCTGTGGCCTCGGGTCCATGCAGACCTGTGCCCATGCTGATTGATGTGTCTCCCGAGGCTGCATTCTGATGCTGGCTGTCCTGTGTGGCTTCTTCACTCCTGCCAGATCCCTTTTCTTAGGTGTTGGGAAAAGATTTTGTGAAATGTGCTAAGTGGTTGCAACACAGGAACTTGGATGTTATGTAACAGGTTCCTCTATTGTGTCTGTTAAAATGTTCTTGTCTTACCATAAGCAGGAATACAGGGTAAAAAAAGGAAACTGTTACCAGTGCGTTGTCATGTAGGATGGCTACAATAGGAAGGAAGCAGGTCTGTGTGTGCTGTCTAAAACACTCTCTGTGTATTGTAAACATCAAGACTTCAAAGTCCTTCAGAGTGCATCTGTTCTGCAAAGAGGATGCCTGTCTTGTTAATGTAGAGAAGGTCCTGCTTGTGAGTTGCCCTCAGTTTCGTGCCTTAATCTTCTCCCCATCTCCCACATTAGGGAGCAAATCCAGGATTCCAAGCTTACCAGGCAAGCGTTCTTATCACTAATACAGGAGTCATACCCTCTGCCTCCTGTATTAGTAAAAATTATTTAATTTTATTACTTTAAATGGGTATGTGCTATTGAGTACAGGTCCCGAGGAGGTTAGAGATACCAGACTCCAAGTATCTGGAGTCACACATGGGTGCTGGGAACACACTTGATTCCTCTGTTAGAGCAGACTGGGCTCCCTGCGCTACTACTGTCTTCATGTTTAGTATCCCAGAAAGCAGCAGTAGAAAGTACAGCACATGCATTTAGTTGTTTTATGCGTCTTTTTTTTTTTTACTAATTTATCTTTAATTTTTGGTCGTATACAGTCTGTGATCTGGTGTATTTGAACTAAAGCATATATATATATATATATATATACATATATATATATATAAAACAGATGTTAGTAATAACTTTCTTCATCATCAAAATATGTCATAAGAAAATGTAAACAGAATGCACTCATGTGCCTTGTGATGACATCATCAGTCAGCAGCATCATACATGTACAATGGTGGTCCCCATGTTTTGTGTTCATGACTCTAATGTCTGTGCTGTTGGTCACTCAAAGGCACCTCAGAACAAACCCTCCATTAGTAAGTGGTGCCTGACTGTGTTTGGAAAGCCTGACATATGCTTCTGACTTGTTTAGTTCATTACCAAGATAAAATTATTATTTGACCATGATATAAGAAGTTAATAAGTGATGGAAAATATCCCATGACCAAGTCTGAGTGTGTTTCTGGCTTTCTCTGCTGTGGAGACTGGCACGCAACCATTCAATCGTGCGATGCTCTTTAACGTGGGTTTCAAAGAGGCCATGAAAGACAGCGCCTGGGACTGTGTGGTCTTCCATGATGTGGACCACCTGCCTGAGAATGACCGCAACTATTACGGATGTGGAGAGATGCCGCGTCACTTTGCCGCAAAGCTGGACAAGTACATGTACATGTGAGTAGAGTGTGGGCTCAGGAGGCTGTATAGTGTGCCTGTGGCAGCATGTTGGGCCTCCATTTGAGACTGCTTGGGAGCCTGGTGCGTGTTATGCCTGACTCCAGCATGTTCTAGGGGCCAGGACAAGACTGGTTTGTCCAATTGTGATCATAGGGGGGGTGGGGCTGGGGAGGGGGGGTAGAACCTGGCTCCTGTAGTGCCACACATCAATTTTAAAGTGGGTTCTCATCCTTCAGGGCTTTCTTAGTCCCATGTTCCTCTCAAATTGCTTTTCTCTTCCTTGGACAATAGAGCCCATTTGTGGGGCTGCTCTCTTGGATCAGCCTAATCCTGAAGTATGCAAGCTATGTGACCTATGCTGCCCCTCCCTTCCACCCATGCCCTGCCCCCGCCCTGCCCGGCCCCCTTAGGGATGGTTCAGGGTCCAGACCTGCCCTTCTGAAGACCATGTGCTCTGTGATTATATGAAGCAAACACAGGACTCCGTGTGTGTGTGTGTGTGTGTGTGTGTGTGTGTGTGTGTGTGTGTGTAGGCAGGTATATATGCACATGTGTGTGTCTGTGTCTGAAGTCAGAGCTTGCTGTTGTGTATCTTTATCAATCGCTTTACATCTGATTTTTGAACCTGGAGTTTGACTGGATAGCCAACTGGCCTCACGGACATGTCCTATCACCAGAGCTGAGACCACTGTGTGCCCGCCCCTCTGTGCCCAGCTTTTTATATGGGTGCTGGGGATTCAAACTCAGTTCCTCAAGCTTGCACAGCAAGCACTTTGCATAGTGAATCATCTCCCTAGCCCCCTTTAAATATCTTTATTATGTAAATAATTGTTAATCTAAGTATGAAATCTGCAGCAGCCAAATTGAAGTTAATGATCCAGTATTGACGGAAGGCTTGGGGAAAACACAAGCAGATGACTCAGATGGGAACCTCTCAGTTAGGCCTTACCATGGATAATGCTCCCTCATCGTAACCAAATACCCGCTGTTTTAAAGTGCAGTCTGATTGGCAAATATCCATTGCACGCACACAGTGACATGAAGACATTCTTGTACAAGCATAACACACTGAGGACTCTGTTCTCGTTCCTTTTTTCCCCCCTCCCCCTCCTGATTTTCTCATTCCTTGCCCCTGGGGGTCATGCTCCCACATAGATATACGTTTACATATATCATCTCCATAAGGGCTAGGGTTCTGCAGATGAGAGAAATTGTGTAACATTTGTCTTGCTGAGTTTGACCTGCTTTGCTTAATAGAATGGTGTCTGGTGCATCTCTTTTCCTGTAAACTAGTGGTTCTTAACCGGTGGAGTCATGACCCCTTTGGGCATTGCATATCAGGTCTCTCAAATCAGATATTTACATTGTGATTCGTAACAGTAGCAAAATCACAGTTATGAAGTAGCAATGAAAATGATTGTATTGTTGGGGTCACCACAAAATGAGGAACTGTATTAAAGAGTCTCAGCTCTATTAAGATTTTTTTTTTTAATATTGATGTTCTTTAGTGAATTTGGGATACTTTCGTTTAACTTATTTCTGTTACATACAGAATACCAACTCCAAAACGTTGTCCTCTGATAATGCCCCCTCCAAAACACACACACACAAATAAGTAAATGTTATAGACATTTAAAATGTCTCAGAGTTTGACCAACTGTTTGGAATTTGAATTAGAGAAAGTAGGGAAAATAAAACAAATTGAAAATAAGCCACCCCAAATACTAGCCCATTTAGAAATAAACATATTGGGGCTGGTGAGATGTCTCAGCAGGTAAAAGTACTTGTGGCAAGCCTGACCCTCTACAGGTGCAGCAAGGCACCCCCCACCCCCATAATAAGTATGCAGGAAGTATTTTTAATGTATTTATTAAACATCTATGAGTATTTTGTGTTTAATCCAAAGAGGTAAAGTGATTCTAGAAATAGACGGAGTTCATTTGTTAATTAAACATGTATTTTCCCCATTTAAATTTACCCTTTCTATGTAACAAATAATATGTTTATACATAAAGTCAGTTAATATTTTTAAATGCTTTAATTTGGCAAGACCCGACATTGCATTGTTAGTTACTAACATATTCAAATGTGGTTTGTTTGGGGTTTTTTGTTGTGAGAATGTTATGCACTTCTAGGAGAATATTTCATTTCTCTGTCCACATTTTCCAGAATGCTTTTTCTGTCTCAGTCAGCTTTTTTTTGTGTGTGAAAAAGGAAGTGTATGTCAATGCACATGCGAGGTGGCACAGCTGTGGCTGGCTGTCCTCACTGACATGGACACTGTCCTCTTCTCTTTTGTAGTCTTCCATATAAGGAGTTCTTCGGTGGGGTCAGTGGCCTGACAGTGGAGCAGTTTAGGAAGATCAATGGCTTCCCCAATGCCTTCTGGGGCTGGGGAGGAGAGGATGATGACCTTTGGAACAGGTATGTGGAGGCATAAGTTGCTTAGCAAACAAGGTTCTAGAGTCTACTTGTATTTTGTAAATCACATTTGCCTCTTCTAAGAAAGGAGACTTTGGGCTGGGAAGTTCGGAGTTCCTAAATCTGTTTTTGTTTTCCTTTTTTTGTTCTGAAATGTATTCAGTCCATTTTATGTTGCCTTGCAGAGTTCACTACGCTGGGTATAATGTAACCCGGCCAGAGGGGGACTTGGGAAAATACACCTCTATTCCTCATCACCATCGGGGGGAAGTACAGTTTTTAGGGAGGTAAGTTCTGTGGTCATCTTGAGACTTCAGGGCTTCAAGACTGATACACTGCATGTTAAAAAAAAAAAAAAAAAAAAAAAAAAAAAAAAAAAAGATAGGTAGAAGGAAGTTACTTTCATGATCAAAGGCAAAAGTTTTTGGATTGCTGTGTGTGTATGTGTGTGTGTGTGTGTGTGAGAGTGAGAGAGAGAGAGAGAGAGAGAGAGAGAGAGAGAGAGAGGAGAGAGAGAGGACGTGATATGTGTATATGTAGAGAGAATCAAAGACAGATAAATGTAGATAATGTATGTCTATATTCACATCTAGTTTACTGCCTTTTGTTTTAGGTATAAATTACTAAGGTATTCCAAGGAGCGTCAGTACATCGATGGATTGAACAATTTATTATGCACGCCCACAATACTGGTTGATAGGTTGTATACAAACATATCTGTAAACCTCATGCCTGAGTTAGCGCCAATTGAAGACTATTAAAAGAAGTCTCTCACGGTGGTGTGGACCACAGCGCTGGATGGTGAACTTGGCTTGGAGTGCCCTCTCCATAGAGGTTAGAGAGCGACATGTCTCAGTGTCCCAGTCTGAAAAGAGCCAACAGTCCTTATGTTTACAGCGAGGGATTCCATACCATCTCACACACACACACACACACACACACACACACACACACACACACACACACACAGCTTTGGGACATCCTCCATGGCAAGTGTGGTAGAGACCTGAACCCACGGCTTGGGATTGGAAGTGAAGAGAGCTCCCTACAAAGAGAAGATTTTTATACTGAAATCTATAATTTAATTCGAGAGAATGCTTTTATTTCCGTTCAAAACATATTTTGTACATATGTGATGTAAATTAAATGTGTTCAAATTGTTGAAAAATAAGATGTCACAATTTTGCATGTAATTGGCTATGCCTTTATTGGACTTTTATAGACTTTTTTTTTATTTGCATGGGGGGATGAAAACTATGTAAATCTATGTCTTGAAACAAAGGTTAAGCCTTGTATGGAATGAAGGGAGTGTCAGCGATGGACAGACGCTACGGTAACTGCTGTACTGGTGTTCAGCTTTAGACCTTCAGCCCCACGTGGGAGAAGGCACAGCCCTCTGAGGGCTCGGGAGGAAAGAGGAAAAGCCCGGCACAGCTTTTCTCCCTGCCAGAATGACCTGTTTTTGTTTTTTTGTTTCGTTTGGTTCTGTTCTTCCTTGCTTGCAATCTCATCAGACTTTGCCAAGTCAACAGCCATATTGTTTATGCATACTGCATGAGTATTACCGAGAAAACCTTCAGAGTTGTGAAGTGACATGCTGTACAGGACCTCTTCACATTAAATGTCTCTATGTACCTCCGATGTAAGTGTCAGGGATCTTGTGCCTCAAAAAAAAAAAAAAAAAAAAAAAAGTTCCCAAGGTCGTGTTTATATACTGTATTCTTTTTTCAGTTTCATAATGAATAGCATTATTATTTCCAATTAAGAAGAACCAAAAGAAAGTATCTTTTTTTGAAAACATTTTTTTTTTTTAAGAAAGAACTTATGGAAAACCCAGTAGCGCTTATACAGATGGATTGTACTATTAAATGAGAAATTAGATGCTCTATTTTTATGAAGATAAATGTTTAGATTAAAACAAACTTCAACTTTAATTCTCAGATGGATACAATTCCCCTTTCACATCAGCCAGTCATTCAAACTATTTTCTTTTCACTTTCAAGAAATCTCTGGTGTTATTAAAATTTTCTCACTAAAAATGTAATTTAGTAAGTCCCCTCCCCTTTCTGTGGTGTTGGGGATTGAACCTAGGGCCTTTAGACTTAAAGTCAGTTAATTGAATGTGTGGATACTGTAATGTCTGAAATACATCTTACTACCTAATGCCAAGTCCATTCATCTTCAGTTTAGGTGAGGTTTCCCATGTCGAAATCCAAACAGTATTCTTACTTTGAAAATTATCAATTATAAAGATCCTTGAAAAATATCTCATGTTCATATGTTAGATCTTACTTACACAAAGTTAACTTACACAAAGTTAAAAGAGAACACCGTCTGTCTGTAAAATGAACCTTCCCTGGGAGCGAAGAGTGAGGGATTCTGGGTGTGAGAAAGCTTGCTCTCCCTATCTATCTAGTGTTGAGAGCACAGCTTGCATTTGCCATCCTCTGTCATAGTCTTGGTAATGCTGATGGCCACAAATCAAATCATAGAGTAACTAAAATCCTTACCCTATCTGCTGTGAAATCATTTTTATTTCTTAGAAGTGGTTCTAAAATAGATACCTTCTAATTTTTTTGTTTTGCTACTCAAAAGAGTGAAAAATCAGAAGATATTTGTATGTTATCCACTTAATTTTTTTGTCTCTTGTGGCGAATGCAGTGTTAAATTTGATGGAATGACAGCGGGATGTAATGTTACCATTACTGATGGCTTGTGGGACGGGGATTTAGGCGGGTGGTGAACCCAGAGCTGGTCCCTCCTCACAGTGGTGGGGAAACCATGCTGAACCACCTCACCACTTTCTTTTCTATTTTGCTTTTTAAATTCAGACCCAGAATTCTTTTCGGTTATGAACAGTGACATGTATATGTTCCCACGTATGACAGTTTTGCCCAGTTACCATAGTCGCAATAAATATCTTCCTTCCATATTAGTGGAAGCAGACGGTCTACCCAGTGGTTTTGCTTCAAGTGTCTATTCCCCATCGGCTGCCGTGCTAACTGTGGCTGTTTGAACGTGCTGTGTTTTCCCCCCACTAAACAAGTCAAATGAAGAGAGTTGAAACTTCTCTAAAGTAAGGAAGGCACTCTCTGATATCTGCCAGTTGTCTTAGTCTCAAATCCAGTGTGGACACAGAGATGCTGGGAGGTCCTCATGGTACTGGGGACATCATATGATGCCTTTGAATTAGAGAAAGAAATCATGATTGATGGACTGTTTATCAAATCAAGGGAGAAAGTAGACATATTCGTTGTGACATTCTTTCTGGCTCTTAGTGAAGATACTGTTTAATTCTTTGCCAAAACTAGGGTTTGCATAAGGTAACTTTTTTCCGTTTTTATAAAAGTATCAACTGTTGTAGACCTTTGAGATGGCTCAAAGAGTAAAGATGCCTGCACTAAACCTGGCAACCTGAGTTTGATCCAGGGGACCCACACTGTAGAAGAAGGAGCCTTACTCCTGCAAGTTGTCCTCTGACTTCCATATGTATACACATGCACATGTGTACATATACACAGGTGCACTCACACACAGATGCACACACAGGTACTCACATGTGCATACATTAGTACACACAGAGTAAATCAAAGGGTAATTAAAAGTTAATTTTTTGTTTGTGTTTTATGAAATGGTTTTCACCAAGAAAATATTATTTATAAAATTTAAGTACAAAATTATCTATTAAAAAGTTACATTCCTATCCCAGCCAAGGTACTGATAACCATCTTAAAACAAAATGGAAGCAAAGCCAATACAGATAAGCCCTTTGCAGACTCTGAAAATCAAAGCAGACTTTATGTCATCGTATTTGGCCTTGTCCTGTACCTTTATATACCTGTCAGATAAATAGCACTGGAGATATCTTGCCTTGGGTTTGCAAATTTGTCACTTGAGAAGCAAACTGTCACAGTGTTGTTTTTCAGGAGGTGGAAGTGTACTTAAGATTATTTATTACAATATGAAATACTTCTATGTAAGTGCATTGACGTAAATGCTAGTGATTTCTTGCAATCTTTTTTTTTTTGTCCTGTTTTGCTTCTCATGGAACTGTTTGTACTTTTTTTATCATTGTCTTTTATGAAATATAATGTTGTAAAGACTTTATGTGGTGATGTCATTTTTGCTCTCTCAGGAGGTCTTGGGGATTATCTTTTGTTTCTCCCCTAAATTTTGGGTGCACTATTGACGGCTTAGTTGATGCTAAGGGTACACTGTAAAGATGCAGAGGTCAAAGCCTAAATACCCTCACTTAGTGCTCATCACACCCCCCCATACACTATTATTTAATACTCATCCATTACTTCGTAACCCATAATACAAGAATTACCTAGCCCAGGGTTGAGATGAATGAGTGGCTCAAGTGTTTTCCCCACATATGTGAGGGTCTGAGTTTGTCTCCAGGACATACATAATGGCTGACTTGGTAACACATCTGAAATTCCCTGGTGAGGTGGGAGATGGAGACAGGATAATTCCTGGAGGCTTGTGGACCAGCTGGCCTGATGTTTACAACAGTGAACAATAAAAAAGACTCTGAATGAAACAAGGCAAAAGGCAAAGATCTATATTTGAGGCTGTCCTCTGACTTCTACCTGCAAGGTCTTACGTATCCCAGGTTGGCCTTGAACTCACTGTGCTGCTCCTGCATCCACCTCCCAAGTGCTGGGATTTGACTGGGGAGATGGCCCAGACAAGGGCACACATTGCCCTTCCAGAGGACCAGAGTTCAGTTGGCACATACCAGATAACAGGTATGGACCAACCAGCCAGCCTCCAGACAGTCTTAAAATATATTCCCATGTCCTTGAAGTACGTTGTTAATGTAATCTTCAATGTACAGTGTGAAGGGTTTTAATGCTTCTAAGAGAAAAAAATACAGCATTGTCCATGCAGAGAATTTTTATAAGGAAATAAAAGCTATCCAAAGGACTATTAGGAAAAACTGGAGGAAACAATCAAGTAATTATTTGTTAATAATGAGTTTTTAGTAGGTACTTATCTAAAAGATTCTTTTAAAAGTCATTACTAGGAATGGATGTAATTTCACTCTATGCCCTGAAGCTAAAGCATTATAATTACAATCCCACTGAGAAACAAATTGAACAGGAATCGTGGAACCAGGGAGAACACGTTCAAGCTGTTCAATTCACTTTCTTTACTTTTTATTAGATAGGAAATAGAAAAATCTCCTTCCTTTCCCCCTCCCCCCACTGCTCTCTTCCTTCTTGGTTTTTCTTATTATGTAGCCCAGGCTGGCCTGGAACTCACAACCCTCTTGTCTTCCCCATGCCTGCTCAATATGGACAGAGTTGCTGTCTCGTCACTGGGCAGTCGTACCAGGCTTTCAGTGCCTCGATCCAGCCCCTCAGCCCCAGACTGAGCTTCAGAAAGCCCTGATTAGTCACCTCTCCTTACCTTCACTGGCTCCCCCATTCCATTGCCCTGGATTTTTAATTTCTTACCAAAGTTCTCCAGACTCCTTTCCTCAGTAGGACATGTCCCGGGTTCTAATAGCCAAAGTGCCATCTTGCTGTGAATATTGTCAGTCTCCATCTCAAGTCCTTGGGCCTTCACTATTTAACTTTCTTTTCGTTGCTGGGTTTGCTATTTACTTGCTCCGTAGCTCCTTGTAGCTTCTAAGGATGGACGATCTGCCTATTTTCATGAGGCTCTTAGTCCCCAGGAGATCAGAATTTGGTTTTCTATTTTGCTACTCTAAGATTTAAAAGATTTTTATCACAATGGTGACTGGTTTTCCAGTTGACCTGTCTTCTCATTTTCCTGCCTTTCTCCCACTTTCCCAGCCACCCCTGCCCACCCCTGTGTATGTGTATGCATGTGTATGTCCTCATATGTGTACACGTGTCAGAGGTCCATGATGAGTGTCTTCCTCTCTCACTAGCCCCCTTATTTTTTTGAGACAGGGTCTCTCTGCGAAGCTAGAGCTCACTGAATTGACAAGACTAGCTAGCAAATGAGTTCCTGGCATTCTCCTGTCTATACCTGCCTAATATGAGGATTATAGGCATACATTACTGCATCCAGCTGTTTATGTGGATTCTTGGCATCCAATCTCAGGTCCTTATGCTTGCATGGCAAGGGCTTTACTAGTCAAGCTGCCTCTCTACCCCATCTCCTTCCTTTTCGTTTTTCTATAGCAATTACATCTGAGTTCTTCTGTTGAACTCCCTTCTCTGTGGGCAGGTCCCAAAAATCTCAGTGGGACTATGGCCCCAGTAGTGTCCAGACCCCATCTGTGGGTTCCCTTCTCATAGTTCTCCTCTATTTAGTTAGGCTTGGGGCAGCAGAAGGACCCAGGGTTTTTGAAGACCCTGGCTCAAAGCCTTTCCATAGCCTGCCATTGTCCTTTTGAAAGAAGAAATTCCTACTCTTTTGTCCTGGCCCTAGTCAGGACATTTTCCGTAGACAGTTTCTACACATAGTTTAAGTTTTTGAAGTCACTCTAGGACTGTAGAAACTGACCCTGGTACATAAAACAGGTAACCCAGAAGAGGTAGAAGATTTCTTGTGTTTCCATGGTATCAAGTGCATGTTGGAGAGAAAACCCAACTGGTGGGTCACAGGAGGTAGAAGGCTCTGATTTGCCCACCTGGAACTAATCCATTCATTAAACTTTGTGGTTAAAATTGAACTTGTTCTTTTTGATGGCAAATACTGCGTTGTGTTTTTTTTGTTGTTGTTTGTTTTTTGCCTATATTACTGTGTTCATCCCTTGGCATGTATGTTACACATGGGTTTGGGATAGATTATGTTGTTGTTGTTAGACAAGGTCTCATTATGTTGTCCTGGATGGCCTAGAACACACTTTGTTGACCAGACTGGTTTTGAACTCACTGACATTCTCCTGCCTGTCTCCTGAGAGCTGGCTTCTGTTTCTTACCTGATTGCCAGGTAGAACTGGTCTAAAGTGGGTTAGAGGGGCTGAATTACTACATTTGTCCCTTCGGGACTTATTATTCTGTAAAAATGTCTTAGTGATTAATTTTGTTTACTTCAGTTTCATACATGTATACAATGTGTTCTGATGCTCTCTTCCCTGTCCTCCCTTATTTCCCACCCCTATCAAACCCTCCCCAAGTTGTCACCAACCCTTCTCCAAGATTCATGACTTTTTGTTTGGTTTTGTTTATTCACCTTGGCTTAATGTCCATTGACGCCTGGTGGGGTCACTGGTAGATACACGACTAAAGACAATGACTCCCCTATCCCTCAATCTATCAGTAGGAAATAGTTCAGCAGCAAGGGGTAAGACCCTAAACCCCATCTCCATCATGCCTGACTCCTGGTAGGCCCATTCTTGTACAAAGGAACTGTGATAACCCCCTAATGAGTAGAACACTTAACAAAAATGCCTGAAGAACTAGTCCTTTATAGTTGTCTATTAATTAAAGTGCATGGGAAAAGAAAACACTTTATGTTCAATCTTTTTGGCTTGCTTCTCAGTGTTGGGGTAGAACCCAGGGCTTTGAGAGTGCTCGGGAAACACTGATGGGAGATATTATTCTGTAAATATGTTTCTCATACTTGTTAATTAATAAAGCCTGTGGCCAATAGGAAACAAGATAGGTGGGGCTAGGAGATCAGAAGGAGGAAAGAGGAAGTAGATAGAGGAATCAAGATGCAGGGGCGGCTGCTCTCCGGTAAGATGAGCCACGTGGAAATACTTAGAGTAGTAGAAATGGGTTAATAATTAAGACAAAGCTAGCCCATAAACAATAATAGTAACTGGCCAACAGGATTGTATCAATACAGAGTCTCAGAGTGTTATTTGGGGCCGGCACGCCAGACCGGCGGCAGGCTGGCTGGCGGAAAACAACAATGCTACACACTATTGCATGTCTCTTCAGACTATGTGCTTTTAATGTCCACAGACCATCCTTTGCATGTGCTATGCTTGTAAAGCAGTGAGCCCAACCATGAGCTCCCCATGATGGACAGGATCCTTGTAAACCATAGACCAAAATGATCTTTCCTTCCTTAAAAAAAAAAAAAAAAGTTCTGGTCAAAAAACTTTCTAGAATTCTTTAGTGATGCTGTAAGATTTGGGGTTTAGGGACAGTGGGGGGAAATGAGGTAATGAAGAAGAAACAAAGTTTGAATGAAATGACAAGTGGTTTAATAGAACAGTCACGGCATCTTTCCGAGTTGCTAACACAGTTTATAGAACATGAACACGGTTTCAGTGCAAACAGGTTGCTACTGCACTGGCAAGACCCTCCTGGGCCAGGCACCTCACTCCTTGGGGTTGCTGACCACGGCAGTGGTGCTGTAGGAGTATGGGCTGAGCAGGGCCGCGATGGTGTAGTGGCGATGGCCAGAGTCGTTGGCTGTGAAAACCACCTGGGAGCAAAGAGAGACAGTTGCTGCAAACAGAGCCCAGAGGCACCAGTCACCGTCCTGGAAGTTAAATGCTAAATTGATAATATTCATTTTATTATTTGATTTTGAGGGGGAGATGAATAATTAGAACAAACTCAAATATGCTGCCTAGTTATGTCCCGGGAGCCTTGTGCAGCTCCTGGAGAATTGCAGGAGGCCTCTCTGTGCAAGTTTATGACCAGTCCTGGCCAGACTAAGCTGAGACGCAGAGTCAGAGGGCTATTGTTCATGTTCTTGGGTTCAGAGAAAAGTGGGGAGATGGGGAATATCAACAGAAAAAAAGACCAGAGGGGAAAAGTGGTTGTCACCCCACCACAGACTTCCAGACCTAGAATGCCAGCAGGAAGCATTCCCCTACAGACCTGCATGCTGGTGTCTGCCTTCGGTACTACAGTGACAGCCCCTCCAGGAAGGAGGGCTCCTTGTCACCAAGTCCAGGGATTTCTTTCCTGCTGCCCGTTGCACTTTCTAACATGAGAAGACGCAGTATGTAAGGAGGCTGAGGGGTTGGGGGAAGGCATCACAGGAAGGCTTCTCTCCGCAACGCAAGCGGCTTGTGGCTGGTGATATCAGCAGAAATGTGAATAAAGGAAAGCTTTGGTGCTCGTGGAAGGGCTCTGGATAAAATGTGGATTTTGCAATTAACTAGCCACATCTCAAGTCACTAGATCGACTGAGACATGGGAGCAGCAACAACCCAGGTGCAAGGGATGAGGAGGCACATCTAGACGGAAAGGTGGGCAGAGAAGGTGTGTGTAATTTTACTCATTTTGTGCAAGTTTTGGATGGAGCATTGAGCACGCTTAAAATAAATGCCTTTTATTTTCGAGTGCAGGACAAAGAAAGCTTGGATATTAGAGTAAAACAAACTAACACAAAAACAGCATCTAGATAAATGGAAGGGGGACTCATCTTAAACTCTCTGTTTTATTTATTTGTTATTATTTATAATGCTATGGATCAAATCTTGTGAATCCCAGACAAGTTTTCTGGCACTGAGTTACAACCCTAGTAGCCCCTGGCCTAAGCTGGCCACTAACTCATGATCATTCTGTCTTAGCCTCCTATGCAGGAGGTATAGGTGGGCTTCCAGACTAAGAGAATGCTGGGAAGACGAAGGCAGAGAGGAGCCACCACATCTTACCTCCTTTGCATCTCAGCAGACAAGAGATCGAGTTCCTGTTTCTCCCTGCTTATATCCTGTTTCCACTCAGCTACCTCATATCCTGTCTGTCTGTATAGACCTCCAGACCTCTATGGTTAGCTAGTGGCAAGCTCCATTCTCTGACCTTCAGACAGGCTTTATTTGTACAAGTGAGATATCACCACACCATTCTACTAGTGTGTTGGTGCCCAGTGAGTAGTAGTTAGATTACATCTTGGTAGATGGGAGACTTTTGAAAACTGTGAAAATCCCAAGAGTCCAGCAGGCCCCTCTGGCTTGTCTGGTAACAGAGTTCACTTGTCTGGTCATAGACTCATCCAGGGCTGGACCACAGACAATGGCTCCCTGTCACACTTCACTGGTTACCTTTTGTCAACTTGACACCAACTAGAGTAACCTGGGAAGAGGGCCCCTTGGTTGATGAATTGCTTCCATCAGATTGGCCTGTGGGCACCTCATTTATTCTGATTAATGTAGTAATGACTGACGTAGGAGGGCCTGGCTTCCTGTGGGCCATGAGCACATAGACCTGAGCTATATAAGGAAGGTAGTCAAGCAAGCAAGTGAGCGAGCGAGCGAGGAAGGAGGCTTCGTCTCTGGTCCCTACTTCCAGATTCCTCCCCTGCTTTGCTCCACGATAGACTGTAAGCTGTAAGATGAAACAAACTCTTCCCTCCCCAAATCTGCTTTTTGGTCATAGCAACGGACAGCAAACCAGGTCACATGCAGAGCTATTTTTGATGGAATTCACTCTCTCCAGTTCTGACCAGGAGGCCTGGATTCTATTTCCACGACAGCCACCTGTGTGGGAGCCAGGGAGGCTGAGCCTGGCGTGAAATGAAGGTCACTAACACGGTTTTGCTTGTTGGCTTTGTGCTTTGATTTAGCTCGGTTTCTTAGAGACGCTGGCTGAGGCACGGAAGGCGCATCGGCCAGAACAGAGCCCAGCTCTGGCCTGGGCTCCGCTGGATGTCCTTATACCCTCGCTTGCTCACATGTGCTAGCCATGTGACCTTGATGAGCTACTTAACTTCCCTCAGCTTCTTCACTGGTAAAATGGGGGCAAGTGACAATTTTGATACAGAAATCCCTTTGCCATGTGAGTTGTACTTGGAGATTTAGCTATTCACCTGTTACGATTTTGAATGTGTTGTCATTGCATTGTCAGGAATTGTTTACCCAACCCCCTGGGGCACTACATGCATTCTGGAATAAAGAAAAGGCCAGAATTTAAAGAAATAACATGGGAACCCTCTCTTTGGCTATGAAATGTCCTCGGTGGTATCTAGATGCTGCCTCAAAGGTAGACATTAATATTCCTTCAATAGAGAAATGAACATTCATGTAAATGTGACTAGCTGAGTATAAGTAGTGTGAGCAGCAAACTCGGAAGGTTTGCTTCTTTTTGGCCAAGTGCACTTCCTCAGACTAAGAACAAACCCAAACAACTTGGTGTGACCACTCACCTCTGCGTATTCGTGGAACGGGGAAATGCCAAGGGCCTTCCAGTAGGATTTGGTGTCTAGTTCTACCCTGTACACCCCTTCTACAAACTTCTCGTCTGTGGTGAGCCCGTGCAGCTCTCCAGATTCAGCCGTCTTCCTGGAAGGCGCAAAAGTCCAGATGAAGTAATGGGAAAAGAGGAGCTACCACACACAGATGTGTGTATGCATGTGGTTGTGATAGATATGTATGTGTGCATGTGTACATGTATGTATCTATGTATTTTTTTTTCCAGAAAGTGAATCAAGAGGGAGGAAATTTTTGTGTTTGAGATAAAATGGCAAGAAATTTATAGAAACTTTATGTGCAACTCATTGTAGAGTTTCATCTTATGAAAATGCAGTAAAATGTTTAACTTAAAAACCTTAATCTAGGCATATGGGGCCACCTGTTATCCTAGTGCTCTGGGGATAGAGGCAGGAGGATTGCTGCAGGTTTGAGAGCAATTTGATTTACATAGTGAGTTCTGGACTAGATAGGACACTGTCTCAAAATTAAATAATTAGATTTTTTTAAAGAAAGAAAAGAAAAGCCTTAAGGTCCAGGGGTGTTGCTCAGTGCTAGAGTTCTACCCTGACGTTTGTATACCCCTGGAATTAATCCACAACCACACAGACAACAGACACACACACACACACACACACACACACACACACACACGCACGCACGCACACTGTTGCATTCAGGGTTAATGACTTGATGAAAGTTCACGACAGTCCCTGACATGACCGCTGCTCTAACTCGGTGATAGCAGAGTGACAGGCCGAAGTCTCATGGCACAAGGGTAACTTCCGGAGGTAGTGTCGTGTGTCAGGGTAGAAACCCCAATAAGTAAAACAAAGCTTAACTGACTTCCTCCTTTTATACAGGTAATCTGCTTGGCAATTCTTTGCCAACAGAAATACCAAGAGACTTCCATTTCCACTTAGGCACCAGTTCCTAATGGAAATGCCAGAAACTGTGCCTCATTTAATTACAGCCAAGACAGATGAAGTGGCAGTCGTCTTTAGTGACTCTGAACATGCCTGTCCCATCCCTCCACCTTTCTTCTGGTGTGTGTACAAGGAAAGAGAGTCACAAAAAAGTCTGGATATGTGGGCATCAATTCTACTGCAACTTAGGTTCCCTTAAGTGTCATGCTGTGCTCGACACTTACATAATCACTAAGAAATTGACAAGTAGAAACTCAGTGAAAACCCGCACCAAAGAAAATGGTCTTCCCAATGATTGCTGATGAACATTAGTGGTTCTTGCTGTTCAATTAAAGCTTAATATAAAGTCTTCACCCAGGAGACGTACGTGCTTAGCCGTTCTGCTGGGTGCTAAGGGTGTCTTAGCTGCTTTTTCTTTTGGTTCATTTGTTCAGGCTAATTAGTAATTTCTTTGAGATTCTTATGGTGGTTAAAACACACACACACACACACACACACACACACACACACACACATACACACACACACTGTTACATGGCCAGCACAGGTGGAAAGTTGTTTTGACATGCATGTGGGTGAGATTGATCAGGCCCTGGGTTTTGCTTTGCAGATCTCTGTTGATGTGTTCCTTGTCAAACACGGTGGCTGCCAGCCTTGCACAGAGCTACTCTGTTCTGAGTGTACATTAAAAAGCCCCTACTTCTGCTTAACGCCAGTAAGCTCCAGGAGGGTGTTTCCTCAGTTCAGTAATAAATCAGCACACGTGTGCATCCTTCCTAAGATTCTAAGACCAGGGCTCAATATTGAGCATCGCCCATGGGTGCCAGGGAATCTCAAACTCCTGAAATTACACGTGTGGATTTATTTGTATTGTCACATGCCTCATTGTGGCCATGGAGACTATAATTCTCTCTCTCTCTCTCTCTCTCTCTCTCTCTCTCTCTCTCTCTCTCTCTCTCTCTCTCTCTCTCACACACACACACACACACACACCTCTCTCTCCCTCTCTCTCTCTCTCTCTCTCTCTCTCTCTCTCTCTCTCTCTCCCTCCCTCTCTCTCTCTCACACACACACACACATACATCTCACACACAATATATATATATTATATATATATATGCACATATGTCTCTGCATATGTGCATGTGTATTGTGTGGCTGTCTGTATTGGCTTTTTTTTACAGTGTGTTTGTGTATGTGTGTGCACATTTGAACAATGTGAACTCAAAGCTGGATGGATGTCTTCCTCAATTATTCTACACGCTGTTTTTCAAGACAGGGTCTCTCACCAAATACAAACCTACCCATTCAGTGAGGCTGGTTGAGCAGTGAACTTCAGGGTCATCCTGTTTCTAAGCCCCCATCCCCAGGGTGTTGTTATGAGCATGCACTACCATGCTGGGCTCTTACACAGAGTCTGTGGATTCAACACTCAAGCCCCCAGTCTTCTAAGCAGACACATCACTGACAGAGCCATCTTCCCATCCCTAGAGACTATAATGTTCATCACCTTCTTCAAGCGGGCTGTGATGGAAAAGGGTTGCAGAGTTACTTGCAACCTGAAGCGGAGGAGTTACTTACTCTCCCTTTTCCTCCCTTCAGTCCCAGACTATGCTCTGCTTCCTGGTCGAGCTCAGCTAAACAGAGCAGGAAAGCAACTGTGTTAAGAGAGGTCTCTCTCTGCTTGTTTGACCCTCTAATGTTTCCTTTTATTTTATGTGTGTGATACTTTGTCTGTGTGTGCATCTGGGCACCACAGGCATGCATGATGGTCAGAAGAAAGTGCTGGCTCCCCAGAAACTGGAGTTAAAGATGGTTCTGAGCTGCCACTTTGGTGCTGGGAGTCAAACCTGTGTCCCCTACAAGTGCAGTAAGTGCTCTTAGCTACCAAGACATCTCTCTCAGGCCTAGACTGGATACACTGTGTGTCAGTCTCCAATGAGTAGAAGGGTGAATGGAAAGATAGAGCCAATCCTATGGCAGGGCGCTGTGCAAGCTTACCCGGAGGCAAATGGCTCCCAGGTTCCTTGAGCAGTCTTTTTGAAAACTTGTACAGCCACATCCACAGCAGGGCTGCCTCGGACCGCATCCAGGACTTTGACCATCAGAGGACACTTGGATTCTCCAGTGCCCTGGGCATAGAGAAGACAAGAGGGATATCAGTGAAACTGATTGGAATAAAAGTATTGTTCTTCTGGTGTTGGAATCTGGAACAAAACCAAAAGCACATGCTGATCCCATTACGATAACGCAAGCGCTGACAATTAACGAGCTTCTTTGCTCAGTATAGCACGGGCGGCACTGTTTCCTAAGCAAGAACAGTCTGCCTCCAGACACGGCTGCACACCAGGGACACAGTTCATGATTTTCAAAGGGAAAATTCAAAGGCCCTCTGAGAGTCATTACTTGCTTTATTCACCTCTCCATCTGAATGGAGCCACCGAGAAGGGCCAAAATGGTCTTTTCCTTGCGACCATTTTAATCAGCTGTTGCTATAGTAATTCTCTCTAGTTGTAACATAACACCCACATATTTCCTGACCCACTTAATTGTACTGATTCACTCTTTTAGAGGACTTCATTAAATTCTAGAATAGAGTGTTGCTCCCCCCTCAAAAAAAATATTGATCAATAATACATTTTGCTTAGGTAAAGAACCAAAATATGACCTTACATGATAGGTATGCTAAATGCAATGTTTACTAAATACGTTAAGTAGATTTGATGAGAATTCAATATCAACAGCCCCACTAATGATGGAGTTTGACCATAAGACTTCCCACTTGCTAGACGTACAGTGAACCACTAAACTACATACCCAGGACATTAACATCTTTATTTCTATACTCATTTTATATTTTTATTATCTAAGGACATCAAGATAGCGAGCATTACGGACTCACTACACCAATGCCACAGGAGAAAGAGCCAAGGGTCTAAACACACTCTCTGGGTACCCTTGTCATAATAACACTAGCTAGTTGCCAAAGGAAGCCATTGCTCCTTTACCTATGGTGCACCCACCATGTCTGGAAAGGCTTCCACAGGGTCACTTACCGCAGGGCCAGCCTCAGACATAAATGCCAGTCCAGCGAGGCAAAGGAGGAACAGATGAGGGGACGCCATCCTGCTAGGAGCCAGTAGACTTCTGTGAAGGCTGCTCCCAGGTGGAGGGGCTTTTATACGCCCTCTTCCCAAGCCAGGCTGCTGATCCCTGCCAATCTGACTCCAAACCTGCTGATTCTGATTATTGACTTAGTCAACAAAGGGAGAATAAGTAACCTACACAAATATGAACCTTGTCTAGGGAGATTAGAGCAGTGGAACATTCATTCTATGAAATAATCTCAGCTGGTCATTTGACCAGCCAGAGCCACACAACAAAGTGATGGAAAGCAAAGGAAAACAGCCCGCTATGCTGTTTGAGTGCAGTTGAATTCTTGGGATTTTTTCCTCTTATTGATTTCTATGCATCTTTTTTCCAGTTTCCACACATTTTTATCATTGGTTTTATATACTAGACAGGTTGTATTGATTTATTTCATACTGGTTGACATCGGACTGCCCAGATTTAGATACAGAGCATGAGCAAATATCACTGCATAAGGCTTTGAGCAAACAAGGAAGACCCTTTGGCAGTTAAAAAATAATTCTCTGGTAGTCAAAGCTAAGTCATTTGGAAGCTTTGCTTTATATCTGTGTGCATGTGTGATACCATGATACCGTTTTTTTTCCATTCTTAGATGAGGTTCATCCCATCCCCGAGAACAGTTATGTGTTTTGGATTGCTGTTTGTGAGATTAAAATCTTTACTGAGTCTCCTCGTTGGGATTGCAGGAAACAAGATTCTTGAAGGAAGTAGAGATGGCTGTGAGAAGGAGATGCTATGCCTGGTAAGGACTCATCATCCTTACTGACAGGTCCAGAAATTCAGAGATTGGATGATTCGATGCTGAGACACTCTGTGTGTGTGTGAGAGAGAGGGAGGAGAGAGAGAGAGAGAGAGAGAGAGAGAGAGAGAGAGAGAGAGAGAGAGAGAGATTAAGTTAAGGTAAGATTTTAGCCTTACAGGGCCAATATGTAACAGATACACAGAAGATGAAGATGTGTGTTTTGGACATATGTCAAGGGTAAGTGTAACTTGGGACACCTAGAGTGGGAGAGACATTCCCATGGCTGATAGAACCAGGTTAGGAGGGGGTCATCAAGAAATCATGAAGGATCCCAGCTACTGGGGAGACATGGAAGGGACAGGAAGGTATCCTGGAGTATAAAATCGTGCAGAAGTCTTTGGGGAAGAGGGCAACTATAGGAAAGCAACAGTGAGCAGATACAGCGAAATGATCTCTTATAGACCCACAGCTTAGAGTCTGACAGGGTTGGAGGTTCTGACTCACCCAACCCATTGCTGCTACTCAATGGCCTGCTTGCTTCTGGCAATGACTTCCTAGCTCAGATATCAGCCCACACACTTGTAAATCAGAAGCATCCACGCTTCTCCTTGTAGGGGCTTTAAATATGAACTTTAAATATGAGGTGATGTAAACGTATTTTATAAACTGGAAAATGCAAGTGTGGTACGATTCCATTCACTATCTGGGCCTGAGGAGAACATCCTTTCTCCAGAATCTCATGCATTGTCATCGGGAGTGGCTTCACTGTTTTCCATTGCTCAGAAAGTGATAGAAAAACAGTTCTCCATACAGGAATCCCAAACATTTGAAGGTTATTTCACTACCCGGATAAACCTCCCACCCATGCCTGTTAATGCCACAGTCTGTTGAAACCAAGAATTGCCTCCCTGGGATCTTGTAAACCGACAAAGCTGGGCTGCCACCTGCCCACAGGCACCACTATTGCTCTACAATTTTGAAATATTTTGCAAACTTTACAAACTGAACCACGCTGCATTAAAAGCTGGACTTTTGGCTCATCTTGAGAAACTGGAGGATGGCAACAGTTGGCTTGTATCCCATGAAAATAATCTGTGGGGGTCCCATACTGGGACATCTCAGTTTTCTGAGTTCCCTCCAACTCTGAAGTCAGATGACATTGCTACTGGCACTGTCATGCTTTAGTTTTTGTTTTGTTTTGAATGCGTGTTCTGTATTCCTGATCCACGATAACGCCCAGCCTCTTTCTAAAATTGCTGTGATTGCTGGTCTTCTGACAGCGTGTTTTCTTTTGCCAAATAAACATGGCTGCTTCTTTGAGAGAGTCCTCTTCAGACATAGGACCTGGAATCCTCTCGACCTAGGACTTTGTCCTCTGGCTTCCTCCCACTGGTCATTCTCTTCCACTGTGATGCGCTGAACTGGACACACACTCCAGATAAGATCATGTCAACCCAGGGGACATGGTGATAAGGCTTCAGTGTCCCTCAACAAGGGTGCTCTGCAGACTGTGTTGCACCCTGAGTGCATTCATAACTTTTCATTCACTGTGACAACGTCTGCCCTGCAATTAACACAACCATAGAGTATTGAGATACACTCATTTATCGATTTTGTTTGGCTTGGTTTGATTTTTAGGGACAGGATCTCACTGTGTACCTTTGGCTGGCCTGAAGCTCATCAGGTAGACCAGGCTGGCCTTGAACTCACAGAGATATCCATCCACAAACTCTGTCATTTATAAATTTTTATTTTTTATTGTCATTTATAAATCTTAATCTAAGTATAGGATTCCAAATTTATCTCTGACCATTCCATATGGTAGTTCTTGTTGACTTTGGTAATTGATTCTAATTAACAAGGGAATTAGAATGCCCCAGAGGCCTTCCTTTCTTTGCCTTTTGAGCCAACATCGGCCTAGAAACCATCTTTCTTATTATAGTTTAATTTGAAAGAGACAAGGATGTGAAGAAAAAGGGGGCTGCTTTGAAGCACAGGGAGGATCTTGAGTGTGACAGGAAAAGCCACTGACCACCTGACTTTGATGGAGTCACTGACAATGACTCAGATGGAGATTGTTAGAGCATGTCTGAACAGAGGCCTCTGGCAGAGCAGCAGGTAGACTGTCTGGGCTCCGAGTCAAAGGTCAAGCTGTATTTTATGCCATGGAGGAGGACGGAAGGGAAAACAGACAAAGTAAGAATACATTCTTTGTCCAAGGCATGCGTGTGGAACAAAGGGCAGTTGTTTCCTCACAGAAGCCCATCCAGAGCTTTGTGACAGAGAGTGAGTTTGTGCTGTGACTGGGTTACACAGGTTAAACGTAATTTTCTGAAGACAGGAGGGTAATGCCTTTTCCTGTTTAGTTGAATTTGTCAGAGCTCTTCATGGAGGATGGTTGCAGGGATCCATCAAGAGGGATGAATTCATGTCAAAGTTCTTCCTGGAGCCTCTGCTGTAGATGGGGCCTGTTTTGTGGTAAACTAACATCAACCAAGGTCCACATGCTTAACTACGGTGACAGGGGAATTTAGTGACAACATCCCTCTCCCTCCTGCCAAATATGTGGTAGTTAATGAACAACTCTGGCTGCCTCCTAGTTTGAGATTCTTCTGCCTTCATCCTTATTTGACATGCCTTTCATCTCCTGAACAGTTTCTTCATTTGTTTTCTGAAGGCCCACAACCAACACCTAGCCAATAGTCCGTGGGCCCTGGAATGCCTGCTAACACTATTGAAGTAAGCTGATTAGCAAGAAGAAGGTTGGAAGGCCAAGTGCTTAGGCTGCACCTCATGGTGAGATTGTTAGAAGGAAAGAAATAACAGAGTTTGGGGCTCTGGGTCTTCATAGGTCAAAGAATTCAATTTTGTTAGCTCACCTTGAGGTGGGTAAGTCCTGGAGGTTTGATTAATGCTAAGCAAATCATAAAGTCTTATTTTAAAAGCATAATGCTGATTTAATTAAAAGTCAGATGGCCTGATAATCAAGGATTTGGAGCAAGAGTCCTTGCATACTTTGTGAGCATGCTTTCTAGGTGGGAGAGCCCAGCTAATTTTGCTTACTTCGTTGTTGAACATAATTTTTTTTTGTATTGAACATACTTGTACCTACCTCGTCTAGTGTGTCTTTCCATCTGGGAGGTGAGTACACAATGAAAAGGCCTTTCTCTTCTCCTCTTCATTGCTCTGTCTTCTAACCATGCAACTGCAGACTAACATTACCCAGGACATGGTCATTATGTCACATTTTAGTTTTGGTTCATTGCAGTTTTAGTCTCATCATCAGACTATAGTGGTCATCTTAGCTGGGAGCAGCAATTAAGAACACCCTTGAGTAAGAATGCCCCCTCATCTCATATCATGCATGCTGCCATATCCTATATTGGTTGCTGTGTTCATACATATTTAATTACTTTATCCATACATAGACATAAGATGTGGTTAGAGTTCTGAATTTTAGAACACTCCAAAGATGATCTTTCTAGTCTATACTGACATCAGGAAAGGTTCAGGGTCCTTTTGTAAAACAGATGGGTTTCCTTTGGTTTCTCTTTGCCATTCCTTGTCGTTTTCAGGTGGTTAGTGAGTCCCAGCATACATGAGATTGCTCGGCATTTAGACCCACCTGGCTATAATCTGTGAAGGGTTAGCAGGAGCTGTGGCACAGCCCAATGGAGAGGTGGTAAGAACCAGACAGATTTCCAGTCTAAACATGTCATTGGTTATCTCACAGCTTAGTTCAGTTTCCAAGGAGACTGCATTGGGCTTGGGTCAACAGTACCAGCTAGAACTGAAGATTTGATTGATCTTTTGTCTGTGTTCACACAGTCCTCCACTGGTGTGTGGTCATAATCCATCAGCAAGGATTCAGGTTTTGGTTTTGTTATCTTCTGACCCGGGAGAAATGACTGATTGTAAGTTCAGTTAATTGAGAAAAAAAAAGCACTCTGAGCATAAGACAGTGTAAGGGGAAAAAAAGATGTGTTCATTGAGTTAGAAACAATTGATGAATGGCCAAGAATTCATGGACAGTGGCTCCGAGTTCATGAAGGGACAAGGTTTTACTTTTTCTATCAAAGGTAACAGTATCTAAGTGGGAAGAAATTGTGCTTGTAATTCTTTTCTCATTAAGAAGAGCAGTGTGTGAGTCTTGAGCTATGAAGGGAGGGGGAAATTAATGACATAAGTCCTTTAGGCATGGAAAGAAGGAAAATTGAAAATCTAGGATGGGGAGCCAAGCATAGACTCTGACAAAAGCTCAGGTTTGTTTTTAATCTCTCTTGTTATTTTGTACGTGTGCTTTTGCTCTTTGCTTTTTTAAGACAGTCTCACTGGGACCTGGAACTCTCCCATTAGGCTGAATTGGCTGGCTCCTGAGCCCCAGGGGTCCTCTGTGCCCTCCCACACTCCAGTGCTTCCTATAAAGGCAAACTTTTCACCTGGGTCCTGGGGATCAAAACCCGAGTCCATGTTTCCCCAGTGCCAACACCATCTGTTTTAAAGGGTTAAGGGGAGATTTAGAGGAGGTGGGATGCAGTGGAGTAGTAATAGAGCAAGCAGAAAGGGGGAAGTCAGAGTCATTCTAGAGCCTGGAACCCGATAGACTCCAGACACAAGTGGTTTCTGGTTCTGAGCTTACACACACATACGAACAATCACATAGGCTAGGGCACATGAGAATCCTGCTCATGTGGAGATGAGCACAGGCAGCCATCCCAGGACCCATCTGACAATTGGTGCATGGTCAGGACCTTCTCTGAAAGAGGAAAAAGACTTCCACCAATATGGCAGGAAGGGAGTCCAATGGACATTCTGATTCGTGTGGTTGGGGGATTCCTAGGGAACGTTATCATCTTGAAATTCTTGTATGTTCTCTAGGTCTCGTGAGCCTGTGAGTGCCTCGCTCAGGTTTCTGATAAAACTGCTTCTGAGCCTGCACAGTGGACCTTGGACATTGCTCGACCTAAGCAGTGGTAAAATGGTTGCACCGGGGAACACTCAGCCTTCAGTGATGCTCACTCTTCCAAGGTCAACAGTAGTGACCTGAGCTGGAGGTGAGCCTTTGACTACAACAGCAAAGGAAGATGCCGGCAGACAATGTTAGGCAAAGGCCAATGCCTGCTGGACAAGGCAGCGAGGAAGCGAATGAGGGGCCAGTATAATTGCTCAGCTCAGGACCTACAAGAGTTAGAGTGTCTCTGATAGAAAGCCATGAAATAGTGAGACAAACTGCCCTTGAGGAAGCTGTTTATTGAGAGGGTAGCAACTAGATATTCGGCTTTTTAAATTAAATTTTGTTTATGGATATTTTGCCTACCTGTGTGTTACATTGTACATGCCTCGTGCCTACAGAGGTCAGAGGAGGGTATCAAATCCCGTGGAACTGGAGTTACGGATGGTTGTGGCTGCCATGTAAGTGCTGGGAATCAAACACAGGTCCTCCGGAAGAACAGCCAGTGTTCTTAGCCTCGGAGCCATCTCTCCAACCCCAGCAGTTGAGGCAGAAGTGAGTGAGGTGCAAGTTTAATGTCAGTTAGATGTTCCTGCAGTGGTCTCAGGCCCTGAGTGTCCTTAAGAGGTAGCTCTGGACAAAGGGGTGTGAATAACACAATTTTTAAGTTGCTCTGGTTCTTCAGTTAGACACAAAGAAGCAAGTCTGATGTTTCCAGTTGTCTGGACGCTAACACAGAGTGACCCAAGGGGATTGATCTGCCAGCCAGGCGTGTCCCTTCATCCCTGCAGCTTCAACTGCCCCTTGCCTCGGACTTCAGGGCTTTCCACTCAGTTGTGCTCCTTAGTTCTTAGACCATCCCTCTCCCCGTTTTTCCCAATGAGTTCTGGACAACTTCAATGCCACTGGGTGTGAACGTCCTCCTCAGCCAGGGTGCTGAGTCCTCCCGCTACTGCTCCCTCTTACGTGGAACACGCACGATCTCTGCCCGTAGTGGTGTTTCTCTGAAGCAAGTTCCCTGGTCAGAACTTTCGGCATTCCTGGAGAAGGCCTTCCAGCCTGTGCCCCAATGTTAGGCGCTTTAGTGACCGTCTCTCTCAGTTGGCATTCTTTACTCTCTGTTTTCCCCTATCCAGGCTGTTTGTTCTACTATCTGATTAGAAAGTACCCATGAAAGGAGGCAACGTGCAAAGTTTACCTAAGGGAGCAATGACAGAATCATCTCAGTCCAGCCCTAAAATAATTGGCTTACTCATTCTGTAGTCTTAGTACAGCTTGGCAATTTATGTATCTATATGTGTATTGCGTTTACTGCTCTCTGCTCCTACACTCTTAAGGCTTATATATTAACCTCCATTTCTTTTGTGGACTCTTTCTTGGCATTTCCCTTCATCCTTGTTCTCCATTTAGAAGATAGTCCATTAATTCTTCCAGGTTCCCCCTGTAACGGTGCATGGCCATTGTCATCTTAACTGGATTTAGAATCGCCATAGAAACACACCCTTAGGTGTGTCTGGGTATGTTTCCAGAGAAGGTTAAACCCCTTCTTTCCTAATAAGCTTCTGTTGAGCATTTTGTCACAGCTGTGGGAAAAGTGGCTAATAAACCTGGTTTTCATATTAGTAGATGACATGTATCTGAGATGGATCATTTACTGTTTATTGAAGTTTAACGCCCCATCTTCCCTTCCTTTGTGCCCATGACTTACCCAGCACCATTCCAAAGCGATTTGTCCCACTCCATCTTTCTACAGCCTTTGCTGATGAGCCCATCACCCTCACTGTCATGTCTCATGCTCGTAACTTTACTTCCTATGCCCCCTAACACCCTCCCCCGCTTTAGTACTGTTGTTCATCTCATGACTAACTCCGAAGTATGCTCTCAGTTTCTTGCCTTGGCCATTTGTTCCCAGAGCTGTTGCCACCACTTATGGTGATGAAATCACCGTGATCTTCTCTGTGACTCTCACCATGCTATTGCCATCAGATAGCCCCAAACTCCACATGTGTAAATTGAACCTTGGCAATTCCCCATTCCACAATCGTCTTCTCTTGTTCCATCAGTCTCCAAATGGAATCACCATTGCCCTGGGTAGTAAGGACTTAGACCCTTAGGAGTTAGGTTGGAACTCTTTGTTCTACTTACTCTATCACTAGACTTGAAAAAATAGTGAAAAGGTATGGTGGTGCATGCCTGTGATCCCTGCACTTGGAAGACAGAAGCAGGAAGATCGGGAGTTCAAGGTAAACCCAGATTATGTCTCAAAACCAGAATGTTTTTCATCTCCAAAGCATTCTGTTTCCATAGCTGTCGGCTGAGTTCATGTCTTCATTACTATCATATAGCCCTCCACAAGTATGCCACAGCTGATCTCCTGACTGTTAATCTATTTTCCATATAATCTTTCCCCATAAGCTGTTGCCAAATTAATCTTCTTAATGCATGCCTCTGATTACATCACATCTCTTTACAAAGGCTTTTTCTTGCTCCCCTGTGCCCCGTCAAATACAGCCCAATATTCTTTGCTTGGCATTCAGACAGGATCAGGACTTTGTTTGTTGCTATGGCTCTTCAAACTCCAATGGAAGGACTGGTGAGGTGGCTCAGTGGGCACTTGCCACCATGCTTGATAACGTGAGTTTGATCCTTGAGATCCACACGACGGAAGGAGAGGACAGACTCCTATAGTTGCCCTCTGACCTCCACACACGCACTGCAGCTGATGCATACACATGGGCAGAATGAAATGCGATGACAATAGAACCCCACAGAACTCCGGCAGACACTATGACTGGCTACCCCAGGACATACCGTTCTTATTCATTTTTCCTCTACGCTGTAATTGCCAGGAAAAACAAAACAAAACACCGCTGAAGCGTTGAGAAGCAGTGATCCCTGAGGGAAAATGCCAGAGAAGAGAAAGGGTAAAGATAGGCCAAGTGAAGTGGGGCTTGGCAGTTAAGAGCATGTGAGGGTCTCACCCAGGACCCAGGTCTGACCCTCAGCACCCACCTCGGGGTTCACACATACCTGTAGCTCTGGTTCCAGGGAATTCTAAGACCTTCTTTTGGTCTCCATGAGCACAAACATTCATGTGCAAACACCTCCACTCAGACATGTACAAAATAAAAAATGCAAATAATTTTTAAAAAATCAGTCTAGTGACATCAGGACCAAAAAAGTAAGAGGGAAGAAGAAAGATGATGTTTTATTTAGTTTGGGGGAGGGGTGGTCAGAGAGTAAAGCCATTAGCTTACTGTTAAAAATACATTATAGATGAATCTAGTTTTGGAAATGCCGATGTTACACGTTTGTGTCTAGACGGCAGCTGGAGACAGGGCCTGGCAGAAACCGGGCTTCAGATTCATAGTCAGTGTCTCAAGCATGTGTCCTGGATGCGAGCATCTGTGCATGCATGCTCACAGTAACAGGATGTTCAGCAATCCAACCTTCAGTGATAAAATCCAGAGATGTCTGAAGGAATGTTTTCCCTGACAGAGGTTAGCTGCCTCGTCTCTCCTAAGCAGTTGTGCCACTGTGCCGTTTGTGAGATTTGTTCTCACACCTTGGGCGTGTTCTGCCTCCTCAGCTCTGCATCTCCATGTTTCCTGGCACAGGACCTAGCCCCAGGATATGCACTGCACAAGCTCACTGAGCAAAACCATGGATGAGTGAGGGGTGATGCCTCTAGGCCTAGGACTGGACATGTCTGCCCATGACAGGCAGCCTGATGAGGTGGTTGACATTTTTCAGTGTTGTCTGGCCAAAGCCACACTGCTTCTGAGTCCCAATATTCCTCATTCGCCTTGTGGTAGTCCCCTCATATTCCTGCCTGCTCACCAGCACTTATCTCCCATTGAGTGCTAGGATCCATTCCGTTATCTTTGGTTATACATGTCCTTTTAACAGGGTTCAACAGCATGGGTCACCCCCAGACAGACAGACAGACACACACACACACACACACTTAATTACATTTGAAGACAAACTTGTCTAACTTACGAAGCTCAGAACACATTTTGAGTCTGGAAGAGAACATGTCCCCCTCCCCCCCCATATTCTAGGTAACTCTTTTGTGTCTTTGAAGACAGATGAGTTACTTCCATCTATCTTATGACCACATATCCTTGTAACAGTTCTCCAAGTGGGAGCCCAAGACCAACAATATTCCTGTTCTCTGGGAACTTGTTTGAAATTAAAATTCTAAGACCCTGCCCTAGATACCCTGAATCTGGAACTTGTAGTGGAGCTCCATGATCCTTGTTTTATAAACTCTCCAGGCAATGTTCATACCTAGGTTTGTCAACCATGGCTGAACCCATGCTCCAGAGTAAATCTGAACCATGAAATTGGAAGTCTGGATTTTTTGCAAACGATGCCATCTGCTCACTGGGTTCTTTGACCTAATCTCTTAACCTATTAGTAGCAGAGATTTTTTTTAACCCCCAAAAGGTAACATTTTGAACCCATTATATAGTGGCTCATGCTTGTAATTCTGACACTTAGAAGGTGGAGGCAGGATGGTAAGGAGCTCAAGGTCTCAGGTCACATAGAGGCCCGCCTACATTGCGTGAGACACTATCAGAAGAAAGCCAAATTGTTGTTCAATTATTCTCCACGTCTGTGAATAGTGCTAACGATAATAGTGCTGGCTTTCCATAGTGTTAGCAGACCGATGTTTCGGGGTCAGCGAGGGACTTTATAAAGACTGGACTGACTGGTAGCTATGCACAGTTACCTTTAGTTTCTTCCAATCTTCCTCTTTTTAAACCTTACTGTTTACTTAGCGTGAGCATATGCGTGTGTATGTGTGTGGCTATCATGGAGTACTTGTGCATGTTGGCAGATAAGGTTTAGGGGTCAATTCTCTCCTTCCACTGTGTGGGCTCCAGGATTCCAACTCAAGTCTTTAGGTTTGGGCCACAAGACTTTATCTGCTGAGCAATCTCTCCATCCTCCCCCACCTCTCAAAAACAAATGCTTCTGGTTAGGCATTGAAGAAGCAAATACAGAACCCCCTTGCCTAAGTGAGTCAGATGCCAGCCTGCTGAGTTGAGACAGACAAAGCAAATGATTCACGACCACGTGATGCTGTCCAACCTGCACTCAAGAATTGCCTGCAGATACTAGCAGCTTAGGGAAGCTGGTGAGCGAGTGTAAGGGTCAGAGAGAGAGTTGCCCAAGAAGGGGCTCCCTGCTGTAGTCTCTTGTTACTGTTGAATCCAGGAGAGTGGCTGCTTGCCGTGCTCTCAGACGGAAGAGTTTGAACTACACGATAACTGTTGTAACCAGTGCTGATTCCCCTGAGAAGGCAGCCACGCCACTAACTGCTGTGTCATCAGTACAGCTCCTTCAGAACACGATTTAGCTTCTGTTCTTTCAATGCACGTTCGTGCCAGCGCTTTAATTCCTCAGTGCAGACAAATGTTTGCATAAAAGCAAAATTAATTTACCTCCTTATTTGAGTCACAAATAGCCACACTTGGCTTCCTCCCCAACTTAATTTAGTTCAGAGAACTGCTTTGAAGTCATCATGGTGAGTACTATTTCTGGCCTTCCTATTGGCACAGGCTCAGTCAGACCACAGCTTTGCCGACTCTTGACCTCCATACGCTGAGGGCTGAGGGCTGAGGGCCTAGGCCAGCTCCTGGAATTGGTAAGCTGCTTTTCTTGCATCATGCCACTGCCTGGAGTCCTTAGCTGACTTCTCCCCATCTGGAGACCTGAAGAGCAGGAGACACGATGACTGCATCTGCCCTTGGAGAAGCACAGAATGGCTTTTGCACCTGCAGCTGAAGCTCCATATGTAGACTCTTGGACTAGTTTTTTTTTGTGTGTGTGTGTGTGTTTCTGATGTGCACATGCATATGTGCATTTGCATGTGTATAGGCTTCTCTCTCTCTCTGTATGTGTGTGTGTGAGTGTGTGTGTGTGTGTGTATGTGTGTGTACTTGTGCTTATCTTTGTGTGGAGGACCAAATTTAATGTCAAGTGATTTTATTGCCCACTTTATGTACTGAGGCAGAGTCTCTTGCTGAATCTGGGAGCTTCCCAATCTTGGCCATTTTTGCTAACAGGCCTTGCCCTTGAAATCCCATGCCTCTGCCCCCAAGTCCTGGGATTACAGGCGGCTACGGTGCCTGCCTGACTCTTGTGTGGGTTCAGGGTCTGAACTCTGGTTCACACATTTGCGCAGTGTGAGTGCTTTAGTTATTAAAACCATCTCCTCAGCCCAGTGGCACAACTTCTTTTTGCCTGAGAAAGGATCTCATATAGCCCAGACTCACCATGTACTCAAGGGTGACTTTGAACTCCCGATCCTCAAGGATGACTCCAGAGTATTGTGATTGTGGGCATACCCAGTTTCCATGGCATACTAGAAGTTTAATTAATTAATGTTATTCGTGTGTGTTCACACGTGCCATGGCATGTGTATGGAGATCAGAGGACTACATACAAGAGTTGGTTCTCTCCCCATACCATGTACATCCTGGGACTCTAACTTGGGTGGTTGGGCTTGGCAGCTGAGTTGTCTTGCCTGCTCATCGTGACACATTTTAATAAGGTCATCGTATGAGCTGTGGAACATTTATGGATGGATTTGATTTGTTTTGTAGAGGGGGTTGAGCAATCGTGGTGGACAAGCTCAGCTGGGAGTCTTGTGTAATGGCAGTTTGACTATTTGGTGGTGCCACTTTGAGCCTTCTAAACAACTCTCCACTTTCTTACCTGAGGGCCGGAGCTGAATCTGTCCCATACCCCCCACCCCACCTCCCCCACTGAAGGGAGGGCTGCTAGGCAACGAAACAATGCCTTGCCTGAAAAGGCCATGTTGACTAGAGGAAAAACACACGGACTTTTGACCTTTGGAAAATCTTGGTTTAACTCCAAGTTTGTCTTGTAGTAGCTCTTTACTGGAGTGACCTTCACAACCTACAAGACAGAGTCCTCCGTTAAACAGCAGAGGGCGAGAACATCTGATGAGACAGAAGAAAGCTGCCTGAATGCAGTAACGGAGACGCACAGCCCAGATGATGGTCCCCCATGGCTTAAAAATGTCAGTCCAGGCCTGGAGAGGCAACCTGGGAGCCTGGAACAGCCACCCCCACCTCCATTAAAGCACTTTTCCCTTTGGTTGTTTCTTGGTGAATCTTTTACAGAGAAAGTTGAAGCTCCCTGACGGCTTAGGGCCTGGTCTCAGGCTCTCTGGACAGCAGTTATCAGGACTTGATGTGAGGCCTATTTAGTTTCTGCCCTGAATGCAGGTCTTTTGAAAATAGTTATGTAAGTTCATTAGCGTCTGCATATTTCTTTTTTTACTTGACTACTGCTTACTTTCCGAAGCATACAGGAATATAAGAAATGATTTTGGCACTCAAATGATATGCCCATTTACTTTGGTGACCTGCATTTATACAGCAGATAATTTGTGGAACTAAGGTAACAAATTAGATCAGGTAGAGAAAGGAGTTTTGGGGTGGCTATTAATGCTATGCCATACAATGATTTTTTTCCTAACTACCAGCCATGTAAAAGGAGAATTTTGAATAATTTGTGCCTGTGAAGGATGGTTGGAGCTGGGTCTTTCTGTTTGCTAGCAGTCAAAAAAGAACTCATTAAATCATGTTTCCAGTGGGTGTGAGTGCAGCTTCTGGTGAATTGGCCAAGGGTGGTAATTGCATCAACATTTAAACTTTGACCCAAGCCCTGAGCTTTGATGAGTTCAGAAACATTTGGGCAGGCTAGGCAAATGTCTGTCTGTAAATAGAGAGCTGGATCAGCGAGCCATGTGATTAAAGGAACAGAGAGGAGACCATCATTTGGATTATGGTTCAATGGTTCCAACCGTTTGTGTGTGTGTGTGTGTGTGTGTGTGTGTGTGTGTGTGTGTGTGTGTGTGTGTGTGTGTGTGTGTGTGTGTTTGTTTGGTTGGTTGGTTTGTTTTGATGGGATAAAATGATCAGCATCAACAGTTTTCTGCAGGCCTGGGGAAGCGGTTCACTTAGCAAAATGCTCACCGCACGCAAGTGTGAAGAGCTAAGTCAGATCTCTAGCACCCACTAAAAAGCTGGGGAGCAGAGACAGGAGGCTCTGGACAGCTTATAGGCCAGCTGGCCTAGCAGGATCAGTGAGCCCTAGGTTAAGCAGAAGGCTCTGTCTCAAAAAGTAAGATGCAGGACTGTCTGAGTTAGGGTTTCTATTGCAATGATAAAACGCCAGGACCAAGGCAACTGGGGAGGAGGGGATTTATGTCACTTCCACTTCCACATCACAACCCATCACTGAAGAAAACCAGGGCAAGGACTCTAACAAGGTAGGGATGGAAGCCATGGAGGGATGCTGCTTACTGCCTGCCCCTCAGGGCTTGCTCAGTATGTTTTCTTACACGTCCCAGGACCACCTGCCCCTCGACAATAGCTCGGTCTGACCAAGTCAATCAGTAATTAAGAAAATGCACTATAGCTGCCTGCAGGCCATCTTATGAAGGCATTTCCTCAACTGAGAGTTCCTCTTCCCAAATAATTCTAGTTTGCATCAAATTGACACAAAACTAGCCAGGACAAGAATGAGGAAGACACCTGCTGTTATACCCTCTGACCTCCACATGTATGCATGTAGTGTGTGTGTGTGTGTGTGTGTGTGTGTGTGTGTGTGTGTAAGGGTACTTGCTCCACACATCTGATGACCTCAATTTTATCCCTGGAACTCACCATGGAAGCAGAGAATGGATTCTTGAAAGTTGTCCTCTGACCTCCACACATGTGTTATGGCATTTGCTTGCCGACACAACACACACAAATAATAAATAGAAATAAATTTATGGCAAGAAATTAAAGTCATCAGTGACTTGAAATGAATTTGCATTTTATAAATCACACATGCTTGTGTGCAAGTGTGTATGTGTGTGCATGGACACCTGTGTGTTGTTGGAAAAGCAGCGACCCATTTCTAGGTTAGTAGCATCTTCAGATCCCTTTATCTCTTGGGACTGGAGTTACAGACAGTTATGAGCCTCCTTGTGGGTGTTGGAAATTGAACCCAAGACCTAGAAAGTGCAGCCAGTGAGTGAGTGCTCTTAATTGTTGAGCCATTTCTCCAGCCTTCTTCATGTCCCTTTTAATGCTTGGGCCAAGCACAGAAAGACACGTTGCCACACCTAGGTGTCTATCCCATTGATGCTCAGCAAGATCTAGATGCTATATTGGTCCTGATGGGAGATTTTTTTTGTAGGTTCTCCCTCTGATGCCTCCATTTAGGAGAGCATGTTGTGGGTAAGGAGTTCAAACAATGAGTCAAAGCTTGTCCTGAGGGCGAAGCACAGCACCAGATCCTAACTGCAAGAGGAGTTTTATTGCAACCTGTCCTTAAGCAACTGAAACCTATTGAGTGTGTGTCAGGAACTGAGCTCACACGCTTGTAACCTGACCATGTCATAAAATACATGGCTGGTGACTCAGACTGAAGTTTTGCAGTGCTCTTGGGAAACAGAGATGTCAATATAGGGTCGAAACATTGCTGAAGATCTTATGAAGGAGTTGTTAATGGGGCTTCTTCAAGCAGACGTAGTCAAAGACCCAGAAAGGAATAAAGAAGGAAGAAAGGAGTGGCAACATGGAAAATTTCCGGGTTCTTTTCCTTTTGATAGCCTGGTTGCACCACAAGCATATACACATACTGCTTCCTCTCTCCTTCCCTCTCATAACTCTTAGGGGTCAAGCCTGAAACTTCACCTCTCTTTTTTGACTTGCCTACTACTACCCTTGGTTAGAGAGTGGGAAAGCACTTTTCTACAAGCAAGCATATCAAGTTAGATATGACATGCCCCTGCTTGCTAAGAGGATAGGTCAACACGGGCTCCTGAGCTCTTCAGACTATCCGTGCTAATATTCTTAGATTCAAAGCTCACCTTTAGCTCCCTGGGTGCACATAGCTGTTCCGGCAACCTGCTCTGGCTCCCTCTGGAAGGTTTTGTCCATTGCTATGTTATCCTGTGAGCAGACTTGGAGATTAAGGTACATTAGCATGGAGACATCCAAGCTGTGCCTCATCAGGAAGACATATTTCTGTCTGTTAATGTTCCCACAAATCAGTTTTCACCAGTTAGTCTTTGTTGACTTGACACAAACTAAAATCACTTGGGAGGAGGGATCCTCAACCGGAGACTTGTCTCCATCAGACTGGACTGTACGCAAGTCTGTGTGGACATTTTCTTGTTGGTGTGGGAGGGCCTGGCTCATCGTGGGGAGTGTCATTCCTGGGCAGGTTATCTTAGATTGTAATAGAAAGCTAAATGAGCTACAGAGAGCAAGTCAATAAGCAGCAGTCCTGCATGGTCTCTGCTTCAGGGTTCCCACCTTGGGTCCTGCCTCAAGAATGGACTGGAACTCATAAGCTAAAATAAACCTTTTCCTTCAAAGTTGCTTTTTGTTGGTGTTCTAGGCCAGCAACAGAAGAAGAGAAACCTAACACAGTCTTTCCATCATGACTCCCTCTGAGCTCTAGGGCTTCTGAGCCATCACGAAAGCCTAGTGAGAAGCTCTCGGAAACCCCTCCTGTCAAATCAGAGCACAGCCTTCACAGGGGACCATCTCACTGGAAGCCACTGTCACTGTGCATACTTATGTCTCTTTCTCTGTGATTTCTCTCATGCATTGGCAGAATCACCGTGCTGTTTTCTTGTAATCTCTTTAACTAGCCACCTCATTCTGTTGATCCCAGTATTTCCATATTACCCTCTGTTCCAACTGGAAGACAAGCTGGAGTCTTCTATTGATATCATGGGCTAAAGGCGGGGGATATAGTTCAGTTGGTAGAGTACTTGCCTAGGGTGCAGGAAGTCCTGGGTTCAATCCATAGAATTGCATAAAACCAGACACATTTGTTCTTGCTTGTAACCCCAGAACTTTGGAGTTAGAGGCAGGAGGATCAGGAATTCAGGGTTCTTTTCAGTTGTGAAGACAGAGGCCAGATGGAATATATATATTGAGACCCTGTTTTGAGGAAGGAAGGAAGGAGAAATAGAGATGCATTGAAATCTTGCTCTTACCACCTTGCAACTTTGTGAAAGAAAATCCCATTTCTCAGAATGTCCTGCTTCTATTCTGCGTCAGTGAGGATGATTAGAGAGCAATATGTCTGGGAGAAGCATGGGTTTAACAGAAATCCAATTCTGAGTGGGCACCTTTCTCCTGGGACCTGAGCAGCTTTGCCTGAGACCTCATTTTGTGGCCTCTGTCAGCCAGGATCACACTTATCTTGAAGAACTTTAGAAAATTGAAATTTTGGGCCTAGAAACATAAGGCCAATCTCCCCATTTTACTGGTTGAAAACTGAGGCTCACAGATTTGCATTACCTTGCACAGACTGATAGCTGGCAGGCTCAAGGGCTTTGCCATGGGTTAGGTATTGCAATATAACCCCTAGTGCCCATTTTACAGCTTGGAAATAGAGAACCAGGGCTTGAGCAATCAACCTCTCCAAGTCTCACAGATCTTTGTTGAAGAACCTAGAACATTTTTTCTCCGTCCATCTTTTTTTTAATTCTCAGAGTGTCTTCCCCACAGTGAATGGGACAATGTACTCCAAGGTCAGTGCCCTTTCCTTGCTGTCTATAGAAATCTAACTAAACTCATGGGGACACCATCTATAAAGAAATCCTAGGATTTTTTTTTTTATTCAAAAATATCAATTTAGTTAGGATTGCTATTGCAGTTGATAAAATGCTATGGCCAAAAGCAACTTGGGGAGGAAAGAAAGGAAGGAACGCAGGAAGAAAGAAAGAAAGGAAGGAAGAAAGAAAGAAAGAAAGAAAGAAAGAAAGAAAGAAAGAAAGAAGGAAGGAAGGAAGGGGTCATTTTGGCTCATAGTTTGTGGTGCAGTCCATTGTGGTTGAGGAGGCTTGGAGGCAGTAGCATAAGGCAGCTGCTCGAGTTTCATCCAGTCAGAACACAGAGAGATAAATGCTGGTGCTCATTTTCTCTTTCTATTCTGTCCTGGAGCCTAGGCCAAGAGATGGTGCCACCCATATGCAGGGTGTGTCTCTCCTCCTCACTTAAGCCATTCTGGAAGCAGACATACAAGAGGTGTGTTTCCATGGTGACTCTGAATCCAGTAGAGGCAAGGTTGATGCCCATCGCTTCAGCTCCAGAATCAACATTACAGTCTGGTACAGATTTTGTTCTCCAAGCTAGCCATGCTCTACTCCTTTACCCTCCCTTTCTGTCTGCCCCCTACCCCCTTGAGTACGTGTGTGTGTGTTTGCATGCATGCTCGAGCACAAGCATCTGTCTGTCTGTCTGTCTGTCTGTCTATCTCCCCTAATTCTTGGCAACCGCTAACACTTTTTTCTGCCTCCATATATTTGTCTTTTCCTGATTATAATATCGTTGGAATCACACATTATCTGGCCTCTTCAGAATGGCTCCTTACATTAACAGTTTACCCTGATGATTTCTTTTTATCACTGTACGATGTTCCATTGTATAGATGCCTCACAGCTTTCTTTATCCATTTATCTAACGAAGAGTATCTTCCTTTCTTGTAACTTTGGGCACCAATTATGTTACATTATGATAAAGCTTACTATAAATATGTAGTTTTTTTGTACAGAAGAAAATTTTTGGATGACCAACCACACTTTCAGAATATTTTCCACTTCTCCAACTTCCTTTTTAGTTGCACTTGATTTTCCACACCTTTGAGATGACCGTCCTCACTTACAAAGGAACATCCTGTATTCGATGAATTGTAGAACTTCGGGTGTTCTGGCTGGTTTTGTGAGTCAACTTGACACAAGCTAGAGTCATCAGAGGAAGGAGCCTCAGCTGAGGAAATTCGGCCTTGAGATGCAGCTGTAAGGCATTTTCTCCTTTGGCCGCCAATTGGGGAGGGCCCAGCCCATGGTGGGTGGTGCCATCCCTGGGCTGCTGGTCCTGGGTTCTATAAGAAAGCAGACTGAGCAAGCCATGGGAAGCAAGCCAGTAAGCAGCTCCGGTCTAAGCCCTCTGCATCAGCTCCTGCCTCTGGGATCCTGCCATTTGAGTTCCTGTCCTGCCTTCCTTCAATGATGAATAGCAATGCTGAAGTGTAAGCCAAATAACCCCTTTCCTCCCAACTTGCTCTTTGGTCATGGCGTTTTGTTTCAGCAATAGAGACCCTAACTAAGACACCTGGGAAACATCTTTGTGGCCACATTTGCACAATAGCACTAGGAATTCTCAGACTCCGTTAGCCCTGAGGGAGCTCATCACACCTAGAGGCCGGGGAAGAATGCAGTTTGATTTAAAAAAAAAATGTCAGGTGCATTAGCGTCAGGTGTCAACACGGCTGTACTAACTGAAGACGATCTACAAGTGAAAAATATAGCTAGGACTGCCGTAGAGGATGCCATTCGTAGGACGCTGACAAACGAAACTCTGCTCTGCTCTAGGCATTGGTTTTTTCTTGACACATCTGCTCTTCCCCTTTGGCAAATAGAGAGGTTTTAGTTTCATTTCTGTTGCTAGGATAACATGTCCAATAAAACACAACTTGTGGGGTAAGGGTTCATTTCCACTCACGATTTCTGGTAACAGTCTATCATTGTGGGGAAGCCCCAGATGTAGGAACTTGAGAGAGCTGCTCATACTGTATCCCCAGTGAAGAGCAGGGGGAACAATTGCATGCATGCTAATTACTCCACTAACTCCATTCTTCCGTGGCAAGAGAGCTGGTCACATTGTATGCACAGTCCCAGAGCAAGGGGAAATGACTGAATGCATGCTAATTACTCGGCTTACTCTCCACTCTTTCATAGTCCTATCCTGAGTAGGAATGAGCGTCTTGGCAGGTCCTAACATTTTCAACCTTCCTCAGTGAGAAAGGAAGAAAGTCCAAGTCACTGGCCTCAGTGAGAGCAGATTACAGCACAGCCTCAGCGCTTTTACCCTCCGGACACTCACTCACTCACTCAGGTCTTCTTTGGGAAGTCTCAAGTCCATCAGAAGTAAAGTTTTGCATAGTAGCACATGTGATCTCCGGTTGCTGTCCATCTTGGTGGAGAGAACAAATGTCATCATCGCACCACAACTATTGTTGAAAATCCTAAATGGGAGACAAACAGGAAGTTATTTTATTTCAATTTCCCATTATTTCCTGTTTGCATTTGTGAAGTAGTTACAGCTGCTGGGACCTGGTAGAGGACTTTCTGCTAAGGAGCAAGAATTGTGCTGGAGAAGTTTTGGGGGAAACGCTAATATCAGTCATAGATCATGTAGACATCGTGGGCTATATCTGCTCAGTGGAGAATCTGTCCCATGCCATGTGATGTCACATGTGTCATAGTCATCACGTGGTGAATATTCTAGCTATGCAATGAATCTTTAGATAGAAAATGTACCGAATCCATTCTCAAAGTCTACCTTTTGATGGCTTTCTCTGAATCCAGCCATTTTGCTTGTTTGTTTGTTTCTTTGGTTGGTTGGTTTGTTTTTGTTTTTGTTTTTTTGTTTTTTTTTTGTTTTGTTTTTTTTTTGCTTTGTGATCAGGTGATCAGTGCTTTGTTTCATGACTGTTCTGCGGCTGGATTGAAGTGTATTCATATTCACACTGCACAGGGATGTCCCACACTCCAGGTGTGGTCACACTAGAAACTATGCTTTTCAGAATTCACTTCTTGTTAGAGTTGCAAGAAATTAGAGGCACTGACAGGAGGTGACAGTTATTTTCCCCCAGAGGGCTTTGCAGGTACATGTGGCTGTGGATAGATGAGGGCACGGTGCCTCTGGGTGTCCTGGGCTGTCCTTGCTCCCGTCTTTTCACTGCACAGCTCCTCTTTCTGATTGCTGGTCCAGAATGTGGGCCAGTGCCCGGCTGTGAACACAGTGCCTGACATTTCCCATCCATAAGCACAAGCTTCTCTAGCGCTGTCTCTTTCTGTCTGAAATGTCCATGCACATGGACACGGCTCGTGGCACTAGCTCAGGGGATGTCGTGGAACCTTTGTGATGTTGCCATAGGCAGCTGCTGTAGGCCATTCTCTTGAAGGTTAAATTCAACCCCATTTCCAGATCCAGTTCTCTGCTTCCTTGTCCAACTAGGTGCGGGCACTTCTGCTTCACACTCCCGTGGCTGTACTCAAAACTGCCCAAAGTCATTCCTTCTCCACTGTGGTCACTGTAGCTTCTGGACTGTGAGGCAAAACGAATCCTTTCTTCCTCAGGTGGAGCTGTCAGGTGTTTTGTCACAGTGGTGGGGAAAGTCACTAACACCTCGTTTTTCTCCCATGGTTGACGACACATGATTCTCCTATATCCCAGCAAGCTCTGCTCAGACCCTGGCTGGTGCTTCAGGAGGGCCCAAGGCAGCGAGCTTCCTCAGGCTTCCCTCCCAGATTTCTGTTTCCTCCGCATCTCCCTCTACGGGGCCAGCCCTAATGTCTTACCACATTTCTTGGAGTAGAACTCTAAGGTTGAGGAAACATTTCTCACCTTAAAGGGAGTAAGGTTGTTTTGAGACAAATATGAGTGTCTGTGACATAAAACCAGGTTGCCTCAATAGATACACTTCATTATGGACGTTATTACACGAGACTCTATTACTTGTAGAACAAAGAAAGCCATCCACTCACTTGCCAAACATATTGCTGGAGAACACAGGTACTACATGGGTTACAAGTAAGGGTAAATTCCACTCTAGGTCTCAGGGGCTATCTGTGCCATGATATTCTTAGCTTGTGGGTTGATGGAAGCAAGTGGTTTGCTAAGAATACATTTGAAATGTTTCTTAAAGATTTACTTTATATGCATAGGCGTTTTGCTTTCATGTATGTATACACCACATGCATGTCTGGCACCTGAAGAGCCCAGAAGAGAGCATTGGATCCTCTGGAACTGAAGTTATGGACAGCTGGGAGCTGTAGAAGGATTCTGGGAAACAAACCGTAGTCTGGAAGAACAGTTAGTGCTCTTTCCAAGGAGCCATCTCTCCAGCCCCCTAGGAATACATGCTAATGGAGAGAATACATTTAGAGGCTCAGTGACTAAGAAGAATGGATTGTCCAGGACAGTAGGGGTCCTTTCTCCTACAACAGGTGCCTGCTGATGGTAGGTTCGGACTGGGATACCTTCTCAGCTTGCTTCAATGCTATGGGACCTTGACAATGTTCTTTTGGTAAACTACAAATCATTTCCCAGACATTTCTTTATCTAGGGCTGGTGTATCTTTCAGTATTGTTGAAGAACAAGCAGGTGTAGAAGCTGAATTCAGATCAAGGACTGGGCACATGGGGCCTCCTGCAGTCTGCAGTTTCCACTCAACTATCGTAGAAGTTCTATAAACCGGATGAACAAAGGAAACGTGTTTGGCATCAAAAGAAAATATGAAGAAACCCCTCAAGCCAACGTCACTGTTGTCTGACCTCTGTGGTCCGTATAGCCCTCAGAGATGCTGGTTCTGTCTTACTAACATCCCACCATCCTGCTAAGAAGGAATGCTGCCCAGCCCAGCTTTGACCTCCTCCACTATACTCTGGTTGCTTAGTGAAGATAAAGATTAGCTTGTTGTAGTGACACACTAATAGATTGTCAGGCTAAGCATGGTGGCATGGGCCAATACTTGAGAGGCTGAGGCTTGGAGCTCCCTTGAGCTCAGGAGTCTGTAACTAGCCTTGGACAACACAGCAAGACTGAAACCTGCCCCTCCCAAACTAAAACATCAATTGTGGAATTTTTGAGAATATAAATACTCACCAAAAATTCTCTCACATCTGCTGTGCACATGAAAATTTACTCAAGATTGTTGTGGGCAATTGTCTACTCATATATGTAAGCTCTCAGCTAATTTTGGTCTTATTCTGTGTAGTTTAAGGATGTATAAGAACAAATGTGTGTTAAGTGTTGTGTGTAGCTAGAGACTAGAGAGGAAGTTCTTGACTCAAAGTGCACACAATTCCATAAAACAGACCCAGGAGACACTGCATTGTCTCAAGCACAAACACATGGACAGACTTCTGCAGCCGTCAGCTTTGTCTGTGAGAGGTCCCTTAGTGCAAGACTATTTTGTTTTGTTTTACACACAAATATGTTCAGACATAAAGAGGAATTCTTTGGTCATAGGCATCTTCCAATTTGAGTTATGGAAATATGTGTTTATAAGAACTGTATTTTGCCTCTGTTGGTTTTATGACTTTGTTGACAAAACATTTAATATTTACTTTAGAGCAAGGAAAAGGGGCGCCAGAATACGCAGAAAAGTCAATAAGAGTCAGAGGAGAAAAAGATGTTAATGTTTAACACTCCCAGTGGTTAGCATTGCCTTCAATCCCCTGACTGCCTTTGGAGCCTGTAGCTTGCAGCCCACCAGGGAAGGTTCTTTCTAAGGGCTGCCTGCCCTGTAGTCTCACAGCCTCTGGCCAGTCTTCCAGAGTGTGTGACTCTGCTTCTTCTCACAGCTCTGTCCACTGCCTCCCCACCAACACTCAACCCATGTGAGGTGAACAGTGACCTGGCTGTCCCTCCCCTGGCTTCTGCAGCCTTCCAATTGTCACTAACACCTCACCTCTCTAAAAAGCCTTCCTACAGCTTCTCTTTCCCACTACTTCAGAGGGGCAGGCAATGAGAGAGAAAAACATCTCTCTGATAAGCTCAATCTCCCTCCCCTTCCCTCCCTCCCCCTCCCCTTCTCTTCTTCCTTCCTCTTCTTCCTCCCGCTTCCCAGGCCTTATGCTACTAGAAATCACTCCAGTGATGACACCCCCACCCCCAGCCTTCATCTTGTTGTCTTTGATGGTTCCTTTATCAGAGCTGGCCTCCGTTTTCAGAGTAAGTTCTTTATGACCCCTGTTTCCACACCACTGTGAGCCAGCAAGGAGGGCAAGAGCCGGACTTCACTTTAAATCACGAATGAGTGCTGCTACAGAGTGAGGCTTCAACCAATGCTTGCTTGGTTGGATGCAGTTTTGCTGAAAAAGTCAACATCTGTTCTCAAAATTGCCGCCCCCTCCCCAGCTAGGCTGTGTGTCACTTGTCTGTCAACCAGTGTCATTTTCTTCAATAGCAACATTTAGAAGATAACCGAATGGCTATGATTGACCTGCAGGAAGCATTTTGTATTTCAGCGCCAAGAATGGTGCAGGTCTTAAGACTCCCATAATTAGAACTTCATTACACAGGCCATTTGTTTTTAAAGTATTTTTCCTTTTCATAGCATGCGCGTGCGTGCGTGCGTGAGTGTGTATAAGTGTGGGAGTGCAGGAACAGACATGGCACTGCCTGGGTGGATGTCAAAGGACAACTTTCCGAACTCAGGTCTGTCCTTCAGCTAAGGAAGGAAGTTTGAATTCAGATTGTCAGTCTGCTGTGACGGGAGTCTTTGGTCTATGGCTTTGGCCTTTGGGTCATGGCTCTGGACTATTGCTGGCACTGTAAAAGTGCCTCACATTGTCTGAGAGGCCCATACTGAAGAAAAACACTAACCTTTGCGTTGCTCAGGAACCTAGCAAATTGCTTGTTTTTCAGCTTCTAGATCCGCATAGTGTGTGAGTTTGCCTTTTTCCTGCATGCACAGTGCCATCCTGTGGCCACAGTGTACATAGCACCTATATTTGCTATTGCTACTGAAGCATAGATAACTGTTTTGATACATCTTTCATTTCTCCCATGCTGGTGAATGAACACAGCCCTTCCACTGAGTTCCACTACTGGCCTGCCCTTCATGGGAGTTATTTCTATATAAGGTAAAAATCCTCATAGCTTATTGATAAGCCAACTGCAGGTGGGATTTATTTAGCAAGACATATTTGGAAACATTTATAATTTTTGCATTTTGTTCATTTTCCAACCTCTCTGAATTTAGTGTTGTCTCTTTAGTCCAAGGTAAACTCAGACAATGGAAGAAGTGGTCGTTGGAGGGGTATGACAAAATTCAGAAAGGTCTTACTCCGGGGGGGTGGGGGAAGGATTGTAAAAGCAAAGACACTAGCGTTGTAGTATATATCAGCTTCTTTTCTTATTGCTGAGAGTAAATATTTGAGCAGAAGAAACTTAGGAAGGCTCCTGGTTTGAAGGTACAGCCCATGATGGCAGATAGGGCATCTTAGCCACTGTGTGGCAGGGGCTGCTTGTGGAGATGAGACAGGAAACGTCGTCAGTTATACACCCGAAGATCCAGCCCCCAGTGACTGATTTTGCTTCACAAGGCTCAACTTCCCAAAGGTTTCAAGAGCCCCCAAAACTGTGAGCTAAAGTGTTGAAGCACATGAGGCCATCTTACGTTCAAATAAAGAATGAAATGTGAGAAGCAAACACACTTGAAATCCGGTCATGTCTAATTTCTTTTTTCCTTGTCCCTTGAGACGGGTCTCATTGGTACTGATCTTGGCTGATATTAGGGTTCAGTGGGTACCATGTCATCTCAGAGCAAAGAAAGGTTGAGAGACAAAAGTTCCAGCAGAGTCAGGGGCAGTTTATCAGGACAGCAGCTACGTCTACAGGAGGAAGCGGACCCGTCAAGACTGTAGTAGCTTAATGGCCATGCTGTGCATAGAACCAGCATTTTTATGTCACAGAGTGTGAACTTTTTGGTTCATTTCAGTAGCGTCAGCTTTCTCATGTTTGTGCTCTATCTGTTACATGTAGTTGTACATAGAACTTCACACATTACATATCCAAATCCCATCTTAGCTCTCTACCCAGGGGTGTGTCTGATATTATAATGAAACACAGGTTTCCTGACACTCAAGAATCCTCCTGCTAGACTTGGAGAGATTGATTTCATAGTGTAATCATAGATCTATGCTGAAGGCCCGGTAGAAGAGTCAGATGTTCTCAAGAGAAACACTCATGGCCTCCCTTCAACACTCATACTGTCAACCCTTTCCCTTGTGTAACTAGTGTCTCTAGGGGGCTGCAGAAGTCCACCTGAATCTGACTTCCAAAGAAAATGCTGGAAAGGCCTCCAATATTGACTTGTCAGAGGAATGGACCCGGGGACAAAGAACACTACCAGATCCAGAATGGGCAGTCATCTTACAACCCCAAAAATAATTTTCTGACAATTTATTTATTTATTTATTTATTTATTTATTTATTTATTTACTTACTTACTTACTTACTTACTTATAGTTTTCCCTGACCCCCGGGGCCGTCAACAACAAACAGGCAGACACCTGGGAGGGAATGGAGAACAAGGGGATACAAAGGAGGACAGCAAGACAATTTTCTGATCAAGCTGACCAGTTTTATTTTCTCAGGGGAGGCTTATATAGGACCATAGGCAGGATGTAAGCAGGGTTTGCACACAGGCAGGATGAAAGGGCCAGTAGAAGGAATGCCCTGAACTAATCTTTAACTGGCTGTAAAATTGCAGCAGAAGGAATATCCTGAGCTATTCTTTAACTGGCTGTAAAGCTATAACAGGAAGACTATCCTGAGCTGTTCTTTAACTGGCTGAAAATTGTAGCAGGAGAGATAGCCCTGAGCTGGTTAGCTATTCTTTAACGGGCTGTAAAACCGAAAGCCTCTATCTTGGAATGCACTGCTGAACATTCTGCTTATTTCTTAAGGGGCAGTGATTTTCTATCTCAGAGGCCTGAGGTAGTGAGGATGGTGATGATCCACAACAATAGTTTTTTGTTTTGTTTGTTTTTCAAGACAGGGTTTCTCTGTGTAACAGCCATGGCTGTCCCGGAACTCTCTTCGTGGACCAGGCTGGACTCCAACTCACAGAGATCTGCCTGCATCTGCCTCCTGAGTGCTGGGATGGAATGTGTGTGCCATTAAGACTTAATGACTATTGTTAAAAAAAACAACACTGCTCTGGATGTGATCAGGGATAGGTCAAACAATGTTCACAAGAGGACAGCAAACAAGTATTTTTGCAAATTGCTACAAATGATCAGAGACTAAAGCTAAAAGCACAAACAAATGGCATTGAATGAAAGGATTGTTACAGGTGCAGTTGCAACAATAATTTCAGCCACTAGATATGAGAGCAGCTAAATGCTCAACATAATGAAGACTCAACCAGCCCTTGGAATTCTTTTGTATTTTCATTAAAAATAAATCTGGAAAATGGAGAGTGGTAACAGATCTGAGAGCTATACATAAGGTGATTTGGCCAATGAACTCTACAGCTTGGAGTTCCCTTGCCTTCTTTATTATCTAACGGATAATGAAACTGATCAGATATTGGTAGAAAATGTGCTTAAAGCCTCAGAGTTTCATAAGAAACACCATGTTAACAGCAAAGATTTGAAGAAAGATTTTTCTATCACTTGGTCACAAGCCAAGGAAATTATAAGGAAATGTTCTACTTGTTCTTTATCTGACCAAAGTCTAATACCTGCAGAAAGTAACCCAAAAGCTACTCAAAGAAATAAAATTTGGTAAACAGATGTGTTTCATTTTTCAGAGTTTGGAAAGTTAAAGTATGTGCACCATACCATAGATACACATTCAGGATGTGTGTGTGTGTGTGTGTGTGTGTGTGTGTGTGTGTGTGTGTGTGTGTGGTGTGAAAATAAAGATATATTTATCCACACATACCACGTTTATTTAATTTCAAAACAATTTTTTTTCAGTTAAAAGATAGTACTTTTTCTGTTGCCAATGAACACTTGGATTTAACAAAGATATAACCTGCCAAAAAGGCAACTCCTCAAAGTTAGGGTTGGGCAGGGTTTCTTGTTTTTGTTTTTGTTTGTTTGTTTTTTGTTTTGTTTTTTTGTCTATCCAGAAAAATAAGAGCATCCAACTAAGGAATTTAGAGGTCATTGGACAAGATAGACAGCAGAGAAGAAGGACAAATCATCAAGAGGAAATGTCCCAAGAGAAAGAAGAGTAAATTGGCCTAATGATATAGTCCACATGCAACAGGGTAGAATCTCATACATCTTCCTAAATACTTGTTTTTGCTGTTGTCTTCAGGCTTGAAAGGCAAATGGTCTTTTTGTGATCCCAATTCAACTAAAAATTAAAGCTGGCTTTGGAGTTGGAGTGTAGCTCTCTCTCCTTTTGTAAATCAACACATGTTAAAGGAAAATCCAAAATCTCTGTCTCATGTCAGAAGAGCCACCTAGTATGGGACAGAAGTAAAAAAAAAAGTGACTATACTACTGCAAGCTGGCCTTGAGGGCATGAGCATAGTGGAGCAGGTTGCATCTCTCTCATCTGCTGTGGTAGCATGGGTGTGAGAGAGATGCTCTCCCCCTTTCACCCCTCAACACCTGCATTAGGTGAGTGGGGGGTGCTTACCCAACCCCTCACCAGCTACCGTACTCAGGAGGATGGGCCCTGCGCCTCACCTGGGCAGCATAGCAAAGTTGATTCTGTAGGGACAGGGAGGGGTACAGATGAGCCCGCCCTGGAGGTGTGAGAGGCGCAATGCTGGCACTGTCTCCCTCATTTGCTGTGTGGTGAGGGGGATGAGGGAAAGATGCCTTCCCCTCTTGCTCCTGCTGCCTCCAGCTGGGGAGCCAAAGGACCAGAAAGGCAAACTACAGAAGCATCGAGCACCAGAAAACTGTTTGGTCATTTTAATGATGCACAAAGGAGGTTTTAAGGAAAACAAGAAAACCAGAGAGACCGAGAGATAATGCACAATGTTAAAAAACAAACAAAAAACAAAACAGTTTAAAAAATATTTAGACAATTCTAAATATTTGTGCCTGCTAACGCAGATATGAAACTTCAGAATACAGGAAGACAAGGCAGAATTAGAGGTGACAATAAACAAAACTGTAATAGATGTTAGTAGTTTTCTTTCAGCCACATGCAGGGTAGGAAGAAAATATAAAAGACCCATGAACACGGGAGATATCCCCATCTTCTGATATCTTCTTCAATTTCTTTCTTGAAAGACTTGAAGATCTTGTTGTACAAGTCTTTCACTTGTCTAGTTAATTACCCCAAGATAAATTGTGGCTATTGTGGAGGGTGTTTTTTCCCTGATTTCCTTCTCAGCCTGTTTATCGTATATAGGAGTGCTACTTTGTTGTTGTTGTTTGTTTTTGTAGATATTCTTGAATGCAGCCACTTCACTGAAGGTGCTTTTCAGCTGATAGAGTTCCTTGGTAGAACTTATGGAGTTACTTATGTAACCTATCACATCATCTGCAAGTAACGGTACTTAGACTTCCTCTCCAATTTATACCACGTGATCTCCTCCAACTTCTTATTGCTCCAGCTAGAACTTCAATTACTATATAGAATAGATATGAAGAGAGTAGACAGGCTTGTCTTGTCCCTGATTTTAGTGGAATGGCTTTGAGTTCTCTCTGTTTGTTGGCTATGGGCTTGCTGTAAATTGTCTTTATTATGTTTAGGATGTCCTTGTCATCTTCAATCAAGACTTAGTCATGAAAGGGTGTTGCCCTGGTGGCCATCTCCTGGTTTATCTTCCCTGTCCGAAGACCCACATGGTTCTTTTTGTGTGTCAGCCCAAATAGTCACACAGTTAAACTAACTTTGGCCCAAGGTGAGTTTTTACACAGTGAACTGCCATCTGGTTTACTAGGTGGACCAGAGAGAAGCCTAAGTTTATTTAATTATTTATTTTTACCCCAGCCAATCACAGGATGTCCCGGATGCTGATCTGTGACAAAGATACCGACTGTAAATCCTGCTTGCCCACATTGCTTGGATGCTGTGATCCTTTCCCATGCCATGAGTTATTCTTTGCACAAGTGATTTGTTAAATTTATTTAAAGCTTTCCTCTGAAAAATGGAAGTCCAAATTCTAAATATTTTTTCAACTTGCTTAATTCTAAAGTCTTTCTGTGTATTATACGTGCTAATGACCCTCTTTATGGTTTTTCTTTCATTAATCTGTATTTTCTCAAAGTCTCAGTGTAGATTAATTTTTTATTTTTTCATCTGCTGTAGTGACTCTTATCTTTCCCTTTGTAAAATGTAACAAGCTACTAAAACAGCCTCTCTAAATATGGTAAAAGATGTCCTCTCTTTGGTTAACTTTCCCCTTCTCTGGCTATATGGAAGAGATTCTTGTAGTCTCTTTCTGGACAGAGTGACAGTCAGTGCCTTAAGATTAAAGTTACTGGACTAACGGAACAGTCACCATACTTGGTAAAAACTTAAGTTTAGATAACTAATACAGACAGTCACAGACCCATGGTGGTTCAACTACAGGGTGGTGCCAAAGTAACATTCATTTACTAGGAACCGGATTCCAGTAAGAGGTAGGCTAGGATATTAACTACATGTCTAGTTTACCATATTTTCAATTACTGCTGGGTTTATTGGGATACAGTTCTATCCCAAGTGAAGAGCATCAGCATATTTTTTTTAGATTACTGATGTACAGTAAGGAAATCCATAACTTACCATTGGGTCAAGCTCCTGGAGTAAATTTAAGTGAGGGAGGAGCGATAATATGAACAAAGGAGTCAGGACCATGATGGGGAAACCCACAGAATCAGCTGACCCGAGCTAGTGAGAGATCACTGACTCAGGTCTGACAAATGGGGAACCTGCATAAGACCAAACTAGACTCCCTTAACATAGGTGACAATGGTGTGGCTGGGACAATATATGAGGCCACTGGCAGTGGGACCAAGAACTAACACTAATGCACAAACTGACTTAGTGGAGCCCATTCTATATGGAGAGATACCATGCCCAGCCTAGACAGGGGTTTGGGGGTGAAGAGATGCCTTGGTCCTTCCTCAACTAGATGATGGCACAGGCTTAGTAGACTTCCCAGGGGATGCCTTACCCTCTCTGAGGAACAGATGAGAGGAGAGAGGAGGGAGGGAGGGAGAGGAGAGGAGTGATAGGGAAGTGGGATTGGAATGTAAAACATAAATTAATAATAAAAAAGAGTATTCAGTTTTGACCTGAAATTCCATCTCAACTACCCTTCTTAGGAAGATTAGCAATGCTCTTCAGAACAGCTGGCCGGGCCAGCAAAATAGATGATATTAAATAAGGAAGCCCAGGAAACATCTTCCAAGGCAAACTCTCTTCCCCACACAGCAGCATCCCTGGTAAAAGACAACAGATCAGCAGGGAGACGGGCCACTACGAAGGAAGGCAGTCCTTTTATTGAAACACTTTGCATGAATGCACACACAAATACAATCCTGCCAAGGAACAAATATAAAAACTGACACAAACCCACCCTGCTAGGAACGGCCATACATGTGACTCCGCCCTGTGCAGGCGAGAAGCAGGGCCCCAAACCTAGCCACAGAGAAGTTCCAGACTCAGTTGTCTTTTGAGCACACGGGCCAGATTTGTAGCTCCACACAATAGTGTGATTCCTGCTGTACTCCTCGTGAAATAACATCAACTACAAGCAAAACAACACGAAACAATCCCCACAAGCTTGCTCTGCAGAAAGTAAACAATCCTAGATTGTAGAAGTAAGCTGGCCTCCACCCCACACCACAGACCATGTGTAAAAATACTTCACACACTGGTAGAGTGCATGGTAATAAAGGTTTTCACAATGCAATGCACGTAAACATCATTTAAAAACATGTACAAAACTATAAATGTAGAATTTCTATTTTCTTAGCAAAATATCTAGAAATTTGATTGATTTCAACAGGTTTTTTTTGTGGGAAGCATGCATATAAATTTTTATTGATATACATAACGGGTTTGAAACATTATTGTTCTTTTTTTTTTTTTTTGCTTTGAAACATTATTGTTTTAGAAACTAGAAACAATTCTTATTTATATAATACTTTTCACTGACGAGCCACACTATCCAAATGGCTTCCTTAAAGAAACAAGGCAAGGAAGGTGAGCAAAATTGATTTAATTATTCACGGTTTTATGATAAAATATCTACCTCATGTATACCAATTACTTTTACACATGAGAGTGGTAAAAATCCTAATTCAGAATTATAGAAACACAGGGTCTTTTGGTATTTGAATAACTGTAATAAAATATTGGTTTGTGGAACTCAGCTTGACCCACAGATACTGGCTTGGCACCTATGAGAGGCACTCAGAATGAATGGCAGTGAACGGCCAGCCAAGACTATGCGGAATTGCATGAGTGCAGTGCCTCTGGAGTCCACTAGAGGGCATCAGTTGGACTTAGCGGTGGTTGTGAGCCAGGGGACATGGTCATCAGAAACTAAATTAGGGTTCTCTGGAATAGCAGTAATGTGCTCCTAACTACTGAACCATCTGTCCAGCCCCTAAGTGCACCAACTTGTAGCTAAGAAACAAAGATATGCTGAGTTGTTTATCACATTACAGAAAATTTAAGTATGAATTTTATCCTGGTATTATTATTATTATTATTATTATTATTAATTTTGAGAAAGGGTGTCTCTATGTAACTCTGGCTGTCCTGGAGCTCTTTATATAGGACAGGCTGGCCTCAAACTCACAGAGATCTCCTGCCTCGTAAGTGCTGGGACTAAAGGCACGTGCCGCCACACTTGGCTATCCTGGATTAGTTAACCGAATTTAAAATACTTAACATCTTCATGACCTCTGAGAAAAAGGAGAAACATGAAGTCATTTTTTCAGCTCACAGGACATGTATTCTCACCATGTCAGTGTTCTAGAACTCCAACAATTTACACAATAAGAAGGGGTCCAAGCTGTTTCCATTTTCTTTCCTCCAGACTCAGCAGCGGAGGCAAGAGTGGAGAGGCTCCTCTGGGTAGACCAGCTATTTGGTACTTATACCCTGTGAGGCTCTGTAATATAAGGGGTGAAACTGTCCCTGCTGGCTGTCAATGCATTGTGCAGAGACCCATCCCTCTGGCCAGAACTAGAAACTGTGCTCTGACTTGGTAAGTTTCTGGAAGCCAATGTATCTTGCCTAGCATGTGAGTATTGCTTGCAACACTGTGCTAAAAAGGCACTTAGGAAACAGTATCTTCGTTACATCCCCTGACTATCACAGAGCATTCTGAAATACTGCCCTGCCAGAGGCATTGTGGCCCTGGGCACATCAGTGGCTTCAGCGTGTAAGTCTTTGTATGGCTCGTATAAGGTTAGGGGCATGGAAACACACATCCAGCGACCCAGTTAAGCTCTGGGTCACACTGCACTTAGGAGTAAGAATGCTTCACTGTGCTATGCTTAGTGACCCTGGTGGAAGATGTGGTTACAGTAGAACTGGGGTGCCCAGATTCCTCTAAATCTAAACTGGGCAGAGGGCCCAGACCTCCTACACTAGAAACCTCAGTCTTCCTAGCCTTGACAGAGGTTTCACTGGGAATCTGGTAACTGGACTGCAGAGTGGAAGCAGGAGCCAGCACTCTTTCTGTCACTGTGACATTCTGGCCCGCTGCCACGCTGGGCATTACCAGAGTGGGCTGCACACCTGAGCTGGGAGCAAGGATGCTCTCTCTCTCCCTCACCATAACATACTGTGAATCTTTCAGATGCTGGGTGACCTCGAGTGGCTTAGGGATGGCCGTGTTAGGCTGGACCACTCGTTCGGTAACAATGACATTTTCTTCATTGCCAAAGTGCTGATCCACCAAGGTGGATGCTGGAGCGTACAACCTCTCGGTCACAATAACGCTCTGTGGCTGTCTAGGACCCAGGATCACAGTGCTGGGCGGCACAGCAGAGCCCGTGGCATAGGAAGTTTCCGTCACTATAATACTACCGGAAGCCATGGGGTCAGGATGTGGTGGCACTATCTTTTGACTCTGCCTGGAAGACACAGAGCTTTCAGTGACAACTTCCTGTGTGACTTTCTCTGAGTGTGCTTCATGCAGAGGTCTTGGGATTTGGAAGCCACTGTCAGAGGAGTATGTGCTCTCTGAGCTGACCATCATTTGCTCATAGTGTGAGCCCGAAGCTGGGTTCACTCTCGCTTCTTGGACAGGCATTTGCCTCTGTTCAACATCCACATCCAAACTGATCTTTCGACCGAGACAGACTTCGGCTAGCGTCTTGAATTTAAGCCCCAGGTCATCTAAGAACAGGTCATCAAGTTCTCCCTCGATAAAGCTGCAGCAGCCGATGGACCCTTGGAGAGAGGCCGTCTCTTCCTGGGAGTACACGAGCAGGCAATCTTTGGCCATGTGAAGGTCATCGTCCTCGGCATAGGAGGCCGCTTTCTAACACAGAAATAAAAATGGAGCTAGATCATTCCGACACAGACTCATTTAAAAACAAGGCGTGGCATTCCTGCTTATAATGCAAACACTGAGAGAAAGCTGAATCTAATTGCAAGAAAGCACAAGAGAAACCCAGTGAGACATCCTACATCAAAGCTGGCCCGCCTTCTCACAAAAACATGAGTATCAGGAAAGATGAAAAACAGTTGGGAGCACATCAGATTAAAAGTGTACAGTTCACGGCAACTAAATTAGACAGCACATAGAAAAGGTAGCTGCTTTAGAAGACAATTGCCATCATCGTGGAATTCATCAGTGGCTCAACTGAAATGTAAATTGTATCAATTTTAAGTTTCTTAACTTGTTAGCTGTACTGTGGTAACAGAGAAAAGTGCGCATATTAGTAGGCATGCACCTGTGTTTTTGTGAGTGTGAGGCAGGATAGAAAAACATAGAAAATCAGTAAATATAACTGGCTAAAATCCACGTAAGCAATGAATAGGCTTGAAAACGTCTACTCTCTTTGAGACATGGTTTTATGTATCCTAGGCTGGCCTTAAACTCAATGTGCAGCTCAGGATAACCTTGAGCTCTGGGGTCCTCCTCCTATAGGATACAGCTGAGATGTGTGTCTCCACGTCCAGCCATGGATTCTTCTGACAATGAATTCTAGTTCCCTTTCTTTTTTGAGGGGTTGGGTGGGGAGGGGCTGGAGTTTGAAGCCAGAGCTTTAAGCTCTTCCATTGAGCTAAAATCTTAACGCCACACTTCCATGATACCCAGAATTCCAAGGTGCCAGTTAGACCCAGTCATCTGACAATGCTGCTGTGTTTCTTGGACTCTTGCCAACTTCCTCTCTGCTCTCATAGAACAGGCTCCGCCCCCAACTGTAATTGTGGGTTAGTCTATTTCTCCAGCAGTCTGGGCTTCAAGGCTTTCAACTCCTGCTGTAAGGCAATGGCTTTCTTAGGAGCATTAGGCTTCTGCATGAATCGACTAGTTTCCATTTTGAAATAAGTAGTTTTGGCTCTAGTAATGAAATGTATTCTGGGAAGAATTTTGTCTAGATGGAACACTTACTTCCAGTACTGTTTCAGTTGTTAATGTCTGGCTATGATATCTGACCATCTTTTGTGTAGCTGTCTTCATTGTTTCTTTGTGAACTCTCTTCAGAATGACAAGTTTTACCATATAAATAGGAAGACTGCGGAGCTAAAGACAGAGCTCAGTGCTTAAGAGCACTTGTTCTTCCAGAGGACCCAAGGTTTGATTCCCACCACCCACGTGACAGCACATCTGTCCCTCCAGTTCCAGGGCTCTGACACCCTTTTCTGGCCTCCACCAGACATTGCCTGCACGCGCTATGTAGACAGACATGCAGGCAAAACATCCATACATACACAATCAAGAAATAAAATTAAAACAAAACAAAAACCAACCAACCAAGAATGTAAGTGGACTTATTAGCCTGAGTGTTTTAGGCTACGTTCTCTGTCCTCCTTCCTGTGTCACCCCCACCCCCAAGCCTGCTTCTGTAAAGGGTTGTATTTTCTGACCCAGGCTCACTTTTCATAGTCACATGGCTTGCTTTGCTGAAAGAAACGCAAGTGTCAAAAGGGAGAGAGTCCGAAAGAGCCCGTGATGATTAATCCTCACTATTGATGGCATGGAGAATCACCCAAGTGATTGACAGCCTGCCTCTAGGTATGTCTATGGAACAGTTTTCAAAGAGGTTTGCATGACGATGGAAGACTCAACTCACCCACCCTAAATGTGTGTGTGGGGGTGTCATCCATGGGTGGGGTCCCAAACCAAATAAAGAGGAAAAAGAAACTGAGCTGAGTACCAGCGTGCCTTGCTCTGCGTCGACTGTGAACATAATTTGACTGGTTATCTCATGAGTCCATTGCTGTGCCTTCCCCATGGCGGTCTGTAACTAACTTCTCAAACCATGAATTCAACTAAACTTGCTGCCCTCACGCTGTGTTTGTCAGCGGTTGTACCACAGTGATGAGCTCCCAGAGCCAATGTCTGCTTCTGTCGCTGCGGTTCCCCTGTCTCACGGGATGGCAGCTTCCCTGGCTCAGTCTGCTTTCTTAGTGTGCGTCTTAGAAAGAAGGTGACACAGAGCAGAGCAGGAACAAGTTGATAGGTAAAGCCACAAAGAAAAAGGCCGGGGTAAAAACTAAGCAGATTGTGGGCTATTTGTTACCACTATGTACCTAGGCAACACTGTCTGTTCCAATGTGTCCCATCTCTCTTTCCTATTGCCTACAAACACAACTTTAAAAACCTCATAAAGCTTCCCCACTAATTATATCTCCCACAGAAGCCCACTTAGACGTCTAGAATATCACATTTTGATATAAACATTTCCCTCTCCCGCCTCACCATCCATAAACACCAGCGCTTACCTCCGTGAAGTAACTTCTCAAGAATTCCTCATTCATTGCAACAGCAGCTCCTCGGGCCCCACTCATGTCCCTGGAAGCTCCAGAGGCTCTTGCAATCCTTAGTGTTTCATTGGCTGCGATGGCTCCTGCTGTCCCTACGAGGTGAGTGGCCTCGGTAGTAAGGAGGCTTCGGTGTTCTTCCCATCTCCCGTCAACATCGGACAGCTCATGCTGTCCTTTGGTAAAGGAGGCTGAGCTACTGCCTTTCACCGTGCTTTCCTTGAGTACTGCACCTCCTGCCCCATTCCTCACTGCCGAATTCCCGGCATGGTCCGTCACCAGGAGCGATGGCACCACCTAGGAGATAAACACAGCTCAGAGATGAGTCTGAAGGACAAAGGGTCAGTGCACTTGGCAGAAAGATGGGAGCCATGTGGATATAAGGAGGGATAACGGTCTCCTTCTAGGCATATCAGAAAACACTTAGGGTAGGATATATCTATTAGAGTCTTGTGAAGGATTTCTTCTTTCTGCTTCAGAGCTGACTACAACCCATGGAGGACATAAAGCCCAGATTTCCTTATGTGGTCTTGGTTCACTCTCTTTACCAGAACCAATGCCATCCACCTCCCCTTTGGGGTTTTCCGTGACAGTTACAAAACCCTGAAATTTCAGCTGGACACATGGCCATTCAAAGTAAAGACTGTGTCGAATCCTCCATCGCTACCAGATAAGAGTCTGCAGCCCTCTGATTAAAGAGAACCAGGAAGAAATGGTACATGCAAATCATAGAAATGAGCTACAGAGCAATTCTTCCTGATGTCTCAACTGCTTGCTCCAGTGAGGACAGGATCTAGTGTCTGGAATGGAGCCCATCTGGGGAGCACCAGGAAGGGGGGCTGGGTGGGGGCATATGTCAAAGGATCTCCATGTCGATGGATGCAGGGCTGCCCACATTTCCTCATTTATTTTTATTTGTTCAGACAAAAATCTCACCGTGTAGTCTAGACTGGTCTTGAACATGTGACCTTCTTGCATTGCTCTCCCAAGTACTGGGATTATAGGGCTGTATTGCAGCTTGAATATGAAATAAGCCCCATAAGCTCATTTGTTCAATCACTTGGTCTTTAGCTGGTGGGATGCTTTGGAACGTAGTGGAACCATCAGGAGGAGGAGCTTCACTGTTAAAGGAAGTGGGTCACTGGGGGTGGAGCACTTCCTGTAGACCGCAGACGCAATGTGACCAGCCTCTTCACACTTCCGCTACCTACACTTCCTTGCCATGCTTGACTCTATTTCTCAAACTGTAAGCCAAATTACTTCCTTGATATGCTTTGTTGGGTATTGTTGCTGTAGTAACAAGGAAAGTAACTGTGGTGGTGTGAAAGAAAATGGCCCCAAAAGGGAGGTATAGCTTTGTGGGAGTGGGCATGGACTTATTGGAGAAAGTGTATCGCTGTGGAGGTAGACTTTATACTCAAGCCACGCCCAGTGTCTCAGAACACTTTCTGTTGCCTATGGGTTGAGATGTAGGAATCTCAGCTCCTTCTACAGCGCCACATCTGCCTGGATGCTGCTATGTCCCACTAAGATGATAATGGGCTAAACCTCTGAGCTGTAAGCCCGCTCATTAAATGTTTTCCTTTACAACAGTTGCCATGGTCATGGTGTCTCTTCACAGCAATAGAAACCCTAACTAAGAAGTAATCAACATGGAGAATCATCAGGCACTTCTTTGCCGAATTCGGCTTCCCAACACTTGCTGTTGAAGCATACACACTACAGGAATGGTACTTGTGGCAGATGAAGAGGCGAGACCCAGGGCGAAGACACAATGGAAGGACAGGAGAGCTGACTCTAAGCGTTGGGAAAGGGATTTGGGCACATGTCATAGGCATCTTGGGGGCTGGGGTTTACCTGTCAACTGACTACTGAAAATGGAAGTGGCTGAGATCTGGGTATGAAAGAACCATTTAGTAGCAGGGTGGGAAGTTCCTAGTCTAAACTCCCACATGCTCTTGCTCTCCCTGTCTCTTGCTCTACAGTTTGGATCACCTGCTGGCTTCGGGTCTGCATTCTCATTAGCACAGGATATACCACAGTATAGCACAGGATATACCACAGTATAGTACATCAAAACCTCTCAAGTCTGCTCTGGCGAACAAGAGAGAATATGCCATTACTTGAACTTGCTGTTTAACAAAGTCATGTGCGTGAGATCTCATGACTGCCGCTGGATAAACACGTGCATGGGGTTTAGTGACTATTATTCTGTCCTCATTGTCACACTACAGCACCAGCTCAGGCTCATGGGGCTTTGAAAGGTACAGGGTTTCTTCTCACCAGCAAGCAGGCAGTCAGTTTTGCGGTGGACATCAGCTGGGTCACTCTAATCAATGCCACAGCGACACTGTCGGATCCCATAGATGGAGGGCTCAGTTTTCTAGACATTGTTACTTCCTAGATGCCAAGGACTTTAGGAGCTGAATGCTAGCTCTTAGTGTACATATTTCACAATTCAGTAGCTGTGTCAGTATCTCATGGCCAAAAACATTGCAAATGCCTTCTAAGTAAGATACCTACCTCAAAATCATAAAATAAAGTTGGGCATGGTGGTTCACAGCTGTAATCCCCACACTTAGGAGTCCAAGACAGAGGAATTGCTTTGAGTTCCAGGCTAGTCTGGGCTACAGAGTGACTGCCCACAGCCTCCAATAAAATCAGAGCAGAAAGCAGGCCACATCACTGTCTGGTGAACTGACCTTGTCCTCGGGCGGTGCCCCTTCATTGTTCCAAGGGTGCAGCATCTCTATGGTCCCAGGAATGGGGGTGAAGCCTTTGGCGCCCTCTCCACAGTGGCATATGAGCAGCAAGAGCGGCACAACTGCACAAACAGAGCCCAGAGGTCTATTTTCCAATCCAACACATCACTTACAATGCACAATGCACCCCTCGGAGCCCAGTCTTCACTTACTTAAGCTTCAACCTGTCCAACCTTGCTTTGGGTTGAATTACAGCATAGCCTGAAGGCAGCCAGAGCCCTCTGACTCAAGTGGCTTATTCATCACAGACAGCCTGTCTCTGGCTAGTGAGTCAGTTACTGTGATTGAATGAGATCATATGTAAATCAGAAAAACCAAGGTAAAGATGGAATGTTTTAAAACTACTATCCAGAAAGATTTTTTGTAAGTCTACGGCCTAAAAGATACATATCAGAGTGTCCAAAAGCAGCCAAAAAACGGTGGCACATACCTGTGATCCCCACAGCACTTACATGCTTCAGAGGCTGAAGCAGGATTGCTGTGAATTTGAGGCCAGCCTGGGCTACAGAATGAAACCTTGTCTCTAAAGCCCCATCCAAAACAAACACATGCACACAAAACCTGGGGGGGGGTGGTAACAACACACCAAAACACAACATATTCTAGAACATAAAAGCTACCGCACTTTACCTTAGATGGGGGCTTTGCACAACACCAGACTCTCTGATGCTCCAGTTTACCTTTCAATGCCTAAGTACCATTTTCTTTTCTTTGGTTCCTTTTTTTTTTTTTTCCAGACAGGATATTATATAGCCCAGGCTGGCCTTAAACTCAATATGTAATGGAGAAAGATCCAGAAGTCCTGACCCTTCCGTTTCTACTTCCCGAATTCTGGGGTCGCAAGTGTGCTGTGCCACCAGTGTTCAGTTTTATGTAATTTGGAGGTTGAGCCCAGGCATGCTATGTAAGCACTCTACCACTGAGTTCCACACCCAGCAACTATAGTAATCAAGTGTCCTGAACTGAGTGACAGGTTAGGCTTCAGGGAAGCTGGGATGTGAAGCCAGGGCTTGGGATCCCTGGGTAAAAGATGCATATCCAACTCCAGAGTAAATTAAAACAAATCATTCATCAGCAGATACAACTGATGGGCTGGAGGTCCACTGTAGATTGTTGAGTTCTGTGCATTTAACCGGCCATCTACAGGTGTCTTTAATTGGTCCTTTTTCTTTCCATGGGGACTGTCCATGTTGTCTGGGAAGTGGGGCTCTGCCCACGTGCAAGTAGACTGGGATTTCATGAGACCCCGGGTCTTTGGGTGGACTGGAGGCCAGGCAGGGCTGGCTGGGCACAGCTTGTTATTGTCAGGACACACAGGGTGCTTCAAAAAAGCTTGGCTGCAGCTGGTGCTGACAGAGGCAAGCCGAGCAGCCAGGAGTGGAGGCAGAAGAGCCCCAATGACCAATGACTTGAATGTGCAAAGCATGGTGGGATTGGAATACACTACCTTTGTAAAAATAACACTATAGCTACATGGCACATGCACGTGGCAGTCTTTTCTAAAAGCCTATTAACTCTATTCCTGGCACTGGGAATACAGCTCAGCAACCCCCATCCCCGCAACAGCTTATTGAGATACGCCCAGGAGCATGCGATGCTCTCCGGTTATCTTCCTATTCACCCTCCAAAGTGTTCTCATGAGGTTAAGGCAGGAGTGTTGGGAAGTCACTGGCTACAAGGTTAAGAAGTCACCCTGGACTGAAGACTCTCAAGACTTACGCAGCAAGAGCAGGAGGGCCAGAATCATGAGAGCGATTGCAGCGGGTCCCAGGCCGACGTAGTTGTCATACTGGGCTTCTGCACAGCCACTGCCCCCAATACACTCACACACCGTGAGCTGAAGGACCTGCCTCTCGGGGCAGCTGAAGCCCTGGCTGTCCGAAATGAGGAGGGGGACCTCGCTTCTTCCGAGCTTCTGCTCCCTTCGCTGCAGCAGTACACTGGTGCCTGTGAGGGGAGGCACAAGGGGATGAGAAAGAGGGACTGTTGGGGGAAGAGAAACCAACCCAAGGAGAGGTCTTAGTGTAGCTCCAGATGTCAGCTTTATTCCTCCCCAGCTCCTCACGGAGGAGTTCGTTGTGTGTGGCATCACACGCGTCCACAGATGTCAAACGAAGTTTAGCTACCAGAGGCTTAGGGTTAAACAACCTTCTTAATGACTATTTTAACCTATGTGTGTGCTTTACTAAATGCTGGGGACAGCCACCACACTGTCCAGCTGGTGGGAATGCAGCCACGCACGAGATGACGTTTACACGAATAACGACGTTTATCTTACCAATGATTAAAAAAGAAGCTACCAGAGTAGTTTTTTAAGTGTAGCAGAAACAGTACGGTGTCACCCCCGGTTTTGGTAATTTTCAGCACTGGCCCATCTTATTTTTATCTGGTTCCTCTCTCTTGTGGCAATACCTTCTCTCTCTCTCTCTACCTACTGTTTAGTTTATTGTCTTACAAAGTTCGCTGATGGCATTTGACATGATTTAAGCAAGCATTTGAATACAGTGAGAGACATCAAAAAGTAGAGGGAAAATCCAACAAAACCTTTCTCTGACCTGTTTGAAGGTAAGCTGCAAAAAGTGATGAGATGGCTGCGATAACTGTATTGTAACCCTTTCTGAAATGAACACTGCTGGCGAAGTAGGCTTCTGGGTAGTCTTCTGTATCTGAGATTGTCGCAAGGACACTCAAAAGATCCCATCAACAAGAGGGATATGCCCAAGACCTGGTGGCTGTGTCACACCCTTTGCCAGGTCACGGCCATCACAAACTAGTTCTGTGCTTTTCAATATGTTACTACATCTGGGTTAGGCTAGCGTTCTCCACTCACCATCAGGAAATTATGTGACTGAGCAAGCATTAGATGAGATGATAGTGTGTGCTGAAGGCCTGGCACACAGAACATGCTCAATAAACATGATTTTAAGTGGAATTATTATGAGTGCACGTTACAAATGTATGATTGCTGTACACAGGAAGGTTCCAGTCTTCCCAGGTTATGAGGGAAAAGTACCTGAGGGAATACTTGGAGCAACTCAGCCTCCTTTAAGGCATGCAGACCACCTTCTTTACTTTCCACAGGTCTGTAAGAGGAGCTGAGACACTATTGTAGGTTCAGAAGCTCATCTTACAAGCGCCTCCAAAATTACATTGGGAGCACAATTTGAGAGAAGAAACGTGGCCTACATTATTAATGTGACTATTATTTCTGATACAGGGTCTCACTATATTGCACTGGCGAGACTGAACGCCTTATGTAGACTACTAAGCTGGCCTTGAACTCAAAGACATCTACTTGTTCCAAATTAAAGGTGTGTGTCAGCATGCCTGGCCAGAAGGTATACTAGGAATTATTCTGGGAGAAAAGGACTATGTTATAAAAATCTTACTTATCTGTCATGTTTACTATTTAATTTAGATGTAGTTCAAAAATCTACTTACTCTCTTGGCGTACTATTTTCCAGTTCTCTGCTGTTCCAGATGGCTGGTCAACGATAGAGAAACTGAATGGCCCACTGTTCTGGGGTCCATCCAAATCCTCTGCAGTGACATTCACATATGGGGCGTCCTCACAGATGCGCTGTACTGGCTCCACCAGTGTGGGACAATTGTCATTGATGTCTTCAACAGTGATAATGACGGTGCCCGTGATGGTTTTCTGAGGATGATCTTGAAAATAGGCAGGAGAGAGTTCAGACTTCTGAGTCTGTTACTGACCATCGACACAGTTTCAGTACAGAAGCCAATCAGGTAAGGAGGGGGCGCTGACCACTGAGGGCACCTCCCATCCCGGCTGGGTCTCAGATTCCAAGCAGTCCTAAGTCACTTAGTAAGCGAGACTCTGAAGGCTTGAGCACTGAAGTGATGAGCCCTTTACACACGGAACACACATTCTGGTGTTGGAAGATGACATCTGAATGCATTCAGTCACATAAAATATTGTGTTAATAATGACTTACCACTGGATATGGCCACCACCTTTACAGTGTAGGTGCCATTCTGGACATATCTAGATTCGAAATCAGGAATCTTCACAAGCTTAATCTCTGAAGTGTCAGAATCCACAGAGACCCAGTTGTCTATATCCTCCACTTTTGCGTATCTGTTGCAAACAACAAACCCGTGTTCAGTTCTGCATACATTGAGACTAACATCTGCACCTCCTTCAGACTTGGCTGTCTCCCACTGTATATGTCCTCGTTAGACGAACTGGATTTGAATGTCACGAGGCAGTGGATAGGCTTATGACATATAGTATATGGGGATGTGGTCAATATTTAAAAATGACTTTAGATACCAGTGGTTGCCTTAGATTGAAGCGCCTAAACATTTTGAGATATTGTACATTGTTAGGAATTGTGACAAGTGAGGGGAATCAGTGTGAAAAGCCAGCTGTAAGGATGTACAGGGAATATGCTCGTTTTGTTTTCAGAATTACATACAGCGAGTACTATTGAGTTTAATGCAGGCACAAGGCAAACACGTGAGTCTCTAGGTTCAACCAGTCAAATCAATAATTCATTTTCTAGTAAGTAGCTGTTCAAGCACACAAGAATGGACGGTTAATTTATAATAATATTTGTATACACTATTGTCGGGAATAACCCACTTACATACTTGAACAGCATTTTTATGCCTATTATTGTTACTAGTTACTATTGTTACTAAATGATTATAGGGGGAGATGATCCAGAACTTGGGAGATGAAGGCAGCAGGATCAGGAGTTCAAGGTTATCCTCGTCTATATAGTGAGTTCAAGGCTAGCCTGGGTTAATGACACCCTGTCTAAATAAACAACAACACCTAAAACTGTAAAATCAAAACTGTAAAAAATAAAATGTAAAAACAAACGGCAGTACATTTGAATTTTAAGAAATACTTCTGAATGTCCTGCAGGAATCTGAAAGCAGCCATTAAATAAGGTCGTCTAATCTACACATCACAAGGGGATATGTTGTGTGACGTGATTTAAGGAGTTTTGCGATTCATCTACTGTGGAGCTCAGCATTGGGGCAGCATAGCAGCTCATGTGTTATCGGATATCCATAAATTACTGAATGAATAATCAGCTCAATCCCCACTGTGGCAAAATGAATGCCATAATTCTTTTGCTGTCCTCATTAAATTTTAAATGGTGTTCGAATTTTAATAGTAATTGTAAGTGTGCTCATCTGTGTGTGGCCATGTGCAGGTGCCCTCAGTGGCCAGAAGGGGGTGTCAGAATCTCTGGAGTTACAGGTGATTGATTCTGAGGTATCAGAGGCTCCAGGACCAAACTGGGAACTCCACGAACACCACAGGAGCTCTGCTAGTCATCTATCCAGATCTCATGGTCCCTGTGAAGAAGAGTTCAAAGGTGGCAACTACCAAGGAGCTGAATGATTTAATTTGGCTGTGCTTCCCAGAGCTGGCAATAACTCACAGGTGTGAGCGGATGTCAAGGTCACTCCTGTCCTAACAATCTAAGCTTGCTTGCTAAAGAAGGAAGACACTTTTGGAAAAGAAGCTTATCTTATCAGTCTTCAAAGAACACACACCATTTCCATACCAGTTACAGGCCCTGAGTAAAAGCAGCAAAGTTAAAAAAAAAAAATTGTCAAGAGGCCATTTCCAATAGGTTGGTATTAGAACATACAAGCTTCTCAGTAAACGTAGAGAAAAATCACACAGAATCACAGAATCCCCACTATTCTGGGGACTCAGGGGGTGCCGTGTCACGTAGTGTGTCATGGAGTTTAAACGCGGACCCCTGTAGAAGTGTGATTAAAAGATGGTCACAAAGACATTTAGTGGAAGGTGCTTATGAGCATTAATTTGGGGCAGTTATCTACTCGACGGCTGATAGATCCCAACAGACAGTTGGCAGCCTCCCTGCCCCAGCAGGCCCTGCTTTTAGATGTTTCATGAAGCACCAGCACTCAGGGACAGAGGCCAGCACCACAGCATCTTGGGCATTGAGCAGAAAAAGCCAGGTCCCCAAAGCCAGGTGTCTGAGCAGTGGGAGGAAGTCCTTAAACTCCACGCACAAGATTTCATAAACAGCAGCGCTGCAGAGAAGCTCTCCCGTGGAGTGACCCTAGAGCTAAGAGATTCACTTTGAAAATCCTAGACTTCGCCAGCGTAAGCTGATACTATAGAGTCTGGACTCAATGAAGTCCTTTTGGCACAGTGACAACATCCACTCAGTTCTTAACAGATGTAGCTTACTAACGACCATTGTGACCCACACATGCCCAAGCCACTGGAAAGACACTGGTCAAGAGCGCTTAGCCATCTTGGAGAGATCCTGGCTTCTGTTCCCAGGGTGGCTCACAACTGCCTGTAACTTTAGGTCCAGGGAACTTGGGCCTCCTCTGATCTCGGTGTTGCACAGATACACATTCATGCACACACAGAAAAGTTCACCTCTCCCTGAACTAAATAAAGTGGCTTAAATAAAGATTAATTCTCAACATTCATTTGTGCATAAACAACTCCTATCATATTGAAACGTGTGAAACTACCTGCCCTGTCCCGCTCAAGCTGAGGACCTAACCCAGGGCCTTCTATAACACTCTACCGCTGAGCCAAAACGCCAACCCCCAGGAACGAGTGAAACTATTTTTAAAAATGAGCGTGCAAAGTGGAATTCATGGCAAGATCCTTTCTTCATTCACCTATTTGAGACAGGGTCTCACTGTGTAGCTCAGGTTGGCCAGGATCCCAGAATCCCCCTGCCTCAGTACTTGGTTATAATCTTGTGCTAGCATCTTTAGCATGCAGTTAATCTTACCTGCTACCTCCTCACCCCATTGTGTGCTGAGACACGAGAGAATTTTACAGTTATTTTCTGAGATGCTTTCAGTTTTCTTTAGTAGAGCTGTCTTGGAGGTGACCAGTCTGCCTCCACCTCCTCATATAGGCAGAGGGAAGGATGGAACTTCCTCCCTCCTTCAGCTACAGGCTTAGTTTGGGGAGAACTGATTTCACGGGCCTTTGACAAATTGTAATTCTGGGGTGTGAAGGAATGGGCTGCTTAGATTTTGTAATGAGAAACTGACATTAAAAACAAACAAACAAACACAGACATGTAAGGTTAATTAAATCTGTGAATACAGATGTAACCATATCTTACTTTACTTTAACTGCTGCCTTTCCAGTGTCTTCATCAAAAACTTGAAATTTTCCAATGGACCGGCTGAGGCTTGATATATCCATTGCCTCACTAGCTCGGACGGAGACTACACTGCTCTTGAAATGGATGCCTTCAACCACGTTCTTGACCTTGACAGTGATGGGGATGGGTGTAGGCTTGAACTTGTTCTGAATAGACTTGTGGAAAGCTGCTTTATTGGTGACAAGGATGCTGAAGTTGAGAGTCTTCATTGTTTCATAGTCTACTTCCTGGAGGGACAAAGTCAAAGTCACTGCAGAGGGACTAGAACACATGAGTACACACACAGGGGTCCAAAATGCAGCCCTTACAATACTTGCAAGTGAAATCATGATAGACATTTTTTGTTTGAAAGGCGTGTTATGGAGCCCTGGCCCATCAAGCTCACGCTGGGTAACCAGCTGTCTGGAAGTGTGCCATGTGAGGCCGTGTGGCTGGGATCTGAGTTCCCGATCAGCTCTGCACTGTAGTGTGCCATACAACATAGGCCAAAAAGGATGTCCCTAACCCTCAGCAAGGCTCGAACCAGTTGACGTCATAAAGGCAGTATGGGGCTCAAAATATGTTAGCTTCTTCTATAGCTACAGTCCTGCCCCGGTGGTGAACACTCACAACTTACCTTGACAAGGGTCACAACCCCTTCATTAGTCTGCGTGTCGGTCTCGATGAGGAAATAACCTCCTTCGTTTCCTGATGCAAATGTAAAATTTGCTAGCCAGTTATCTGAACCTACTTCGTCTGCATCAGTCACTTTGATGCGCATGACTTCTACATTGACTTGGTTTTCTTCCACTACTCCTTCGTACTGCAAAACATAAACACGTCGGGATTTTTGTTTGTTTGCTTGTTTGTTTTGTTAACGCACTAAAATCATTTTTAGTTGGGATTCGAGAAATAGTAAGTCTACGATAAAAATAAGTTACCACTTTATTTTCCACTACAGGGATGTTGTCGTTGACATCCAAGATCTGGATCCGAACTTGAGCTTGCTGTACCGGTTTATCTGTTATCCGCCCATCAGCATCTCTTGCTTCCACCGTCAAGGAATAGCTGCTATACTCCTGCAGAACAACAAATATGAAGAAGAGCCATCTGAGGGAGAGATCAATACCCCTGGAAGCTGCCTCTCTGATTTTGGTTCACTCTACCCGTAGGAAATGGACCACGGTGTGTGGTCTTCTACTACTGGTGTGGGGGTGCTGTTTAGATGCAGCCAAAGCTTTTACAGAAGGGCAGAAAAACCTACGGGCGTTTTTGATAACCCGTCATTGGAGATAGTTTTAGGCGATGGCTTCCTCACACAAAGGCAGACTGTTCAAGATATAGTTGTTTTGCCCTGGAGGTGTCCTGGAACCAAAGAGGTCACTTTTGTTTTGCTCCTGTACTTTTTCATCTACCTTTAATGCTCAGTCAGGAAGCCTTGGGCCAGAGGCCAGAGGATGTAAGACTAGAAAGGCTTTATCCAGACTCCTAGGAAGCATGTCCCATAGAGGCCCTGATATGTCAAATGTCACTAGATAGTACCTAAAAAAAAAAAGAAACTCAAACCAAAGCCAAGCAAAAAATAGTGTAGCCTTTCCTGGAGGTGGAAGCAACAGAAGTCCCTGGTCATCCTCAGCTAGAGGAGAAAACGTAAAAATCACAGCACAGCACAAAGCAGAACAACAGAGAAGCCAGCTCTTTTCTTATATGTGGTCCCCCGTGTACGGCTCCAGTTAGCGTGTCTGGGGCTTAAGGGACTCAGCAGCCACTTTAGTGAAGAAGTGTCCCGTGAGGGACAGCACCACTCAGTGGATGCAGGAGAGTTGAGTCTCTGAAGCTAGCTGCTTGGTTGGCTGGACGGACGCTTAATCTTTGAGCCCCAGTTTCCTTGTGTGTAAGATGGGAATAAGAGCCGGATTTGCCTCACAGGGTTTCAATGTGGATTAAACAAGATAACTGCCCGACAAGTGACAGCAGTGGTTTTCAGCTGGATGTCCACACTTCGGAGACAGCAGCTTACACAAAGCAACACTTCTCTGCTCCAGTGTGACGTGAACGTGCAGCAGCAGAAGTTACGAGTCATTGGTCATGTTCTTACATCTCAAAGAGATCTCCACAGGGATGCTGGCCAAGGTCCTTCCCATTTGGGCAGCTCATTCCCAAACAAGACACGATGCATCTACATAACATTTCCATCTGGCAACACGGCAGTGTCCTTGGGACTGCTAACACTTTACTATGCCATGTTATTAAAATCTTTGTGCATGTGGCACTTAAAGATTATGGATCTCCCCTTTGATTAAAAAATTAGAATTAGGACTGGGGTGACGGCTCAGTAGTTACAGTACTGGACACTTTCTCAGGGGACCCAGATGTGGTTCCCAGCATCCCCATAGCGGCTCACACACAGCTGTCTGAAAACTTCTGTTCTAGGGAATCTGATGCCCTCTTCTGACCTCCATAGGCACCTGGCATGCATGCGGTACACAGACATGCACATGCAAGCAAAATTCATATGGATAAAGCTAAAACTTTTTTTGAATTAGAGATAAAAATGAAAGATGTTTGAGAGAAAAATTTCCAAAATTTCTTTTGAGATTTAAACCAAGAATTTTCTCCATTATGATCTTTTAAATTTTCTTCTCTGTCTTTGAGACCAAGTGTCACTATGCAGCCCTGGCTGGCTTGAAAATCTCTTATGGAAATGAGGCCGGCCTCAGACTCACTGAGATCCACCCGCCTCTGCCTCCTGAGAGCTAGGATTAAAGGCCTGTGCTATCATGCTGAGCATTGTTTTTGAAACTGAGTTTCACTATGTCACTCACAATAACCGGGGGCTCCCTCTGTAGAACAGGCTGGCCTGGAACGTGTGGAGCTTTTTCTGCCTCTTTCTTCTGAGGGCTGGGAGTACAGATGTGTTCAATGTCTGTCACGTGGTAAAATTTTACAGCCTTCATGTTGTTTTCCCAATCTGGTGCTTATTTTTACCATTTCAATCTGAGCTCAACACACCTCAATTAGAACTGGTCATATTCCAAGAGCTCAATAGCCACACCTGGCTACGAACTACCATATTGGGCAGCACACCCCCACATGATAATTCTTAGTTATTCTATAAGTGGGGAGTGCAGAACAAATTAAAATCAGAAAAACAAAAAGAGTAGAGAAACTACAAAAGGAAAGGCTATAAAAAAAAAGAGGGTGGTATATAACACTGAACTTACCTCTCTGTCCAAAGTAAAACTGGTTGTATAAATCTCGCCTGTGTCTTTATTTAGGTAGAACACAGGAGAATTTGCAGGCTCCTGAGACACAATTCTGTAGGAGATTTTAGAATTCAGGGTGTTGGGCTCATCTGCATCGGTTGCAATGACTTTCATCACAAGTGTATCTGGCATTAGGAATGAAGGTGTGCAGGTTAGGGTACTTAAAAATTCCTTCAGCCTTTCCCTACAAGTATCTCAGGTTCTTAGCATAATTTCACGGTGCCACTATCAGAACTTTAACTGGCTGGCGACAGAGAGATGGCTCAGGGCTGGAGGCATTTATTTGTTGCCAAGCCTGGCAAACTGAGATGGATCCCTGGGACCATACGATGGGAGGAGAGACTGGTCTCTCACTCCGCTCATGTGCCATGACACTTGTGCACACTCAGAACGCTTGGAAAGTTTTGAACAATTGCTGTTGGAGGGCCTCACATTTAATCTAATAGCTAAGATGGAGAACCATGCATGACCCTGGATGCTTGCTTATTTAGATGCAAACAAATTAGGATTAGTACAGCTGTTCTTTTTATTATGATCAAAGAGAAATCTCCCTTGTGGGTTTTAAGGAGAGCATGGCATTGAACAGTGCCATCACCAGGTCTTACAAAGCCAGGCGGATGCTTGCTTTTGCTCATGAAGTTTCACTAGAACACAACCCTGCCCACTTCACACAGTGTCTACAGACAGCTTCCCCTTATAAGGCAGTGTGAACAGTTGCTATGGAGACCTTACCTGTTGTATCAATCTAATCAATCATCTTTTCAGAAAGATCATGCTTTTTAAGGTTCTTTAAGTTTACAATAATAAAAGAAGTCCAAATTTGGAGTGACCTGTGATTAATACTCAGCTTTTATTAAAAGGTAGAACTTTGTGTTTTTATATATGGGGGATAAATGGCCTTGTACCCACCCCACCCCCCACACACAAAGGAAATATATTTGGGTTTGGGTCTGGACAGAGATGGCTTAGTGATTAAGAGCACTGGCTGCTCTTACAGAGAACTCAGGCTTGGCTCCTGGTATCCACATTAGATGGTTTACAAATGCCAGTAACTCAAGCTCCAGAGGAACTGGCGCCCTCTTCTGTCCTGCACAGACACCTGCACACAGGTGGTGCACACAACACACACACACACACACACACACACACACACACACACTTGAAAAGAAAAGAAGCAATGTGCCCTTACGTGCAGCACTCAATTCTTCAATAGAGCCAACAAAGACTTCTTGTTTGAACACTGGCTCATTGTCATTGATGTCAAGAACTTTAATGCGTAGCTCTAAAGGTTTCTCCAGCTGGTTTCCTCTGGAGTCCATCGCATAGCCTGTCAGCTGAATCGTGCCAGGAACAATAACAGATTTTAAGCTAAACCAATCAATTGCTATAGTATAAACATAAAAACAAATCATAATGATTATTAAAGAAGAACTACAAATAAAGGTAAATTTGTTCCTTCTTACCAGAAAAAATGGTGTTTCTTCCCTGTCAAGAATGCTGGTAATGTTCAGATCTCCTGTGTTTTTATCAAAGACAAATATACCAAAAGGTGGCTGTGTAATTCCTTTCCCAGTATATTTGTAGGTGATTTTGATGCCCTTTTCTTCTGCAAGGTCAGAATGTATCTAACATAAAAAGGGCAGAGAGACGTCTCAAGTTAAAACCTTTACAATTTATAAGGCATTTAAATGACAATGTCCTCTCGAAGGTGCCATGGTATAGATAGGAGACAGGTGGCCTGGGGCATGTGGTGGGGTCAGGGAACCATGTTCTAATCCCGTGTTAGCACACTAAAGTGTGTGACACTGGCTAGTCGCTCACCTCCCTGGATTTCAGTTCTATTTGTGAAATGGAGCTAGGGACAGTGCTCACATTTTATGGCTATTATGGAATTAAGATACAGTTGGGTCACATCTTGGAGGGAAGTAGATTTTTCCCTTTGGTGAACTAGGGCAGAAACCAGTGACTAATGCATGCTAGTGGAGGGCTCCTACTGAGTTTCCCTCACTGGAAGTAAGTTTTATGAGACCGGCTTTCATGTAGCCCAGGCTAGCCTCCAACTTGATAGGCAGCTGAAGATGACCTTGAACTTCTGACCTACCTGCTCTTATCTCTCAAGAGCTGGGAATATAGGCATGTGTCATGATGCCTGCCTCAGGGGTTGTATTGTAATGAGAAAAAGAAAAAGACCCCAACTAAGCAAGGGACCCCTGACTGTAGGCTATGAGACAGGAAGTCACAAGCAGTTCCCATTTAAAAAAAAAAAAAAAAAAAAAAAAAGGTGGGGGGAGCCTGACTTTGGGTCATAAATCCCCCAGATCCCAGGATTAGGAAACCAGATAACATCTCTCAGACCCAGGATGTGTTAATCAACCCAGACTGAGCAGACCACAGTTAAGGCATCTTTGCTAAATACCCTTCATCTCTCAATTCCCTTGTATGGAAACTTTGTAACCTTGTGCACTAGTGCACTAAGAAATCTCCGTAACCATGGAAACTCTGCAATTTGTGGCCTTCAACCTCATGGTCTTCCCCTTTTATGGCTGGTTGGCATCTCGTCCCCCCCCCCCCTACTCTCCCACCATGGAGTGAGATCCAATCTAGCCATCTTGAACAATAAAGAGAAACATTAGTGTTTGCAATTGGAATTGTCTGGCTCCTTGGGTTGGTCTAGGGCTCTTCGAATATGGCACAACAGGTATATTTTAAATTTGGTACATATAGTAAAAACTCCAGAATCAAAATGACTTTCGTAAACCTAGCTATCCATTTGCCTAGAAGTTATGAAGAGGGCATCTTTCCAGACAGGGGTGAAAAGAGTTCAACACTTTCTCTGGTTGGAATAAACACTTTGGCAAATCAGTACTGTTTCTAACCTGTGGGTCCCCTCCAGGCCTCCTCTTTATTCTCCATAAGCCATCTGATTCCTACTGTGTAGGGGGCATTCTTCCTCTCTGCTCTTCACACACACACATGCACACACACATACACGCAAGCATGCATGCACGCGCACCACGTCCTCTGTAGCCGGTACCTTGGCAATTGGGTTCTTTCTGGAAAGGTCCTCTCCCTCCCGGAGAGCCACGGGAGCAGTGATCCAGGCCCGCTTTTGCCGTACCAAGTGAGTGTGCTTAGGGAGCAGTTTGTCCCCACTTCTTGTGTTGAAAACCTGTTAACGAGGTTACCTTCAGTTATTACATTCCCAAAGCTTCAGGGAGACATCCTGCAATTCACTAAATTAAAAATGGTGCACATTTTAATGCATTAGTTACAATAAACCTAATCGATTAAAAAAATAGTGCAAAACTTATATATATATATATATTCTAGCAAACTCTACAGGTTCATGAGAGCCTCCAACTGGTAAAGTGACAAGGTTTGCTTTCCATAGTAAAAAAAAGGTTTCCAAAGCGAGGGCCACAAAGGACCAACAAATAAGCTAGTCCCTTACAGATCAGAAACAATGCTACGTTCGGGGCCTCCTTTTCTTTCTGGCTGAGAACTGAGTTCACTTTCTGTGGAGACTTTCTCTTCAGAAATAGTTGATATAAATATGTCCCCACTAGGCAAGGAGATATATATATATACATACATACATACATACATACATACATACATACATATATATATATATATATATATATATGTACGTTGTGATCCTAGCACCTGAGAAGTACAGGCAGGATTCTAAGTTTGAGGCTAGCATAGGCTATGGGTTTAGTTCCTGCTTAAGAGGCCCACCCCTACCAATTGGTAAGTAATTAAGTCTGCCCTTTTCTTGTTTTATAAAACTTGACATGGGAAATTTATTTCACATATTTTCAATTATGTTTCATGGGGAGATTTTATTTATGTTTAAACATGTATTTAGTTGTTTGCTTGTGTGTGTGTGTGTGTGTGTGTGTGTGTGTGTGCATTCCTGCCATGTGGAGGTCAGAGGACAATTTGCAGGGGTCAGTCCTCTCCTCAATGTTCTTGGGGATTGAACTCAGATCAATCTGAGCCACCTTGTTGGCCTCCAAATATTTTTATCCAGGGAATATTTCAGTGTAGTTGCCTTAGTACCTTATGACCAGAATAATTCTGCACAAGGTTCATCTCATCATTCCACCCATTTTGTTGTTCTAAATAACCATGTGTTTTATTTGAAAATGTTTACACTGTCACTCATTTTTCTTACTATTTGAAAATTTTTCTTAATACAATTTGAATCATAACTTAAAACATTCTTCGCTAAAACATTTTTCTGCAATGTTTTAATCATGTTTTTCCTTCCCTCTTCTCCTCCCAGATCCTCCCTACCCAACTTTAGTGCTCTCTCTCTCTCTCTCTCTCCCCGTAAGAAACAGAAAATAACATTAAAACAGTGTAAAATTGTAGGAATCTTATTCATTCATTTCTTGTTAATGTCTCTCCCATGATCTCCAGGGCCCTTTCATCTTACTATTTAGAACAAAGCTGGTCTCCAACTGATGGAGAGACCCACCTGCCTCTGATTCATGAGTGCTAGGACCCAAGAGATAAGCTCCTCCATGCCTGGCAAGAGTTTTTTGTTTGTTTGTTTGTTTTTTCCTTTTAAATAAAATGCTAAACCGAGCATTCTTTGAAGTGGGTTCGTCTGTGTTTGTTTGGGTGAGAAGGTCCAGTTGTAAGCAGTGTTGATTTCCAATCTAGTAAAACATAGCCAACCTGTTCACCAGAAAACTAAGGCACTGGGTTCCAAAAATGGAATCAATCCTCCTTAGTTCCTCACCTCTAAGTGAAGTCCATTTCCAAAGTCCAAGGAGACCTGTGAAATAAAATTATAGACATTAAAAATAAAAGTAACTCATTATCATCCTTTGGGAGAGGAAACAAACTATAATGTTCTCCTATGCCTTAGGAAGAACATGTCCTATGTCTTACCTCAGAGGGCCAAATCTACCTTCTCCTTGGTCCACAAAGTCTCCTTCAGAGAACGAGCACACACACACACACACACACACACACACACACACACACACACACACACACACACACACGAGTATGTATATATGCACCACATACAAACATGTACTATGTATAGTATGTGTATGTATTTATATGCATATGTATATTCATATAAGGGAAGGCATGCATCAGAGATCAGAGAACAACTTAAGAGGCTCTGTCTTTCCAACACCTAGGTTTTGGGGATTAATATCGGGTCCTTGGGCTTGTCAGCAATTGTCTTTACCCTGTGGGAGTGGTCTTGAGTGTCTCTGGGGGAGGGAGATGGGGGAGGGTGCTTGGGTGGAACCTCCACCATGACATCCCAGGGGTGTATAGATGCCAGGGGCTGGGGTGAAGCAAGCTTCCACCAGAACAGTAGCCACTCTCCTCACTGTATCCCTCCCTACCACTGGCATCTCAAACTTGAAAACCCAGAAGTCACACTGACTTCTGGACAGACTTACTGTTACACAGTGAGGTCATGTGTTATCTGAGATTGTATCTTCAGCTGTCCCCTCCTCTTTCCCCAGGCGAGAGATGTCCTGAGGACTTGCCACATTTAGCCACTTTGCTTTCAGCTCTAGCTCTCTCTCATTCATCTTCTCATGAATCTTGGTCATTCGGCTGGATGTCCCCCATTTTCTAAGGCCAGTTAAACATGTTCGCTCTCTTTGCACTGGCTAACCAAACCTATTCGGGTCTTTCTTCCCCAGAAGACTCACCTTTGCTTCTGCTAACCCTGAATTCTTCTGTGTTGGATCCTTCTAACTCTAAACTGGAAACAGCTTGCATCAATTTCCTTTACTTCCCCATTCTCCATTTGTGTATGTATTAACTGTAAGGTGTCTCCAGCTTGAATCTCTGAAGCCATGCTTGCCTTTCCCCTCGTCACAGGAGACACAGATCCATGGAATCCATACAAAGTGGGAACCAAGGTTTTCTCTGAAAATCCATGCTCTCTAAGAGCCTTCATGCTCCCTTGAGGGCTTCCTGTGGTGTCTGCTTTTTGTGTGGACACTTAACCCTCTTTTTACCCTCTTACCTCATTTAAAATAAACTCAAGATCTGTTGACACGTGCCTCTAAAGTGAGCCTCTGGGCAGACAGGAAGCTATGGTGGTTTGTATGAGATGTCTGTCCTAAGTGTCCTGCATTAGAACACTAGGTCCCTGGTGGGTGGCGGTTTGGGCAGGATTAGGGGGTGTGGCCTTGGTGGAGGTAGTATGTTGCTGGGGGACAGACTGAGGTTTCCAGACACATGGCATTTTGAGTCAGTTCTCTGAGGTTTGAGATAAAAGCTATGAGCTCTAGCTATAGTCCCATACCCCCTACCTCCATTCTGCCATCATAGATTCTAGCCTATGAGTCTCAAGTGAATTTTCTCCTAGGAGGTGCCTTGGTCATGATGCTTTTGCTTGTAGAAAAGTAACTAATACAGCAGCCTTAGCCAAATTTCTACTTTCTATCTTACAACTAGATACATTACTTCTTACTTTTTATAAATTAATTCATCTAGTGAGCAGTGGCTAGAGATGTCTAGCTGACATGTGCTCCCCAAATTTTTTTATTTTCAACAACATGGTGGCAATGTTGAGATACTACTACTACTTGGTATGTTTCTCTGGTACAGAAAAGACTAGTGCCTGGATCCAGCACTCACTGTCACATCAGCAGGGGACATTCTCAAATTTACACTTCCTCTACCAGCCTCCCACCCACTTATATTTCTAAAAACACATTTTATTTGTGTATGTATTTATTTTGTGTATTTTGGTCTCTCTTCCTCTGGTACCTGGAGGCCAGAAGAACATGTCAGAGTCCCTTGGAGTTGGAGTCACAGGTAGTGCTGGGAACTGAACTCGGGTCCTCTGCAAGAGCAGCAAGTACTCTTAACCTCGAGTCATGCCTTCAGTTTTCCATTTTCTTTCTTGTCTAAAATCTTATTGGCCCTAGCTAGAAGGTGTAATTCTGTGTTAGTGTTATCATTCTAACCAAATAGTGTTAGGATGGAAAAATTTAGCCTAATTTTCCACTGACCCCAGGAAGCTGGGAGTCTAAATCCCAGGCTGAAGGTCACCTTCTTGAATGTTTACGACAGAGCTGTTTACGACAGCACCTGTGAGTGAGTGAACACAGGAAATGAGCCTTGTCACCCCACCCAGAAGCCTGTGCAAAAGCAGACTTCCTGGGCTAAGCATGGGCTTGGATAGTTTGAATTAATTGGTCTGCATTGGATGCTACAAGGTGATTGGTTCACGATGTGTGGGCTTTGTTGTAACCCTATAAAAGCTGTCTCAAGCCTGTACCGAGGTGCCCAGTCCTCTACCCCCACGTAGAGTATGGCTTCGGACCCCAGTGCACTCGGAATAAAAAGGACCTCATGCTTTTGCATCAAGACCGCTTCTCATGAGTGATTTGGGGTGTAGAGAGCCGTGTAGTGCCACGCCTTAAAGTGGCACTGGCTTCTACCTTACACCTTCCCGCTGGTAAAGACTCTCTGGGTAAACAAGCCCTTAATTGGTTAAGTCTGTTCAGCCTGTCTGCTTCCGAATTAGAGTAGCCTATCTGCAGGGTCCACGTGGCTCACTGGGGTTGGTTAGCTCAAGGGTATTTAAGCCTGTGCAGGGGTCCTCCCTCTTCTCTCTCTCTCTCTCTCTCTCTCTCTCTCTCTCTCTCTCTCTCTCTCTCTCTCTCTCTCTCTCTCTCCCCCTTTCCCTCTCCCCTTCCCTCCCCCTCCCTCCCTGCGGGCCAGAAGCAACATGTTTAAAGGATCCTCATTAAAACTGCAAGAAGAAGATCTACCCGGAATTGCGTCTTCATTGCTGGAGAGGGCAGGGCGTACATTGAGGGGGATGCCTTTCCTGAGTGGGAGCGTGAAGGACCACACTCTCTGGGTCTTTCAATAGCACATATTTGACTTGATAAAAGGAAGTGATTTATTACTCTCTAGTAAAAAGTAAACTCATGATGTGGGCATCCACAGTGACTCAGTGAGACCTGTTTTCTAGGTGTCTGCTTAGAAATGGAGATTAGACAGGAACAAAAGACATCCTCAAGTATGGAAAAGGCATCTTATTCGATGGCAGCCATGACTCATTTTTTTTTTTTTCCTATAAGGAACCTGATGACAGATAAATGTCATGGGCAATGCTTGGATGAGAAAAATAAGTTTCTCTGTACTTAGCAAAAAGAATGTTTTTAGATGAACCAGAAAAATCTTTCAAAAGCTCGCTAGCTCACACCATAAAAGTTTAAATGTTTCTACTGTTGGATCTTGTGCCTCACATAAAACTTGGCCTTTCTGGTAACAGGCAATAACCGAAAGCAACCAGCCAAAACAAAAACTTTAGTGGAAAGGAAGGCCAGATAGCACTGACGAATGGCAACAATGTATACTATGTTCTCAAGGCTAGCACCTTTAGAAAGGGTTTCCTGCTCTGAGGCTGTTTTGATGAATGCCATCAGGGCACTCTGGAGGACAGGGTGTCAGGGTGTTGCTAGCTGACAGTTCCTCCTGGCTGACAATCTGAAATCTTGCTCCCCAGCAGGCGACCTTGAACTTCCTTCTGTGATCTCACAGCGAGGTGCCCCTTGGACACCAACATCTCAAACTAGTATCTTCTGCTGAATATAGAGGTACAGGAAGTAATGTCAAATTCTGTATCAACTTTGAGGCATAGCTGTGGTGTGATATTTCCATGCTAGCAGAGATGTCTGAGAGAGAGGGTGAGCGGTGCTCAGTGGGAGAGTTGACGTAGCATGGCTGGCTGTTCTTTAAATGCAGACCCTCTCTGCGTTGGTTAATGTCAGCTTGACAGGATCTAAACCTCTGGGAAGGATGTCTACTTTGTTTGAATGGCAGTGTTTTATATGCTGGGGTCCCAGACTGAGTAACAGGAGAATGGATATAAGCACCAGCATTCACCTCTCTGCCCACAAATGCAATGTGGCCAGTGGCTGGCCTCAAGTTCCACTCCATGGCCTCATGCTCCTGCCATGTTCTCACACTCATTCCTGCCAGCAGGACTTCCCCACTGTGACTGGCTGTACTCTCCACCTGTGAGTCAGAGCAAACCGGTCCACCCTTCTAGGTTACTGTGTGTGTGTGTGTGTGTGTGTGTGTGTGTGTGTGTGTGTGTGTGTCTGTGCGCATGCGTGCACGCACTTGTCACAGCAATGAGAAAAGCAATTCCTATTAACTTCCAAGACCATTCTACCCACCCACCCCCTGGTCTAAGCATGAAGAGTGTTCCAAAATTCTTTGTGTCTCCTCTGGGCTGTATAGAAGGCATTAGACTGAGATGCTTGCCTCTGCTCATATCCACTCATGAAATGAGTTCAACTTTGGACGAAACAAGTAAAGATGAGATAAAATGAAGGCTGCATGCTGCTTGCTTATTTCTTCTGGTCACATGTCCCGATTTCATGTGTGTATTAACCAGAGCTGGCGATCTGGTCCCTGGATAGCTTTGAAGATGGTTTGGCAGAGCTTCTGTGGCTATAGTATCTCACATGGCTGACAGGGGTTGGGACTTGGTGCTGTCCAGAGTACCATGATTTTGAAGTCCTTTGCTCATAAATCTGATGTGGGCCAGATTTATACTGGAGTTTAACATGACAGTCTGTCTTCTTGTTATTTTTTATGGAGTGTGGTCAGTCTCTGTAGTTTTCACTTTATAGGTAAAGTGTTTTAACTTAGTTAAAAAATCCCAACGTTGAGGCCAATGGGATGGCTCAGTAGGTAAAGGCATTTGCTGGGCAAGCCTCCTGACTTGTGTTCATTGCCTGGAACCCAGGTATAGGTAGAAGGAGAGAGCTTACTCCATAAAGCTGTTCACTGACTTTCACATGTGTGCTCCCATAATAATAATCATAATAAATAAATAAAAATCCCATTAGCACTCGGGAAGCTGGGGAAGGTGGATGGATCTCTGTGAGTCTGAGGCTAGCCTAGTCTACACACAGCGAGTTCCAGGCCAGCCAAGGATTCATAGTGAGAACCTGTATCAGCACGTCAGCCAGTAAGTAAATGAATTAAGTAAATGAATAAATAATCCAATTTAAAACTTCAATTGTAAATGACCCAGACATGTGTGTGGCCCTCAACAGTTGCTTGAAGCCTACAACTGTAGTCTTCTCAGTTGCCAATTTTGAAAAAAAAAAAAATCCTCAATAGCAGAGGAAAGGGGACTCTGAACTCTACTTTCTAGACAGGCGATTAGCAAACTGGATGACTGTTATAATCTCCTGCCTGCTCTGCAGACACAGGGCTATTCTCAATGCAATGACTGTGACTCAGCCATTGAAGTTGGCTCCAACGGGAAGGTATCTGCTTGGTGCCATGCTTCTGACTCAGAATTTGAAACATGAATTGAGCCACACCGCACTACACCCAACCTGCCTCATCCCATCCTGTAAAGAATTTTTCTATCCAGCGAACTTCTGTGTCCTTATGGCCAGTTCCAAGACAAACCAACAGAAACCTCAAAATAATAAATTTTCATTCATGTGGATTTTATTAGCATCCCTAAATTATTCTCTAAGAAACATCACAATGGCTAACGAAGTTAAGCTTTTATAATGTTGAATCTTTTCTACCCTCATTTTTCACCATACAGAGATGTGACCAGTTTTTCACACTTGGGTGGCATCAGAACTACAATGAAAGCTGCATGGCCCATCCTAGATTTCCTGCTCAATAGGACTGGGGCTTGGTCCAGGAATGTGTATTTCTATTCATTTTCCAGGTAACACTGTTGCTCCATAGCCTTGAAGGCCAGTTTCAAAAGCCATTGCCTAAAGATCACAGGCTAGCAAGGGAAAGAGCACAGATGACAGCCTGAGCCCGGGCAATTCATAAACTAGATAATGAACCCTTTGATGCAGAGAGCTGTGTGCAGACATGACTTCTAAATGATGAAATGCAAGCATTGTGAGTTAGTTATACAGGAAGACTTCATTTCGTAAGTGCCAATCTTTAGAAATTGTGCATGCGTGCGTGCGTGTGTCTGTGTGTGTGCGTGGTGTGTGCGGTGTGTGCCAGTGCCAGTGGAGGCCAGAAGGTGTCAGATGTCCCATGTGGTGCTGGCAACCTAACTCAGACTCTCTAGACGCTCTTCACGAGCAATGCACTCTCAACTGCTGAGCCCTCCTCCAGGCCCAAGACAGCTATAAACAGTTTCCCTCGTGTTTATTTCTCTCCTTAAAGTTTACAAGTCTCACCAATCCTGGGCATTTATCATTTTTTGAAAAAAATTACCATTTCTCTAACAACCACAAATGCCTTTGGAATCAGGCAAAACAGAAAAAGTGTGTGTGTGTGTAGTATGTTCCACTTTATTGGACAAAAAAAATCTGTGGGCTGTTTCTATGTTTCTATCTTTTTTTTTTTTGTAGTACAGTTATCTCTGAAAATTACACTAAAAAAATAGAAAGAGGGAAACTGGACCCTACTCAACACTGAGGCTTAAGGATGCAGCCTTCCCTCCCACCACTAGATGGCACTGGTCTTCCAGGAAGGCCGACTCCAGGAAACAACAGAAACAGACCCAACAATTTTTCCCAAGAAGGGGATCAGCAACATGGAAGGGCTTGGAGAGCTGCGCAAACATGTTTGCAGGATTCTAGCCAAGAAATTTGGTAAAATTTGCTTTACGTTTTTTTGCAGCTCCATGCACTGGCACGTGAGGGTGCTATACAAATATCAAGCTCTCTTCCCCATACTCCTCTTCCCCATCGTTAAGCTTCATGATGGTGGGTGAGTAGTGTGAGTGCACACAGAAGACTGTTTTGCACAGGCACAATTCATGAATGTGAAGTGTGTGGGAGTCAAGTATTTCCTATTCAATCTATCTGAGCACTCAAAATTTAAGACGCCTACCCCCTCCCTCCCCGCAAGTTAGCACAGAGAGTAATGGGTCTCAAGTGACATTTTACATGTACATGATTGCTCTCTGGTCTCCCTTCTTCCTCCACAGTCCCAGCCCCTTGTTTCTGCCCCTTCTCTCCAAACAGCCCTAGCTTCTACTTTTATGACACATATCCTAATCCTCTTGTTTCCCTTCCTGCTTTGCTTAGGCCTCTTTATTCCCTCTTATAGCCATCTTTAAAAACAAAACAAAAAAAAAATCCAAAACTTTTGTGTTCCACATAAATATCATTTAAATACAGCTTCTATGCGTGAGAGGAAACATATACTTTTGCCTGAAGTTGGCCTACTTTGTTTAACATAACGATCTCCACTTTTATTTGCAAATTCTTTAGTGAAATTCAAATTGCTTTGGCTAGTTTCTCAATTGCAGGAAGAAACGAACTCATTTTGAAGAGCCATTTCTGTAGGCAAGGAGTTTAGTGAGTTTCTAGACATATGCAGCGAGGATGTCACTCTAACGATCCTCAGAGTTTAGTTAGCAGAGACTAAGGAAGCCATTCTTCCTCACCAGAGGGACGGGTCCACAGACCCCCATGGATGCCTGAGACCCCAGATAATCCAGACCTCTGGATCTACGAGATTATCTCTGACATAATCATATGGACAGAAAGTCATGTTAGGCACAGTAAGAGATGAGCAACAGCTACAATAATGGTTACAATCATGTACAACAATGAAAGTTATTTAAATGTTATGCGTTGTTTATGCCTGAAACTCTTCATCTACTACTTTTCCACCGTGATTGGCCATGGCTATCCGGAACTTCTGGAACTAAAAGCTGTGGGGGAAAGTGCACACTATGTAAAAACCATCTGCAAACAAGGTTCTGTGGAACTTACAGCCAACTGAAGAAGGTACTTCCTGCTGGGAGAGAGGAGGTGGCAATGTGTGTGGCTTTGGAGAGGGTACAGATTGGTCTGTACAGACAGAAGACAAATCAAAGGCCAGAGATTTGATGACGCAGGGCAGTGCAGTGTCTAGCTCCCACCGTGAGATGGTGGCAAGCCAAAAATCACACAAAAGTGTGAAAGACCTTTGCTGACCACGGGGAATGAGTCATAGCCAGCGTTGAATGGGGGTTTGCCACTGGGCTTCTGAACGATTTTTTGGTACTACAGTAAAGGCAGGAGGCAGTTTGAAGATGAAAGGAAAAAGTCAGGAGCATTGGAAGGACGGTCAGTCATGGTAATGGGAGGTGGGTGGAGGCTCATCCTTGCTAAAACCCTTGGTCTGGGGACTACATGGGAAGGAGGCAGAGGGGGACTAAAGCTTCAGGGTGAGTGTCTGGAAGGCTGAGACTTTCCAGATATATTGGAGCTATGTTGAGCTAAGATGCTGAGCAATCTGATTAGGGAAACAACCAACAACGGGGTGGGGGTGGGGAGCTGCCCAGGTGGTGATATCCACCTGGTCTCTCAACCTCCTTACTCATGGTCCCAGGGCCTACACCCACTCAGCTGCTCACCTCCTCCAGCTTCTCGTCCCACACGATGTCCTCCAGTGAGGCACCCACTGACTGTCCCTTCATCCTGTTTGCTCAGGAATACGGGGTTATGGGCAAAACTCTCTGGAGCCAGGAGAAACAATAAAGATCCCTTCTTTGGATGCTGCCCACAGCACTGTAACTAAGCAATGTGCCTCCCAGGACACCCACGTGGCAAGGAGCCTTTCTGGCCTCTTCCTTTAGCTTGTAGGCTGAAGACTTCCATCCTTCGGCCTCACAGTCTAGGTTAGGCTATGTGGACTCTTCTAGCTCCTCCAAAGAGCAGGCCTTCGGGCTTGTGCTTAGTCCTCTCAACTTAGCATGCACTTCCTCTCAAATTCTTCCTCTTTCTGCCAGCTCATCAATTTATAATTATCCTCATATCTTGGCTGGGGCAACCAGGGTTGGGCTGGTTGCTCCTTCTGTCCTGTGTTAATCGCTGTTCTTATCTGTACCCAGTGGGAAGTTAGTCATTTCACGGTGCCATTGTACAAGACTGCAAGCATCCTGAGGGCAGGACATGTCTGTCTTTGCTATAGACTCCTGTGACTAGCACACTGCCTAGCACTAAGTGGTTATACATAGCTGGTTTCTTGTCTTATAGGCCTTTCTCATCTTACCATGACAAAGTGATATACATCCTGGCACCCCAAATTCCTGCATACTAATTATCAAACTTTACCTATTAAAAAAAAAAAAGCTCAACTGGTTTTGAAGTAAAAATGTTTAGTGTCGTACGAGGTATACTTCTGAAATGTTAGGATGAACAGATCGGGGAAGGCATCTTTCATCACAGACATCTGGTTTAAAAGTGTTCCAAAGCAGCCGAGCTCTGTGGTACCCACGGAGAAAAAGCTGTGCCGACTAGAGACTTACAGACATCTATAGCTCATTTGTGCTGTCAATTGAGGCTTCTAAGTTTGGGGGAACTGGAGAGATGGATCTGTGGTTAAGAACACTTGCTGCTCTTGCAGAAGACCTGGATTTGGTTCTCAGGGCACAACGTAGTGCCTCACAATTGTCTGTAATTCCAGCCCCAGAGGACCCTACGCCCTCTTCTGGCCTCTGTGAGCACTGTATGCATGTAGTGTGCTTACATACAGTAAGGCATAACACTCATACACAAAATAAAGACCTCCCTAACGACTCTAATTTTTAATAGAATTTGACCTTTTTAAAAAGCATAAACCGAGGGGCCAGCAAGATTGTTTAGTGATGCAGGAGCTTGATACAAGCCTAACGTTCTGAGTTAGATCCCTGAAACACACGTTGTAGGAGACAATGCTTGAAGTTATCCTCTGACTTCTACATGTACTCTGTGGTATACATGTACACACACACACACACACACACACACACACTCACTCATCATGTGCTTGCTTGCACAGGCACACAAATAAAACTTTTATAATAAATAAGAAAAATCTAAAAATATCAATCCACATCTGATTTTGTTTTTTTTTTTTTTTTTTTTTTAAAAAAGACAGGGTCTGGTCATGTAGTTCAGGCTGGTCTGAAGCTTACATTGTAGCCCAGGGTAGCCTAGAACTCACGACTCTCTTGCCTTAGCCTCCTAAATTCTGCAGTTATGGACGTGAACCACTATACCTGGCTCTAATATGTAACATTTCCCCCATGTGGGCACTGGTATACTTTCACCTATTTTGGAAAATGTAGACCGGTAATTCTCACTCTTACACGAGGGTCAACTGGAATTTCTGTAAAGACAACTTTCTGGACCTCAGCCTTAGAGACTTGAGTTTAGCTTAAGAATCCCTCGTCATAAGGGAGAATTTAAGCTGGCACAGCCTCATTTTTCAGGTTAAAAAAAAGCACTTTGACTTAAGCTTATAATTAAGAAAACTGTTACAGTTGGCATTTCCTAATTTTCTAATTTTTAGAAACCAAAACACACAAGACATCCTTTTCAAGAGTCACGAATATCTGACTATTCTTATGAGCGGCAATGTTTATTACTGTGCAGTTTGCACTTTATTCGTAAATCTGTGCAATTTAGTTGCGTAGTAATCATAGTAGCAAGCATGATCATCTAATTGCTGGCAATTTGTGGAGCCCACTTGTTAAGCTGTGTCCCCTAAAAGGTGTTGAAATGTTAATGACTTGGAAAGAAGGGTCTATGCAGATTTACAGGAGCTGAATCCCCAGAGGCTGAACCTCACTCAGCATAGCGGGTGTTGTCACAAAACCAGGATACAGGCACACAGAGGGGAGGGACAACAAGAAGTGACAAAAGAGAAGCTGTCATGTGTGGATGGGAGGGAGGACTAGATTGTTGCAGAGGGACCACGACAAAGACAGCCAGCCCTCTGTCAAATGCTGGAAAGAGACATACAGGGGACGCAGCAAACGAGCTGGCAGCGTTGATCCCAGGCCTACACCTCTAGAACTGGGAGATGGTAAACATTTGTTGTTCTAGGCCACCCAGTCTTAGAGCTTTCTTATTTGCCTGGCGAACGGATATGCTATTAAATACACAGCTCACAGGACACAGGCTGGAATGGAGTCCACAGCATGGAGTTTGACTTTTAAAACACAAACTCAGTTAAGGCCAAAAATCAAGGCACCTATGGAAACCCCCTCCTCCACAGCCATCTGGCCTCTTAGAATGACTTTAAAATGTGCACAACACATTGTGTTACAAGCCCAAGCGTATTAAAACTACTTCAGAATTTATGAACTTAAAAAGTCATAGTGATTTCACACACTTTGTTATTGAAATGTGAGTTTAAAGAGTCTAACTGGAGTCTCTTAGTGATATTTAAAATAAAAGGTGACTTGAAATAACTGATGTATTAGACTGTTGAACCATACTGTGAAAATGCTACAAATTCTGTTAACGTGGTCACATCGCCACCACAACTTAAACAGACGAGAAATCTCAGCTAGAGTGTAGTGGGAATACACGTGTACGTAAGACCCCACATTTGGGAACACACGTGCACATAAGTTCCGGAATTTCTAGACACCTGAGTTCTGTCTGTGGGTAGCTTTATGGTGGAGGGATCTGAGACTCAAAGGGGAAGCCTCTTGGGTTTTATTCAGTAAACTCTGTCAGTTTGACAGAGCTGACCTAAATGTGGGTGACAACAGTTACTTTGTGGGTGCTCCCGAAGGAGCAAGCCAAAGACCACTCACTACAGGCTCCTCTGCAGGCTCAGCCACGGTGAAATGCTTGACCAATATGCATCAGATTTCAGTTTTGTTGTTGTTGTGTTTTTTTTTTTTTTACAAAACCAATATATGCACAGACTTTATTGGCAAAACATCTCCACTCTAAGACTCCAGTCTGAAATGCTCTGAAATCCAAAACCATGCTCAGAAAGCCTAGGATCCCTGAGCACTTTAGGGGAGGACACTCCACCTGTGTTCCCATGACATCCCAGGGAGGCTGTATGGCTGCTGAGTTCCCTGTGCGCATGGGATGGGGTCGGCTTTTGTAGTAGTCTTACGGTAGCCGGAGGCAAGCCAAGAATCGTCTTATGCATTCACTTACAGTGTTCTCCAGTGGCTGGGTCTGAGACTTTGAAATTCCATAGCTCAAATTTTTCAATTCTTTTTTTCATGTAGAGTCAAATATAATGTTCTAAAATAAGTCCCTTTTTATGTGTGTGCGCCTGTGTGCACTGCGCAAGTGTGTGTGTGTGTGTGTGTGTGTGTGTGTGTGTGTGTGTGTGTGTGTGTGGACACTTGGGTTGGAGTGGGGTTAACCTCATGGGTTGCTCCTTAGGAGCCATCCCTTTGTCTTTGGAGATAGGGGTCTTTCGCTAAATCTGGAACTTGCCAAGCAGGCTAGGCCAGCCAGCCTTCAAGCCCCAGGGAGTTTACCTGACTCTGTTTCCTGGGCACTGGGATTATAAGGGTGTACTTCACTAGGCATTTTTTACATGGGTTGTAGGAATCGAACTCAGGACCTCCTGCTTGCAGGGTAAGTATTTCATGAGCTGAGCTGAGTTGTCTCTAGTCCTCCCCCCTCACCCCCCCAACAGGCTGGAGTAAATGCTGTTTTGTGCTGCTGCATCAATTCTGCTACCCAACCTCATACACACAACAGAAAGAACAGAATGCCAAAGGGCTTGCTGTTCTGTTTGTTTGTTTGTTTGCCTACTGTTCTGAAGAGGTCACCACACCCCTTCACCTACGTGTCACAAAAAACACTCTAGAAATGCATAGCCTACCTGAAAGACTTTTTTCCTTTCCAACAGAGTAGCCCATCACTGTCTAATAAAGTAAAAACATGTCTAAAACGCCAAAATGGAAAGCCTAAACTTACCTTTCCCAGTGTATGAGTTGGCTTGCTTACTTCACCATGTGGGATTTTTAAATGGACTTTGTTTTCTTATAGGGAGAGAATTTGTATCAAACACTCCAGGTGAGCCAAGGGCTGTTGGCTTGGTATTCCTCTTATCGAGGAAGCAGCAAGGTGAGGGATAAAGTTACTCCTCAGGCCAAAACAAAGCCCAACATTAGGTCATAGAAAAATCTCAGGAAAAATGACCTCAACAACACGGGCAAAGCATAACCAAACAGCATGAAATCAGGCTGTACTAACAGCCGGCCCGCAGTTCCTTGTTACCAAGCTGTCTGTGGAAGTGAGTTCATCAAAATCTCTGGAATGAATTTACTCATCTTTTCTTTTTTTTTTTTTTTTTTTTCTGGTTTTGCTTTTAAAAACAAAATCAATTATAGTTTTCTCCACCCCTATCACCACTCCAGTATCTATCTGTCTCTGTCCCTCTCCATAACCCCCTCTTCCTCTGTTCCCTCCACTATCTTATAGCTCTAAAATCATTGTTCAGAGGCAAGAATTTCCAATAGGGTGAAAATACTTGCTTTTTACATTATAATCATGATATAAGAAAACGAGGTGTGATTTTTGTATATAATCTCTGAGACCCTATTTGTGAAGTCCCCGAGATATGATCCCACTCACACTTGATCAGAATCCAGCTGGCAGATCTCTGGAAGTCACGGACATTCCTGAATTATTTACAATTTTGTGAGCTAACAAACCAACCAAACAACCAAAGAACATAGCCATTTAAAATCCAAGTTGAGTATAGAAACCAAAAAGTAAGAAAGAAACCTAGATCTTGGGTCAGAATCTTGCCTCTAGTGTGGAAAGCCCTTTTCTTTAAAAAGGCCATTACTGAAAAGCCAATTTGATAATGGTGGCTTCGATTTCCCTCTAGATTATAAAAACTACTGGGTACGTTTATTTAAGTACTGGGAAAGTACTAACCGTTCAAGAGAGTGACCAAAGCACCTGCAAACTTGAAGCCTTGTAAACAACGCTTTAAAAGAGGGCATTTTCAGGTATTTTTCACTCTAGGAACTCGGGTCTTTCCTGGTTTCCCGGTTCACCGACCTTATCAGTTAGCTGCAGGAGCTGGGAACCTGCGGGAACTTCAGCGAACTTGCAAGAGGGTGCGCATGGGGTTTCCCATGGCCTCCATGTTTCCCGGTCTAGAAGGCTCCAAACAAAATCCTGAGCCCCCAGGAAGGGACTGCCCTGCCCCTGGGCTCACAGCACCCACAGATCACAGTTAGGAAAGGTGGAAAGGTTACTAGGGCCCGAGTGTGACGGACAAAGAGAGAGTGATTGAGCGTGGATTCTGTCCACCCTGCTCGCCGCAGGTCTGGCCCAGCGCTTGTCCCACCGCGGGGACATGGAGTGCGTTGCTGGGTGGGGTGAGGGACGGGGTGGGGAGGCACTACACTTACCCCCGCCAGCAGCAGCAGCAACGGCAGGGCGCACCGGCCGCCCGGGCTCCGCGCCATCGCCTCGCTCCGCCGCACCCTCGCCTCCGGGCCTCGCCGGCGCCCTACGGATCCTCCTGGCCGGGTCCCTCGGTGACCGGCCCTCTCCGCCTCAGCCCTGCCCGGGGTGCGGTTGCAGGTGTGGCCGGGTCAGAAAGGGTAGCCAGGGGCCCGGCGCAGCCTGGAGGTGGGGAAAGCGCTCCTCGGGGAGGTGCGAGCCAGTTCCCGCCCTCCGCACCTGGGGCGGTGACGTCCCCTGCTGGGGACCTTGAGTGGCTGGCCCCGCCCCGTCGTGTGTCCTTCCCGATCCCCCACCTCCTCCCGGATCAGCTCCAGTGGAGATCCTCCTGGTGTTAGCAGCCGGTGCAGACCCCCGGACAGAGGATCTAAGGAGCGGACTCAGGGAACCCAGGATCGCAAGGCAGCTCTGGAAAAGGGCTGGCGATGCGGGGATGAGCGCAGGTGGCGACCCGGAGCCACGCGGGCCACGCGGCGTGGGGTCTGCTGTTGCGAGCCAGGCGTCAGTAGCGTTCCTTTAAAGGCCTCTCACTTCTTCTCTGTGGCCCTTTCCAGCAGGTTTGACACTTTGCTGGCGCAGCGAGGATACAGTGGAAGACTCACACAGCAGGGCAAGAGAGACAGGTCTTTGACCTGCTGAACTCGGTTAGTAACATCAAATACCCTGCCTGGGCTGCCGTAGGAATAAAATCAGAAACTCAGTGGTCAACACTTAAGGACTCAGAGATGGCTGTTAAAATTAAAGCCGTGTTATTGCAAGAGTAAGGGAGTAAACGTTAAGCTGAATTTTATTGCTATTATAATTACTATTATTTTTAGACATAGTCTCGCTTAGTAACCCAGGCTGACCTCAGACTTGAGAGCCTCCTGCCTTGTCCTCCCTGTCTAGTTCTGTGATTACAGGTGTGCTACCAGGCCTGGCTAAATGAATCTTGGAAAGCAGAAACTGAATATGGGCGTCCAGACATTGGAGTCAGCACAGGTTAGAAAAATCCCCTGTTGTATGTGAGAAGTATTATGGAAAATACTCAGGTACATGTTAATATATTTGAATATATTTACATTAATTATCTGCACAAATGTGGTCATTTCCAATGAAGCGGTCAAGATGGCTTTGGGATAAATTGAATTGTTGACAAGATGTGCAAATTTTAACTCCTGGGGCTCCCTAACTAGAGTAGCTTGAGATTATGGTACACACATTTTCTTTAGATGCTTATAACTCATTAGCTCAGAACATATTTTGTTCCAATAACTATATTCAGATATATTAAAGTTGGGCTAGAGGATTGTCAGTGGTTAAGACCGCTTGTTGCTCTTTCAGAGGACCTGGGTTTGGTTCCCAGCACCCCCATGGTTCATCACAGCCATTTGTAACTCAGATTCCTGGGGGTCAGTCTTCTCCTTCTGACCTCTCTGGGCACCAGGCGCACATGTGGCACACACACACACACAGACACACACACACACACACACACACACACACACACACACTAAAATTTATCTGTTCCCCATGATGGAGACAATGATCTTTGAGTCTTGTATTCACTCTTAATATCACCTAAAGTAAGATGTTTTATAAAGGTCAATAAAAATCAGCATGTCTCCTCTCTACCGTCATGGCCTCCTTTTCCTACCATCTCTTGGCCTCAGAGATCTTTTTATATATTGATGTTTCTTAGCTAGAGGCCAGATAGATAGCTGGCCATTTAATTCTGGTGACGAGTTAATCTTTGGGACTTTGAAAGCCAGACCTGGCTGTTGTCCTAAGAAAATATCTCCCTAGAAAAATTACAAAAGTGTGTGATTTTTATAAGACATGAAGTTGTTGTGTTCAGTAGGCTTACCCACAGAACTTTGATTAGTAAAAGGTACCAAGTTGAGGATGTAACTCAGTGGTAGAGTACTTGCCCAGCTGGTACTGGTACCTTGGGTTAAAGTCCTACCTTTCCTTGTTGTCATAACCAAATACCTGTCAAGAAGGAAGTGGAGAAGGGTTTGTTTGGCTCACAGTTTGAAACATAGAGTCCATCATGACAGGGAAAGCATTGTGGTAGGAACTGCACGTATTTGGTTACATTGAGTCCTTTGTCAGGAAGTAGAGAAACCCACAGGGGGTGGGACTGGGTTACTGCAAGTTCCTCCCCGCCATGGTCCCGCCACCACGTGAGCCCCAAATAACACTCAGAGACTCTGTATTTGATACAATCCTGTTGGCCAGTTACCATTATTGTTTATGGGCTAGCTCTGTCTTAATTATTAACCCATTTCTACTTATCTAAGTATTTCCACGTGGCTCATCTTATCCGGGAGCTGGGCTGGCGTCCTGCTTCCTCCATGCTCTACATCTTGACTCCTCCCAACTACTTCCTCTTTCCTCCTCCTGGTCTCCTAGCCCCGCCTATCTTGTTTCCTATTGGCCACGATGCTTTATTAATTAACCAGTATGAGAAACATATTTACAGAATAACATCTCCTATCAGGACTGGGCTATAAAACCTCAAGGTCCACCTCCATGGCTTAAGTCCTTTAGCTAGACATTAGACCCAATCTTTTGGTGGGTCTGCAAATCCCCACAACAGCTTCACCATCTGGGGACCAAGTGGTTGAACACATGATTTTGTTGAGGACATTTGACATTCTACCTATAACATTAACATCATAAAGATAGATGATAGATAGAAAGATAGATAGATAGATAAATGATAGGTAGGTAGATAGGTAGGTAGATAGATAGATAGATAGATAGATAGATAGGTCTAAGTAAGTAATACAAAGACAGAACAACATATGAAGTACCTCTGAGTAACCTGGAGGGACAATACAGGGAGGAATCTGTTTTTAGTTTAGATTTGTGGGGAAGGAATGACCAAGTAATCTTGCTTACCCTCCCCCCTTTTTATTTTTGCTTTTTCTCCTTTGGCTTATTGAAAATGATTTTGCATTTAATTTGTCATTGTGTATGTTTGGGAGAGGTGCGTGTGTCAAGGCAGGAAGTCAGAGGCATGCATATGGAAGTCAGGGGATACTATGTGAGTTCTTGGGGGAACAGGCTTGGCAGTTCCTCTCTGAGCCACCTTGCGTATTCTCTCTTAGCCCTTCCCCTGCCTGCTTATACGATGATGTGTCTTTTGGGGTGTGCTCTCATTTATTTCTTCTTCCTTGACAGCAGACAGCTATTTTTACTGTGCAGACCCGTCACGGTTTCTTCTGCTGAGCTTCAAACATGGGCCATTATTGTGTGGATAGTGCATGGGGAACTCTAACGACTATGAGGATGGGGCAGTGCTGTCGTCTCCTTGGCACACTGACAGCAAAGGACTTCTCTGCCTCGTCACTCCTCTTCAGAGCAAGTGTACTCATTCCACACATGCTCCTTATAGTGAGTGCTGACCTTGTCACTTAGCTGCCCAAGCCAGACCCTAGGGATCATCCTCAATCTCCTGTTAGGACTTTCTGTATTCACAACAGGTAATACTCCCGGTGTGGGTGTGTGCCAGCGACCACTGTGACGTATGGCTGTTTCACCCCGGTCAACTGCTCTACCCATTGAGCTGCCTTAAGACTGTGAGTTCCATAAAAGTGGGGACCATTTGATAATCATAGTAGGCTCAGCCCTAGCCTCAGGTTCATACTGGAGGGTCAATAAACATTTGCTGTGCCAAGCCTACATACCAGAAGGAATTAATTATAAGTGAAAAATGAGTATAATGGAGGGAAATGCTTTGAATGTTCATCACGAATGAATTGCTAGATTAGTTGTAAAATGTTGGTCTGTGATGTGTGCTTCTTATCTCTCTCCCGGTGTGAACGTATTCACATGCATATACATGTGATTTGTGTATACGTGTTTCCTTGGCAACCCTGCAGCTAAACAGAGATAGCAGGTGTGAGTCAGGTTGTGGAGCATTCTGACTGATGGTTGAGAGATTTAAGAATCCAGGATATATATGGAACTGTGGCTGAGACGGGGAGGGGCAGGGTGACACTGTAGGAGTTCAGAAGCCAACTGAGAACAGAGTTCAGTGGCTTGGAGGTGGAGAAATTAGACAGAACTGTCCTTCCCCTCAGTCCTGGCGAAGCAGCCATGTCCTGTGCCCCAGAGGCCAAGGTAGAGTGTCAGTGATAGCTGGGTTGTCAAGTGTCTGGATTCTCTAGCTTGTTGGACCAGCAGCCAATTGCGGCTCAGGGAGCGAGAAGGAAACACTGATTGCCCGAGAGCCTCTGATAGAAAGGCAGACAGGCACTGTTGCCTTTCTGAGAATGGCAGAGTGGTCAAGCCAGCACAGGAGGCAGCCCGCTGTTAATAAACAGTTGGCTCCCTGGAAAGCAGACACAGCCCTGAGCACTGCTGAAGACTCCAATATTGGAGAAGAATGGGTCAGCCTAGCACAGTGAGTCGGTGTCTCCCTCCACAGTTCCCCACACATGGTCTGTGTGAGTCAGGGTACTAGGACCTGTGACTGTGGGCACAGGGTCCCTTAACCTAAATATTTTAAGGAAATTGTTAAGAGGTAGAGGAGAAATAGGAAAAGATGCAAATGTACCTAAAGAGGAGCTTTGCAGTGGGGGGAATAGTTTACTCTTGGGTCAAAGTAGTTTCCAGTGTGATCAAAATGTTATCACGCTGTTTCGTGATGTCTCCAGAATGGGCCTGGGAAAGCCCAGGCAGGGCTGCTGCCCTCCTAGCCTGACACTCCCTCCCGCTGAGTCATGCCTGCCATCATTTAGCTGAAGGCTCCCTGGACATTCAGTGGCTGTTGTGGGGAGTGGCACGTTGATCCATTGTCCATGAACTGCATATGACTGTGCCACCACAAATATGCTCCCTGTGCTCCACAGCAGAGCCCGGGTTCCAGTGTCCCTTTCCCCTTGTACAGTTCTGTCCATGGCTTCAGTGTTGTCTAGCCCCTCCTCCTTTTCTGTGTCATCTTTCTTCTCGATACATCACATCCTAAAGGACTGTATTTCTCTTACTACATTGCCCAGAATGCCAATTCTGTATAGACCAGGGTATTTCTCTGTGAACTGCTGTGTACCTAGTTTCTCTTGGAAGAACAGAACTCTGAAACAAACAAACAAACAAAACCCCACATAAGCGTGGGAACGGTGATTGTAGAGACAAGAGGTTTCTAGGAGTGGGAGGGGAACAGTAAAAGGAAGGGGGCAAGAGTAATTAGAACCCACTGTGTTCATTCATGAAAATGTCAAACAACTAACTTAATAAAAAAAAACGAAACAGGCCGACTCGTTCAGTAACTATTAGTTAAAGGTGTGAATGAAAAAGTGAGTAAGCCTTTAAAATTATTTTTGGATGGTGTGCAGGTGTGTGAGTGTGTGTGCTGCATGTGTGTGCGAGTGTGAGCGTCCGTGCGCACACGCATGCAGGTGCTCATGTGTGTGCATGGGTGGCGACATCTCACAGGTTGGGAGCCTGGACTCACAGACAAGAGAGCCGAGCACCAGCCTTCAACCTCTCAGCTTCCTGACTGGGGATATAATATAACTGACCAACTGCCTCACACTCCTGCCTCAACGCCTTCCCACCATGACAGACCATCCTCTTAGGCTGTGAGCCCACATAATCCCTTAAGTTGCCTTTGTCAGGTATCTTATTACAGCAAAGGGAGAAGAAACTGACACCCAGGAGGACAGAGCGAGAAAACATGAACAATCTGGAAAAGTCCGCTTCCCTCTGGGACCATGCAGAACAGAATTCAATACTAGGATGGCTGATATTATCCACTCATGGTGAATCTGTGGCTTTGGTTTTGCCCTAGGATTGTTTATGGGAATTCTTAGAAAGATAAAGCCACCAGCCAGGGTCAGGAACGAGAGGAGAGCGTCTTTGGCTGCTGACGGTAGCCTGGAATCCATCTGCAGCATTGACAGGGTAAACAGGGTTTTATGGGATGCCAACTGCAGCATTTACAGAGAGTTTACAAAGAAACAAGTACTGACCGAAGGTGACTAATGGGCCTGTAGGAACACACAGAAAGAAACCCCCAGAAGACGGAAAAGAAATTACTTGGCTATTTCATTCACTTTCACACAGATAAGTAACATTCTTCCTTAAGATAAAACCCACACTAATCAATCAACCACCAACTACAAAGCAATAACAACATCCTCTAAAACAATACCAAAAAGCTAAATAGATACCATGAAAAAGCTTCAGAGCACAAACCCAGAAGGTCTTGTCAAAATCATGTTTGGTTGAAAATCTCATTAAAATGATCTAGCACGATGGTTATAAAATCATATAACACACATGCAAAAAACTCAGATGTAAACCTCCCAAGGACTTAAAGAAAGTGCTCATTTTAATCTACCTTAGGGATGGTTTTAAACTATGTAAACTTGTATATGATCTTTTTAGAATTTTGATGCCAGTTGAGTTGATATGATTTGTTAACACTCAAGTCTATGGATGGTTGACTCTGAAGATTCTTGGGGCACAGTTAGGGTTCTGCAATAGTGATGTTTCTTCTGGGAGCCTAACAATGCTAGAACACTATGATGCCTTCTATGCCCCAGGTTTGAGTCCAGGTACTGAAAACAAAGATGTCACCGGCTTGCATTCTTGTGCAGAGGTAGGAGGTAGATTCCACCAGGAAACATCGAGAAGTGTCTATGTGTGCCTATGTTTGAGAGGGCAAGAACTGTGTTTCTACAGGGAAGACAGCAGAAACCATGGCTAGGGAGGTCATTTGCATGAGTTGTTCTGACTAAAATTATATTCTTGGATTCCGGTTAGATATTGTGAATGGCATTTAGGAAGTCTCCTTTTGCAGCAAAAGTAACTGAAAACCTCAGAGCAGGGAAAATAGTGATTTAGTCAAGTCTTCTGTAATAAACACACAGGGAATGAGGACCCTGAATCAGGGTCACACATCATTAGGGAGGACATCAGAACCCTGTCTAGCATTTTAGGAGAATGCTTTGGTTCTTCAAGACAATTTCTCAGTGTAGTCCTGGCTGTCTTGGGACTCACTCTGTAAACCAGGCTGGCCTCAGGCTCACAGAGATCTGCCTGCCTGGGCCTCTAGAGTGCTTGGCTTAAAGGTTTTAACCCCCATTCTCTCCTATTCAGAAGAGTGTTTTAAGATGTGTTTTGTCTGCATTATTAGAGCTTTATTTTTGTGAACTAGTTTGTTCTCATCACTTCTAGTTCTTTCTTGAGGTGGAGATTTATTAAAGGGAAATATTCAAACATTAAGCAACCAGGAAAACAAAAATTTGATACAGGACCTAGGAATGTAGCTCAGTTGGTAGTCTGTTCACCTAGCATGCACAAACCCTGAGTTTGGTTCCAGAACCCCACAAAGGCTGTGTTGTGGTATACAATTGTAACCCCAGCACTGCAAAGGTAGAGTCAGGAGGACCAGAAGTTCAAGTCGTCATTGACTACAGAATGAGTGCCAGGCTAGCTTGGGATACATGAGACCTTTCTAAAAAGTTTTATATGAAAGAAATAAATGGAAAAGCTCACTTTTAGGTGAGTTATACTTCACAATCAACCTTACAAGCTGTGCGAGGTATTGTGATGATTTTTTTCAATACAAATCATAATGGTTATTACAATAGAAACATGACTGTATACCTTGAAAGGTGACCTGTCATTTAGCTAGGTAATTGTCAATTAATATTGTGCATAATTTTCTACTTCATTTTCTACCACACTGTCTCTCTTAACTTTGGTGGAAGCAATATCTAATTGCTGTTGGACCTTTGGAGTGAGTCACACAGGTTTCATGCAAATTCAGCGACAATGAAGGTAACCCCAACAACAAAACCTTCTTTTGATTAATTTTCCAATGGATGTTTAGGAGTAAGAATGTCTGCCATTGTTTTTATTTCTTAACATTGGGATTAGAGCTGTCATCTAAATCTATTGGTTAATTGGATGTCAAGTGAACAGGCTAAGCAGAGTGGTGCTCCAGGGAAGCCTTGGAGTTGAACGGACTGAAATCCACCTGAGGCTGTATGTGAAGAATTCTCTGTGGTTGGGAGGAGCAGGTGAGTTTCCATTGCTTAGCACTGTGAGACAATCAGTCTGTCTCAGAATGTGGTGGTTTGAAAGAAGATGGCCCCCACAGGGAGTGGCACTACTAGGAGGTGTGGCTTTGTTGGAATAAGTGTGTACTTTTTGGAGGAAATGTGTCACTGTGAGAGTGTGCTTTGAGGTTTCCTATGTTCAAGTTATGCCCAGTGTGAAACACAGTTCACTTTCCTGTTGCCTACAGGTCAAGCTATAGAGCTATCAACTCCTTCTCTAGCAACATCTTTGCCCGCAAGCCCTCATGTCCCACCATGATGATGATGGACTAAATCTCTGTAAGCTAGCCCAATTAAATGTTTTCCTTATGAGTTGCCATGGTCATGATGTCCCTTCACAGCAATAAAAACCCTAACTAAGATGCCATCTTAAGAACAAAGTAAGAATATGTATCAGAGGACGATTGTTGTCCTAGAATATACATCCTGAGTTTTCAGTTTAGAATTTGGGTAAGCTATTGAAAAAGGCCACTTTCTTCCAGTAGAAAATAGTCATATGATTTCTTTTATTTCCCAGCCTCTGACCAATCAGTCAGAATGTGAGAGCCGACTTCCAGATGTTTATGAACACAGAGGTGGTCTTAAACAGTTATCAAATATATTATTTATTTATTTATTTATTTATTTATTTATTTATTTATTTATTTATTTCAACAAGCCCTCTGTGACATAGCTCTGGCTGTCCTGGAACTTGCTGTGTAGACTATGTAGATCAGGCTGGTTTCCAATTCATAGAGAGTCACCTGCCTCTGCCTTCTTAGTGCTAGGATTAAAGGTGAATGCCGTCACTCCTAGCGTATGATTTTTATTTTGGGGCATGTAGCTTAGAATAACCTGGAATTCAATATGTAGCTGAAGATAACTAGTTCTTAAATTAGCTGTTGACCAACAAGTTATCCCTCAGACTTGGTTTGAGCATCTGGGAAAAAAAAAAAAAAAAAAAAGGCTAGCTCCATCTCAGGCCGTTAGGCCTGGACAGGTAGAAATTAACTCTGAACCTGTGCCACCAGGTGGTTGATCACTGTTATGTTGAAGGGATACAGGGTAGGGAAATGGGAGATTGAGACAGAACGGTTCATGTGCAGGGGAGAGAGGCGGCTCTGAAGAGGCAAGGATGATAATGAACCGGCTGATGTGTGTGGCCTGCTTTGCCACCTGGAGTCACGGTGCTGTCCGGATCTGGACTGCTGCCAAGGGCCATGTCTGGATCCCTGCCTGGCTGTAGCCTGTGTTGACATCCATGGTTCCTGTTGCCACCGAGGGCATACAGAGGCCTGTAGTCTGGCCTGACTGCTATGTTACTGTGGAAGGGATGTGCCTCTGCTGGGCCCATATGGACCTGAGTGACATATGGGATCTTGGCATCGTTCCAGCTGAAGCCGGTGCCATATCTGTGTCCATTCCATTTGTCTGCTTTTGTTTTCTTTTGTTTCCATGTTTGTTGTTTGTGTTTGGTTTTGGTTTTTCTTTTAACTTTATTTTATTTTATGGGGTGAGGGTAGGTTGCAAGGGCAGAGGGTAGACATGAAAGGAAGAGGAAGATGAATGAGATCAGGATGCATGATGTCAAATCCACAAAGAATCAATAGGAAGTTTAAGAAAATAAAAAGGTAACTGCTCAAAATACATACATACATACATACATACATACATACATACATACATACAAAAGCACACATCTTTAATCCCAGCACCCTGGAGGCAGAGGCAGGCAGAGCTCTGTGATTTCAAGGCCAGCCTGGTCTATAGCTTGGTCTACAAATCGAGTTCCAGGACAGCCAGTGCCATACAGAGAAACCCTGTCTCAAAGAACAATAACAAACAAAATCCCCAAAGGGCTGTGGATCAGATGGTATCGATGCTTTGAGATTCTGTGGGGTAGGTAGTCAACATTTTACAAATTTAATATACAAATTAACGTTTTCTCAACACTTACTGTGCCCCAAATTTATTTTCTAACTACAAGCACCTGGTGAGGCACAGATGGTTATTATTGCCATAGTAACAGTCAATAGAGATGAAGCAACTTGCTGTGAGTTTGAACTCTAGTAGCTTGTCTCCAAAGTCTGAACTGTTGTTAATGAGAAACTCAGAACACACATGGACAAAAACAGGAAGGAAATCTTTTTAAGTTTAACTTCTGTTAATCATGAAAACAGATATTTCTGATTGATTAGTAGATGGAAGACGATTTTAAAACTTTCTCTTAATTCGTCCCATTGCAACCTGACTTTCTGAAAATTTTAGTGGACTTTCTTTGCACAACAACTCATTATTTCCTGTCTTTAATCATGTCTCTGGGCTTACTTTGACAGTGGAGAGATTTTTGTTTGGCTAGCCAGAATTGGCAAAGGCGGCCATTGCAGGCATTGGCATGTAGGAGAGAAACTCTGGAGAGCTTTGACTGGCAGAGCAGGTCTGCTGTTACCTTGGCAACATGTTTGTTGCTAGTTTGCTTCACTGAGAGATTCCCAAAGACTGTCATAAAAGACAGCTACTGGGATCTAAAGTTGTATTATCTATGAACAACAGCAAGGTTTTCTGTTTGGTTGGTTTGTTGGTTTGGTTTTAAAGTAAACTTAGGGGCTGGAAGGTCACTCTGAGTTTAGAAGCACTTGCTGCTCTTACACAGGAGCCCAGTTCAGTTCCCAGCATCCATGTTGAGGGCTCATGACCACATGTAATCCTAGCTCCAGGGGACTGGCCACCCTTTTGTGACTCCGGAGGTGGTGTTCATGTCTATATATGCACACACAGATACATAATTATAAAAACAAACTCTTAAAAATAACTTGGATATCAGCTTATAGCCATAGGGTGGCTTCCGAGAAGAAATCTGAGGTTATACCAGCTGTGAAGAGAGTGGGGATTCAGAAAAGAATGTGTTCTAGGACCTAATAGACTGAAATGATTGCAGTTTCTGAAGGGACTGGGGAATGTTGGCCTCATCAAGAATAAGGGGTCTGGTCAAACATAGACTCATGATTATATCTATCAATGAAGTTAGGTGGAAAAAAAATCTAGATTGATCTTAGTTTTTACTGACAAAACTGGAAAGCATACTCTTTGAATGCAGAAATTGTGGGCACATACTGAGCCTTACTGTCTGGCCCACAGATTTGAGGGTGAGAGACTTGTTTTGGCTACTCTAGGCTATGAGGTTACCTGAGGCAGGTGTGTGTGTGTGTGTGTGTGTGTGTGTGTGTGTGTGTGTGTGTGTGTGAGAGAGAGAGAGAGAGAGAGAGAGAGAGAGAGAGAGATGGAGAGAGAGAGATGGAGAGAGAATGTGAGTGTGTAAGCCTGTGTTTTGCCTTGCAGTTTGGATCACATAAATCAGCCTTCAGTTCAAGTCACTTAAGCATGTTAATGATGATGAATTCAGTGTACTGTAAAGGTGAGAAAAATTGTGATGATTAAGACAGGGTATGATGGTCTCATATTTGCCTGGAATAAAAGTAAAGTGGAGCTGACTTCAAGGAGTAAGGAAAATGGAGTTGTTAAAATGTGCCATATCTCATGGGCCATGGAAGGAATCCCTTTTAATATAATACTTTTAATTCTTTGAGAGCTTTATACAATGGCGTTTAATTGAAAGGGATCTTTTAAGGAAGTCATTTATACACAGCAGCACATTTCATTCAGTGTCTTCCAAGTAGTCTGCCACTAGCTCTCTGGATGATTTGTAGAGGATTACTGGAAAAGAGCCTGTGACTTCCAAGTAGCTTGTTTGGGTACCTATGACATCTGTTAGCAGAAACTGTAACAAGTTCAGCTTAAAGAGTTGGTCGGTCTGTAATTTAAATGTCCCTATTTGCCTATCTATCTATCTATCTATCTATCTATCTATCTATCATCTGTCTATCTACTGTCCAACCATCTATCTACCTGATGCTTGTCTGTCATCTAGACCTATCATCTATCTATGAAGCTATCATCTATCTATATATCTATCGCATACCATCTTTTTATCTATCTGTAAGTCTATGATTGTATTATACAGGTGTGTTGATATGGGGTCTTGTTATGCAGCACAAACTGTTCTCAAAATCATGTTATTTTCCTGCTTCAGTCTTCTTAGTGCTGGGATTGTAGATGTGAGCCATTATGTCCCACACTTTAGAACAGTTTTTCCCAGTACCAAGAATTGACCCTGAGCCTCCCCCAGGCTAATCCAGGCCTCTATCACTGAGCTACACTCTCAGACAGTTTTGCTACTTATTTCTGAGTTGTCCAGGCTGGCTTTGAATCTGCATTACCCTTCCACAACCTCTGGAGTAGCTAGAACTGTAGAACTACGGCCCCAGACTTGGACGCTTCCATCTCTGGCTCTATGCCTGTATTTCTAATCCTTCTTATTATAGTCATTGTTTTCTCCCTACTTTCTCTAATTTTTCGGGTGTTGCTCAAGTCTAGAGTGGACAGGGAAGAGTGTATTCCAAGCAGTTGTTCTTAGAGGAAGGCAACTGTAAATATGATTTATGTCTGTCCCATTTCGTTGTGAAAGCTGGGAGAGTCTGCCCTTCTGAGTCTCTGTATCTGTGACTGAGATTCACCAAGACTTTAACTGGAGTCTGGGGCTCTCACAGACACATGGCAGCACCCAATAGTACCCATTCCCATTCTGGTAACTGCAACCATTGGTACATTTCCCCTAGTGCGGTCATCATGAGTTTCAATCCTATTCCCATTATATCTGTATTTCTTTGTTTTATATTTGTAGCAAAAAGTTTTTAAGAGAAAGAAAACGAAGACAAACACCTGAGCATGGGTGATACATTGGCTGTGGATAAATCTCAGACAGGAGGGAAATCTGTGGATTCTGGCACCTGGAATTGAAATAATTATTACTTTTCCTGATTTAACAATAGCACCTCTTCCATGAAACCATTCCAGACTTTGTTACTGAATAAATGTTAAGCCATGTAACTTCTGATTCAGAATTTCTCTTTATAGACCAGACAGAGGATATGAAGAACCAGACCCGCCACCAATAAGGAGTCTGCTTGTATTTGTTTCCTAACTGTTGATGTCAGTGAAGCTAGACAGTGGCACACGTACCTTTCATATGGCGACTTTTTCTTTGAGGTCCCAAAATTAAAACAGACAAATTTCCTTTGTTTTGTTTTGTTTGTATGTGTATCATTTCTCAGGGGATCCACGCTGTTTGAGACAGGGTCTGTGCATTTGCCTGGAGCTCACTGGTGAGTTCAGGCTGGCTGGCCAGTGAGCCCTGGGGACCTGCCTGGCTCAGCCTCCCCAGTGTCTGGGATTGTTATGTGGGTTTTAGAGGTTGGATGTTTTGGGGGATAAAGTACAAGCATTTCATCAACCGAGCCATCTTCCCATCTCCAGTTTTGTCATTTTTATTTCTTGACATTCGCTTTTCTGGCATTGATTCCAAATCAATATTTTAAATCTAGCACCCATTTTTATTTTTTCTCTCCATTATCTTCATCTAAGGCTCACTATCCAGATTTAAGAAGGGGGAAGAATAGCCAGAAGAAGACCCAATGTCTTAACACATCTTAGAAGGACACACAATAGTGTGGCATTCATTTAGTGACAAAGCTACCATGAGGGTAGATGGCTCTCAACAATGTCATGGTGCAGATTTCTGTCACAGTACATGAGAATTGTCACTTTTACTCCTGCTTTTCTGTCGAAGACATCATAGAAGCGTGAACTCTTGCCTGTGAGGTTACGCCCATCGTCCAGACATACTGTGCATGGTTAAGAACATCCAGTTCCTAAAAGCTTTCTGCTTGGAGCTCTTGGAGTACCCTAAGCAATCCTGACTCCTCAGATGCTTCCTCGTTGCCTGGGAGAATGAGGAAGAGGTATCATCCTGGAATACTGTTGTGAGATAATGTTCTTGTTCACTGTGAAGATTTGTCACTCGCATTGGTTTAATAAAACACTGATTGGTCAGCAGTCAGACAGAAAATGTAGGTGGGGCAACCAGACTAGGAGAATTCTGGGGAGAGGAAAGGCAGGGGTCAGTTGCCAGCCAGATGCAGAGGAACCAAGATGAGAATGCCTTACTGAGAAAAGATACCAAGCCACATGGCTCAGCATAGATAAGAATTGTGGGTGAATTTAAGTTGTAAGAGTTTGTTAGTAAGAATACTGAGCAATAGGTCAAACAGTTTATAATTAATAAAAGCCTCTGTGTGTTTATTTGGGACTGAACGGCTGCAGGACTGGGTGGGACTTTTGTCTACAGAATACTGTTTAAAGAGTCATATGCACGGGTACAGGACATTTCTTAATAACTGTTATGGAAAAATCTCTTTCACTATTTGCTTTATTTATTTATTTATTTATTCTTTTGTCTATTTATTATGGGGGGCAGGCATGTGCCATAGTGTGCTTGTAGAGATCAGAGGAAAACTTTTGGGGGCTCGTCCTCTCCTTCTCTTCTGCGACCATCACGTAGGTCCCAGGGATCAATGTCATCTCGTCAGGATTGGCTGTCAGCACCTTCACCCACTCAGCCATGTCATGTGTTTTATTACATACTGTTTAAAATGTGTAATATGTGAAATCAAAGGACACTTAAATTTCCTGCTTAAAGCTATTTTTATTTTTAATAAAAAATACAGAAACACTGTTACAAATGAAGAGAGCTTCTGGGTCATTCAAAAGATCAATACATTTTCAAACTTCAAAACACATCTAGGTTTTTGTCAACGTAAGCTTTACCTCGGTGACCTGGTTTCCTCTGCATTTTAACTATGCAGCCACATATCCATTTTTGAGGTTATTTTTCTAACCTTTGGTTTGAGACAAGGTCTCATGTAGCCAAGCTAGCTATGTGTCTGAGGTTGACCTTCTGATCTTCCCCGCTTCTGTCACCCAAGTGCTGGGTTACAGGCCACCATGCCTGGCTCCAAATTCCCATTTGTTAAGTTGGGTTTAAGAGCTACAGTTTAAAAGTGCTCTGGGAAACCCGAGTCTACCTTTGCACATGGAGTAAGGACCGTTCTTGTTGTTAATCTGGCACTCATGGAAAAGCAGAAGCACAGACCAGGCCGGTGTCTGCAGTCTGAATCAGAGCAAGCTGCTGTGCGAAAGCGAGGGGTGGGCTGCTCCACCGACTGGGCTGGCCTCACTGGTCCAGATATGCTGGACATCTGCCTTGGAAACGTGGGCTGCTCAAGCTTCTTAGCCTGTGTGTCCTAATATATACATCCCTGGGAACCACGATGTACTAGGGATAGTGACATTTAGGTGTTTTGTTTCATCCTCAGTGTCTTTAGACTGTATTTACTTTTAGGGTTAAAACATAATTGGCATTCAGTGTCTGGGAAACATTTTAAAGCTTTAATTGTGAAAAAAAAATCTGCTGTAGGTGGTGGCTCATGCCCACAGTCTCAGAACTCAGGACACTGTCAGGAAGATCACAAGTTTAAGGCTAGCATGGCTACATGGCAGGTTCCAGGCCAGCTTAGCTACAGCAAAACCCTGCCTCAAAAAGAAAAAAACAAAACAAAACCAACCAACCAACAAAACCCGACACTGACAACAAAAAAGGAAAATTAAAAGACCTACTTTTCAAACAATTCAAAACCTACTTTTCAAACAATTCAAAATAATTGAGCTGGATAACAGCCTTGCAAAGACACAGCTAAGAGAGCAATGCCAAGAAGCAGGGAGGTAGGGTGTTCTTTGTGGCTGAAGGGTGAGGTCATGAATAACCAGAAATGTCGGGAAGAACTGTACTTCTGTTAGGGCAACTCTCATGAAATATGTTTCAAGTCAGTGGTTCTCAGTCTGTGGGTCATGATTCCTTTGTGTGTATGTTGAATCACCCTTTCACAAGGGTCACATATCAGATATCCTGCATATCAGGTATTTACATTACGATTCATAACAGTAGCAAAAGTACAGTTATGAAGTACAAACAAAAATAATTTCATGGTTGGGGGTCACTACAACACGAGGAACTGTATTAAAGGATAGAGGCATCGGGAAGGTTGAAAACCACTGGTCTAAACATATCACTCACATAATAACATCCATACACTTAGCATTAAATTGCTACAGCTGTTCAGTTCTCCTTTTCACTTGAAAATGATTTTGTTATTTTCCTAAAATGATTCACACTCACACATTTCGCTACCTGTTATTTTATTAGTTCACAGGCCCTTTTGTTTAGAAGAGAAGCTGAGCTTGCTACTCCTGCAAACCCTGCTCGATGTTGTTAACATAACAAACCTCACCTCACATCTTCTGTGAGGCATTCCTACTGGCTGGCACTCACAATAAGGACTTCTTTTTAAAAGACCCGGCACAGGATTAACTTTTGAGGAGTGTCTACTACGTATTTTCTGTATGAAGTTGCACTTTCTTGGGCTAGCTCAAAATACACACAGAATATTATTTACACCATTACTAAACTTTCTTACAGGTTCTATGCTATTTGTACTTTAAAACTGTCCTATTGTGAGTATGCATAGAATATAGATGCAGCGATTTAAACATATTCACACACAGCCCCAGGCTTGAGCAAAAGATATGTTTTTAGTTTTCTCACCAAGAAGACAAAACCCTTTAGCTGCATCCATTATCTTTGCTCCAAGCTGCCGGGTAAATTTCATCATGCACCTCAGACTCCCGATGCTGTTAATAATCCTCATTAACGATACTAGAGGAGGTGACAGAGACAGGAACCTGGACTTTAAGAAGGAAGCCAATCTACTAACACACACTGAGTCTTAAGGTGACTGAGTCTTCCTTTGGCATTGATAGTGTAGAACTATAAAGATGCTTAGAAACCCTCTTTATCCAATATCTTAAGATCATCTTTTTGAAAATATATAGGTTTACTCCTGCTTAAAAAAAAATCAGAGAATTAGTAACGACAACATATCCAGCTTTGTTATATGAATCAGAATATTTGAATTACAACCATGATCAGAGATTATCCAAAAAGTCAGATTAGTCCAATTACCACAAGCTTTGCTATATTTTAAAAAAAAGATCTTTGGGTACAACTATCCAAATGTGGCTGGTATGTTTTTCCAATTTGCTTTGGTCATAGATGGGAATAGGATTCTTTTGTATAGAGCATACTGTATGAACCTCGCAGCTCTGTGGGAGCCACTATGCTGCCAGAGGCACTGGGAAGTGGGCAAATCACCTTTTCTGTTACTGTGACACTCTGGGTGAGCCGTGGGTCAAAGGTAGCAGTGGTGGGCTGCATGGAGGAACCTGATGTTGAGTGAGATTCTGTGAGCAAATAGTTACCAAGTTGTAGAGGGTCAGGGATGGCAATGGCAGGGTGGACAGACCCGGAAGTGAACACATCTTGACTGCCAGACAGAGTCTGGTGCCTTTGAGAACCCGACTGCGGGACCCCCAGACCGCCAGACAGAGTCTGGTGCCTTCGAGAACCCGACTGAGGGACCTCTAGACCCGCAGGCAAAGTCTGGTATCTTTGGGAACCCGACTGAGGGACCTCCAGACCGGCAGACAGAGACTGGTGTCTTTGGGAACCCGACTGAGGGACCTCCAGACCAGCAGGCAAAGTCTGGTACCTTTGAGAACCCGACCTGGAAGAACCTGCCAGAGGGACATCTTTAGAGCGAGCACAAATATCTGCCCCAGAACCACCGTCTCTAGGTCCTGACTTTGCCTGCTTGGCGTCATCATCAATACCAAGACATATCTCTGCAAGCTTTTTAAATTTAGGGCCCAGGGACTCCAAGAAGCTGTCATCTAGGTCATCGGCCATAAAGCTGCAGGAGCTGAGTGCAGGCGAGCAGGGGGCAGCATCCTCGCCTTCGTCGTCGTAGATCAGCAAACAGTCATTTACTTCCCGCTCATCCTCTTCCTCAGCATAGGAGAATGATTTCTAAATATGGAGAAAGGGGACAAATGGACTTTACAAAGACCATTAGATCCATTCATAAAGCCTGGCCTGGGGTGTGAACCCCCACGTTAGGTAATCCGCACTAGTGATGAAAGTGTTCTTTTTTTTAATGCTTACTTTTTTCCTCTGGATAGTTAAAACGTTTCCATTTATTTATTTTTATTGTTAGTTTGTTTCCAGTTAGTGTTCAATATAATAGGTTTATGACATTCCCATAAATATATATCCTTGATCTTTGATTTGGATCCCCCTTACTCTTTCTTGCTCTTCCCCTTCCTCCTGCTAACCCCTTTCCTTTCCCCAAATAGTATCTCCTTGGCTTCCATGTGCTATATATGCACATATAGTTAGATATAGACTTTTGCAAATGAGAGAAAATGCGAAATAGTTTTTCTTTCCATTACTGTCCCATGTTCCCCCGCCTCTCTCCCATTCTTCCCCTTCTCTTCCCAGAAGTCCCCTCCTGTGTTCATGTTATAGATAAAAATAAACCTAGATCCACATATTAGAGCAAGCAAAAATGATGTGCAGGTCTTTGTGAGTCTGGCTTCAGGAAATACTCTTCAGCGTCTTTGTTTGGGGAATTGTCAGTATCGCTAACATTCCATCAAAAAGTCTAGCCTAGGCTTATGTTTTAGTTTCTGATTTTGTCTGGATTTCGTTTTCCATGGCAACTGCATATGCTGCCTGGTGTCTATCACTGAGCTGTTTGAGTTTTGTGTTGGGGGAGGGGCAGCTTTCCCAAGGTGCACAGGGACAGTTTTCACCCCCATGGGGACTTTGCATTAACTTTGTCCTTGTTCACTTGGTTTGCGAGTTTGAATCAGTGGCCCAATTTCTACAGCCACCAAAACTATCTGGTTTACTTTGACAAGAGGAAGCCCCTTTCCCCCCTCCCTACATTTAAAAACGTACAGAAAAAAATGAATCTCAGTTCTAACGAACAAAACCAAGTAACCAGATTTGCTATGTAAACGAGATAACCAGCCGGCCCGTTTGCTCCCCAGTTACCTGAGAAAAGTAGGAACCTAGGAAAGCCATGCTCACTGGTGCAGCAACATAGTCCTTCAAGGTCCCTCCAGTGGAATGCCTCGTTCTCATTGTTCCTGAATGACCCAAGGAACAGGGGCCCAGTGGCCCTGCGGCTCCTGATCCAGCGGCTGCTCTCAGCTTGGTCGTCATTTCCATTCCCGAGGCACCTTCCACCACCGCCCCTCCAGCGTAAGTGTTTGTGCAGACTTCTGAAGACACAAGAGAGAGGGTTTGCTAATACTTCACGCTGTGGCTTTTTTTTTTTTTTTAAAAAAACTCTGGTGTGTATGCATATGTGTGTGTACATTTATATGCATGTTCATAGGTGTGTGTATGCCCATGTGATATGTGCGTATGTGAAAACCAGAAGTCAGTCTTAGGTGTTGTCCCTCAGGGCACCGCACGTCGTTTTTTGGAGCCAGGGTCTTTCACAGGTCAGGGCCTTCCGATTCAGCTGGGTTCTCTGACCAGTGAGTCCCAGAGATCTGCCAACCCCAGCATGGGCTAAGCATGGTGCTCAGCTTTATCATGAATTCAGAGTCTCACCCTTGCACAGTAAGCACCGACTGACTGAGCTCTCTTTTCAGTCCCCTCAGCTCTTTCATCTTTGATGGACCGTTACTGTGGAAAGCAGCAATGTGAGGGACAGTACAGTGATGTGGCTGGGGTAATAGCATTCCCGAAGGTTTATGTGAGAGCATTCTGGAGGGGCATGGGCAGGTGGAAAAGACACGAAGACACGCCGATTAAGACGAGAACAGGGGAAGCAGATGGTGGGTGGCAATGGCCAGAAAGAAAAAGGTAGAAAGACACAGCCGTCAGTGATCAGCCATGGAAAGCTTCTCAACTCGTGTTCTCAGGGACAATGATGTTGGGGGGCCAAGCGGTCTTAGGAGTTCAGCATGGGAAATGAAGAAAGTCCACATGAGGTGACCCTGCAGAGTGACAGCTGGCATCCAGGAGGAATTTAAAGAATTATGGGTGTGTTTCCTGTTTCTTTCATGTGATGTTTTCATAGATTATTTAAATTTATTTTTACTCTGTGTGTGTGTGTGTGTGTGTGAATATGGGCACATGTGTTATATGTGTCCGCAGAAATCGTAATAACAGGAGGTCAGAGCCCCTGCAACTGGAGTTTACAGAGTTTACAGGTGTTTATTAGCCACTCACTGTGGATACTGGGAATTGAACCCCAGTCCTTTGGAGGACCACCCAGCACTCTAAACCACCTAACCAACTCTCCAGCTCATCATGGGTTATATTTTACAGGCAATTCTGGGTTTAGTCTTTGCTACATAATCATAATGGGAGATGCAAGTGAATATTTGAGAAGCTGTTAAAGGCTGTCATGTAACTGGAGATAGTTTGTGTAGATTCTTGCCAACTATAGAATTAAGAATAAACGTCCGTGAGTGCCAGGTCTTATTGCTTGCTAGTTTGTAGTGTGCTCCTGGTAACAAGACAACATGATTAAGATCCAAAGAAATAAGAGATCCACTTAAATGCCAGCTTTAGGGTTCATACCCCATGGAGACTGCACAGACCTAGTAACTGAACTCAAATCAGACACAGTTGATGCTGTTACATCAGGAAGAGGGACAGAATTGTAGGTCTGGGCACATCTGTGCACACACACACACACACACACAGAGGAGGCACGGACATGCACAATTGCGGCACAGATGCACACACATGAGACTTTATGGGTAAACATGAACCCACCAGCGCTAGCAATAGTCAGAGTTCGTGGTGGGCCCCGCTATTGCTTACATTTTCATTTATAGTTTTCTAACACTGTGAAATAATTTCTAATGAAAAGTTATTAATTAGTGGTTGGAAAAGGTGGCTCAGAGGTCAAGGGTCTTTGGCTGCTCTTCCAAAAGACAGGTTCAGTTCCCAGTACCCTTATAGTGGCAGACAGCCATGTGTAACCCTGGTTCCAGCGGATCCTATACCATCTTCTGGCCTCTGTGGGCAGCAGGCATGCACACGGGGCATAGATATACATGCAGGCAAAATGCTTTTAAACAAAACAAAATAATAATTTAAAAGTATTTAAAAGTTAGTAATCACTTGCCTGAGAGCTATAGTTACTTCAAAGCATTAAAATTTGGAAAAAGCAAAACAAACAAACAAACAAAAAAACCAAAGTCTTTACATTTGTTTTTTTTAAAACGGTGACATCAGTGAGTGAATTAATTCATGGAGGGCAGACTGATGCTGCAGAATTGGCTAAAACACCAAGAAACATAATAGCCTGCTTCTAATCTCAGTGGTGATACCTCTTGTTATGGGCACTTATGTGAGTGTGCAATTATTGATCATTTCTTAATTTTGACTAGTTGTCCTCTACATGAAAAAAGAAATTTCAGCTACTCAGGAGGCTGAGGCAGAAGGATTTCAAGTTCAAGGTTTGTCTGGGCAAAATCAGTGAAACTGTCTCAAAACACAAAACACACACACAAAAAGGACAAGAGCTGTAGCTCAGTGGCACACGTAGCATTCATGAAGTCCTGAGTTCAAATCTCAGTACAAGTAAGTAAACAAAGTTGCTTACTCACCAGAACTTTCCATAAAATCCGCTCCATTGGTTGTGATAGGAGGCACACAAATGTTTGTGATTTCCTACAAATTATAAGATAAATTACACATATTTCAGTGAAATATGGATGAAGTATGGCCCCTTGTAAGTGATAACATTACAATTCTTCCAGGAGTTGCCCCTTTTAGGATGCAACTTCTGCAAAGCTAGAGTCCTAAAAGTCCCCATCTACAACAGAGTCAACTTTCCGCTTAGGGTCAAAATGACATCCTCTATTTCCCTTTCATACTTCAATACAAGGTTTTCCCACTCATGACTGCGGTAACTGTTTTACAAACCAATTCTCACCTTGTCTTCAGGCTGGGCTCCTTCGATTCCCCACTGATGGATTGTTCCTTCTGAACCGTCAGGCACAGGGATAAAGCCACCTGTTGCAGCTCCTCCTCCGATGGGACCTGCCCCATAGTCACAGGTCAGCAGCAGAAGAGGGGCCACTGGGCAGGAACAAGGAAATAGAGAATGCTTGAATCCATTGGAAACTATTAGACATGTTCATTGTCAAAAGTGTTACAGAGGCAATACAATAATTCAAACACTAAAGAATGATGTTTAACGAAAGCAAAATCTACAGAATACTGTTTAGTAAGTGAAATGCAGTAATTGTCCAGCAGTAATTTTCCAGTGATCATGAGCTGAAGGAGGCCAAGCCATTTCTTGGAGTGTTTATTCAGTTTCTCAATCACTTTCCATAATACATATTATTATTATTGTTGCTGTTACTATTTATCATATTTTTTTGTACATGTTTACCGTCTCTATTGTGCCTGACAAATACACACAAAACTATGATGCCTCCATAAGCAAAATTTTAGATGATTTTGACAATAGTTCAGAATCCGGTCTTTTAGTAAAGAGCAGTTGACCAGCAAAGTGTAACAGCAACTAAAGATGGTTTGATCAATGGCTGTCAGTGCTGTGTGTGTGCGCACGCATGTGCATGTATGCGTGTATGTATTGGAATTGGAACCCAGGTTCTGGTACAGCCTATGTTATCAATCTCAGATTCATTTTCTAGCCCCTACCAGTGCACTTTCAATTGTCAGTTGAGTCCTTAGTTTGGAGGATCTTCCAGCCATTGTACCATTCTTTCTGCTAATAGACTAAGAAATGTTCATTTAAACAATATTTATTACGTATGTTTGGGTGTCTTGCCTGCATCTTTGTCTGTGTACCATGTGCCTGCCTGGTGCATGCAGAGGCTGGAAGAAGGTGACAGATTCCCTAGAACTGGATTCAGGCAGTTGTTGGCTATCATGTGGGTGCTGCAATCCAAATCCAGGTCCTCTGGAAGAGCAGCAGCCAAAGCTCCTAGCTGGTGAATCATCTCTCATTGAACTCTGCTGTCCATGCCTCATCTCCATCCTGTCAAGACCACATGGACCCTAGTGCTTGATTTCCCACTTAGAAGTAGCTCCATGAAGGGTTAGGGAACATGTCTCTGAATCATACCTCTAGGATTTGAATTTTGGATGGACCACTTTTGAGCTCTGTGACCCTGAGTATATCATATGATCTTTCTAAGTCATCCATTCAAATAGGAAATAAATGTTGCCTTCATCATGGTTGTCTGAGAGAGGGAAAAGGCAGTAATGGATGCTAGGAAGACATAATAGTATTGTTAGAATGAACTATATAATTATGCAAATTAGACCAGTCATATATTAATATAAAATTAGGTCAAGTTTTAAAGCAGATGGATGTAACTCATACATCACAGTGAATTTTAATGCAATGCTTAAATGAATTGTATTTATTATTAAATATTTAATTTTTAATTCTGTGCATATGTGTGTATCTATGTGTATGTACGTACATGTGAGTGCACATATGTCTCTGAAGGCAAGAAGAGGGCTCTGGATTCCCTGGAGCTGTACTTATAGGGAGTTGTGAGCCACCCAAAGTATGTGTCGGGAACTGAACTCAGCTCTTCTGTAAGATCTATGTGGTCATAACCCCTGAGCCATCTCTCTGGCCCATACATCATATTTCTAAAGGCAATTGAAGTAGAATATGCATATACACCATGAAAATTTGTTTTTCTATTAATATCTTATGATTAAGTAATAAACTAAGGGATTATTGTGAATTTATTAAGGATCTCTTGTTTACCCAACTCCTTTCAAAGTTCCTTCAAAGTTCCTGAATATGAGGACTCTCATATTCAGAGCACCATTTGATTAATGAGATTTTTATTAAAATGAAAATTTTCAGAAACCTATCTATTTCATAATCTAACAATTTTCATTTATTAAAAGACAGTACAGGCATGCAATTTCCCTAAATGTCTTCACTATTATTTGTGAACATTATAAAGCTTTTATTTTATATGTACGAGTGTGTTTTACATGAGGTCTGGGAGTTGGGTTGTTGTGACCCTTTATGTGGGTGTCAGGAATTGAACCCAAGTCCTCTGCAAGTACTCCTAATGACTGAGCCATCTCTGCAGCCCAGGTGTGAATATTTTAAAGGGGTACACATGAGGGGTAAGCTCTGTGTTGAGGATTGACTGGATTAAACAATAAATCTCAGTGCTCAAGTTCTGTTGATGTGGATCCTAGATGACATCTCTAAAGTTATTTGACCGGCATTCTTTTATTTTAGAATTTTAGTCATGAGACTAGTATATGAATTTGAGATGTGTATGTACATCTTGGAAAGTCCATGCTTATGAATAAAGTCATGATTTTGAATGTGAACATATTGACTGAATGTTTAGTATCTTTATAATGCTTTTCCTTCACTCTTGTTCCCCATCCCCTGTGTGCATGGAATATAATTATGAGTACACAGCTGTATGAGTGTGCTTATGGAGGCCAGAGGGCAATCTTGAATATCATTCCTTGTGTGTCTTCCACTTTTTGTTTGGGGCTGGGTCTTTCAATGGTCTGAGCTTCGATAAGTAGGGTAGGCTAGCAGCACAGCGAGCTCTAGGCATTGGTGTGTCTTTTCCTCCCATCTTACTATGGCTCGGATTCCAAGCATTTGCCATTGCACCTGGCTTCTTAGGTGGGTGCTGGGATTGAACTCACACCCTCACGCTTGTGAGACAAACACTATATCGACTGAGCCATCTACCAGCCCTGGTTTTTTTTTTTTTTTTTTTTTTTTGAAATGTTTGCATATTTGACTTGCTTTGCTGTATTTAAGTTGTTGCCAAGTGACAAGCTAAACACATTTCAGATTTTTCTAGCAATCTCCTTCAACTTTACCGGTTAAGTGATTAGGGAATGACACTTCTCACATTGCACAGATGAGCTCTTGTAAATGAGGATGTCACTGCCATGGACTCTGAAGACCATATTGGCTTACTCACACAGCAACATTAGGAGTCCCAGCAGGATCAATCCGATGGCAGCCGGCCCCAGCCACCAGGAGGACTCCCTGTATATCATAGGTCCTCTGCTGGGCATAGGGGCTCTGCACATGCTCCGGTCATCACACTGACACACTGTCAGGGTCAGGATCTCTGGTGTGTCACACTGCCTGCCCTCATTGTCCTTCACGATGACTGGGACACTGTACACTCCTGGAGACATCTGCTGCTGGGCTCGCAGAAGTGCTGAGGTAGCTACAAAAAAGTACAGATCAGCAGTGAGGCTAGGCATCATTTGCTCTTGAAACTTCCCATTTGTGATCGTGGTGCTAGAATTGTCTTGGGATCATGGTTAGAAATAGTAGGGCTGGTGTGGTTGGAGTGGTGCTGAGTGGTATAAGAGGTACGGCACGGTCAGTCTGCCTATCAGGAGTGTCTAATTCATGGCACATGGGTCACCCGAGTTCCCAAATAGCTATAGATGCAATCCAATACAAAGTTGTAAAGGCTAATTAAAACACAAGAGACTGATTCTGTTTGTTTTTATAGCCTGATTGCTCAGTACTTGAAGTCTTTAGAAGACAACTTCACTATGTTGGATCATGAAACAGTGTCTTGAAGATAAACCGTCCTCAGGCTCTTCATGAACTTCTAAGGCTGTAGGTTGGACATCCCTATGTGGCCCAAGACAACCCTTTATCCAGTGGATCCCAGAGAAGCCAAAAAAGTGGACCACTCTGCTATCTTCTTCTCGTCACTCTCTCCCACAGCCTGACAGGCCCATGATTCTCTTCACAAGGGCCCAGCCCTGTATTGCTTTTCCCACTGAAGGTGGTGGGAGATGGAGCATCACAATGCCATGTCTCTGACCCCAGCTCAGCCACGGGGGACACTCAGCAAATATGGGAAGTATATCTGCCCCAATACTTCACAGGCACATGGTCTCATGTATGGCTTCAAACTTTGGTGCCATGCCTGACTCACTGGAATCCACTTTGGGGGTGTTCTCTCATCTGCCCCTCTAGCTTATCTGCAGAGCTGAGGGCCTGGGTGGGTGACAGGGTTCTTAGTGTTGGGGCCCATTGCCTATTAGACAGCTGAGCATCACTTGTTCTTGGTACCACATTTCTGTATCACCTCTTTCTAGGTAGAAAACCCTGGCAGTGTTGTATTGTTTGACTCATTCCGGAACCTTGTGCCTTTGACGTGGTGCCATGGCTACCCAGATTGAGTTGTTCAACCTAACTCAATTCAATCACCCACATCCTGCCACCTCCAAGAATTGGTCATGTGGCCTTGTGAATGCTAGGCATGTGCAGTATCACTGAGCTCTATCCCCAGCTCTTTGTTCATTGACTGTGTATCTATCTGGTAATCTCATCTGGAGACCAAGGCTGTGCTAAGAGTCATACAGAGAGAAATGTCTTTGGTGTCTCTGGCCTTGACTATCTTATGACTGCAGGACATCATGGAGCACATCCATGAGAGGGAGCAAGATCTGAACAAAAAACAGTAAAGCAAAGTGAGTTTACAGAGGATTAGAGATGGCTTGATGGTCACTGTATAGTTCAGAAGGGGAGAATTTTTTAATAAGTCTATGGATTTTTGAAAAACTCAGAAGATATATAAGCGTGATACACTTTAGGAGGAAACGAGTCCCTCATTTTCACTAGCTAGTGAGTTTGCAGATGTCAGTCTGCCATGCTCTCAAGGTTACCTCTTACATGCCAAGTTCCAGCCCCCGCTGGGCAGCATAGGGAACCCCTTCCTCACACAACAATAGCAACAAACCCAGAAAACAGTAAATGGTGCTGGAATTCATATAAATTCATATACTTTCTCGTCCTTTCAGAGGAGACCAGGCCCATGTCTCAGTTTCCAAGGAATGTTTTCAGTTTTCCCCCAGAAAGGACTTCTATCAAAGGGTTTCCTCTGGGAACATAAAGCATCCGCAACTTTGGTCCACGGAAGCGTGTTTTCTGTACTCACCGTTCATCATCCCGATGTTCCACATGACTGGCAGTTTCAGGGGCTCCTCCTCCAGCGACACTGTGTAGGGGCCAGAGTATCTACCCCTCTCCAGGGTTCTCACCGAGAGAACAACTGATGGGGAGGAACTACAGATCTCTTCCTTCTCCAGGACAACTGATGGACAGTTTTCACTAAAACTGGGCACCTCAACATGTACTGTGGCTGTAGACGTCTTCCCAGTGTTTTCTGTAAGAATTATAAAGGATTACAGAGAGAAAAGTTGTACAAAAATGACCTTTCACACCCCATCTCTTTCTCTCTTTCTCTCTTTCTCCTCTCTCTTGTGTTCTTGTTTTCTCCAAGTCCCACCCCTCCCCTTCCTCCTCTCCACTCCCCTTTTTCTCTTTTCTCTCCTTTCTTTTAATGTTTCCCTCCTCCCTCGTACTCTTTTCTCCCCCTTCTCTCCTCTCTTCCATTCTTTCTTTCCCTCCCTCCCTTCCTCCTTTCTTCCTTCCCTTCCCCTCCCCTTCCTTTCTTCCTTCCTTCCCTTCCCCTCCCCCTTCCTTTCTTCCTTCCTTCCTTTCTCTCTCTCTCTCTCTCTCTCTCTCTCTCTCTCTCTCTCTCTCTCTCCCTCCTTTCCTTTCTTTCTTTCTTCTTTCTTTCTGTCACTCTAGGTTGTAAAGCTTGCTGTGAACTCCTGTCTCAGCCTCCTGGGATTATAGGCATGCCCTTGCACCCAACTTACAAAAGTAATTTTTTATATTTTTTCTTGCTGCCAAGTTATAATGACTTCTCCTGAAAAGGTGTATTTGTTATTATTAGAAGTAAAAGGACATCATCCTATATCTGTCACTTATAAAACCAATTTAAACTTGCCAAGTTGCCTGTGTCTCTAGTAAACAGCATTAGCATCAGTCAAATATTCTTGAAATCCAAGTATTTAATTCATTAATTACAAATGAAATCAATACAAAAAAATTAGCTTTAAAACTGTGGCTACATTTGTAACCAGGAGACAAAAGATTCTTGCTCCTACAATTTGAACCCTAGTATTTGGAGTAAATAGCTATATTTATTACATAAGACTTAAAAGTTCACTGAAGCCACAGGGTGGTGGCATGTGGCTTTTTAATCCCAGCACTTAGGAACAGAGGCATGAGAATCTCTTTGAGTCAGGCCTTATTTCAAAAAACAAACCAACAATTAATGTTGACAATCAAGAAACAAAATAAAGCTCTTGAGTGGTGAGATGATGAATGAGTTCTGTCATATTTAGTGTTAGGGGTGGTTTTCCCAAATATTAATATTTTTGATGTTTATTTTTTGGTGTTTACTATACTGAGCCTAAATTAATTTTATAGACTGATAAACTCATACATTCTGTGAGTATTATTTTAAAACATCTCAGGAAGAGGAAATTTTATTATTTCATGATGAGAGTATGCAGTTTCTCTGTAGAGAACTCAAACGTGTTTATATTTGGAGTGTATTTGTTGATTGAGTGTCTATAGGAATTTGAACTGGTCCTCTAAAACTCAGTAACTTTTTGTAAGTGAAAAAATTCCTCCTGAGGCTAGGAAGGTGGCTCAGTGGGTGAGAACACTTGATGTCCAAGCATGAGGAACCAAGTTTGAACACTTAGCAGTCTGTAAAAAGTGGGGGCTGCTGTGTGTGCACCCACAATTCTTTCTTGTGGGCCTGCTGACTGCCAGCATTGCTCCAGGTTAAATAAGATACCCTGTTTCAAGTGACTAAGGCATACACCAGTGACACAGGACACTCAGTATCTTCTGGCCTCCACAATGTGTGGGTACATGTGGTACATGTACCTGCACTCACATAAGGACATCTCTCTCTCTCTCTCTCTCTCTCTCTCTCTCTCTCTCTCTCTCTCTCTCTCTCTCTCTCTCTCTCTCACACACACACACACACACACACACACACTCACACTTTCTCCCTCACCCATAGTAAACCAAAGGGGCCAGAATTATAGGTGGTACTAACCAAACTGGGAAGTGGAAATTCTTAGTCTCTTTTAGGTTAAGATGTGATGTTTCAGGCTCAAGGCCAAAAGCTCCTAACATAATGATCATTAGTGATAAAGGAAATATGCAAAACAGTCATGACCACCTACACTGAAGGAAATGCTAATTTAAATACTTCATTCAAAACCATGGAAATAATATTCTTACCATCTATGGCCAGAACTTCAGCTGAGATTGTCTTGTTAACGATGAAAGTAGAATCTCGGTCGATGTTTTTGACAAATTTGATCTGAGCAGTTTTTGAATCAATAACAAGAAAACCACCATCATTACGACCCAGGACATATCTGTTTCATAATAGGAAAAAAAATAAAGTGTTATTTATTTAATAAATATTATTCATTATACAACCAACATAATTATATATGATCTGGAATGTGTATATACTTATAAACAGTATCAGGGTGCTGGAGGGATGTCTCGGTACTCAAGAACACTTGCTGCTCTCATATGGGACCTGGGTTCGGTTCCCAGCACCCACATGGCTGCAAACAACCACTTATAACTCCAGTTCCAGGGGATCTGATCCCATCTTCTGGCTCCTTGAACTACACACATAAAGTACAGAGACACACATGCAGGTAAAACACCCTTCCACACAAAATAAACATAAGTAAATCTTGTAAAGAAATAAAAACCTGGGGTTTTTATTTAATGGAGGGTTAGCTCAGCCATTAAAGGCTAGGCTCACAACCATAAATATAAGAAATAAAAACCTGGAAAATTAGCATGGCATAGATGGATCACACTTCATAATCCTTATGTATGCATTAGTCTGGTTACCCAGTTTGTAGCTGTGAATAATAAAGTAGAACAGAGTAAAGCAAATCATGTGCCTTTGTTCTTTATACTGTGACTGTTTCTTTGCATGTGCTTTGTGCTTCAGCCATTACCGACTTTGCTTTGGATTGAGCCGTAGTCTTATCTCACTGGAACTCTCTCCTTTGATGAATTTCTAACCTTTTGCAAGACTCAGCTGTAAAACTCTGTGCTGGTTTCCATCCTGGCTAGGGCAGCCCCCTTTTAGTTTCTATTAGTTCACAGAGATGCTATACTCCAATGATTTATCTGTGTCTGTCTTCTTGAGTCATCTAGCTCCTCAGCTTCATCCCTTTTGCTGATGTGTTTCTGGTAACTAGTTGATGGAGCATTATGTTGTAGTCACATCCAGACAAAAGCCACACTAAACACTCTTAGGATATAAAGCCTGTCTTACCTAACAGATGAGGCAGCTTTACCAGTGTCCTCATCGGTAGCTTGATATGTTCCCAGGATATAACCAGCCAACTTGTTAGTGCTTATTCCCCTTGGCACAGTAAATGTCTTGGAAGGAGGGCGGAATGAAATTCCTTCTTGGACATTGATGACTTGAATGATGACTGGAGTTGGCTGCACTTGGTACCTCGAGATCACTGACTGGTGGAATTCAGCTTTGTTTCTGACAGCGATGCTAAATTGCATGCTTTGCATTTGCTCATAATCCAGAGCCTGGATCAAAACCCAAATTAGACAGAAGGAAGTGTCACAAAAGACAGAACAAAACAAGCACAATCTGGAAGAGTGCGAGATGGACAGGACCTTTATTCTGCTATGTCTCAGCTGTGTATTGTAAAGCATAGGCTTTGATTTCTTCTAAATGTTATGTAAATTTTATTAATTTGCTTTAAAACTTTATCCTTTTCAGTCCTGGAAATAGAATCCAGGATCTAATATATGGTAGGCAAGTGTTGTACCTCTATGCCACATCTGAGGCTTCAACTTTTTTTGTCAGGTTGTGTGAGACTGTAACAAATTAAGTCCTATGGTATACTCTTTGTTTTTGAGATAGGGAGTCTACGTGCAGTTCTTGTAATCACTCTATAGACCATGTGGCCTCAATCTCAGAGTTCTGCCTGCCTCTGCCTCCTGAGCATTGAGTCTAAAGACAAGCCCCACCACTGCCTGGCAATGCATTTTTATAAACAGCAACTTGGTTATTAATAAAATATTCATTGTATTCATGTATATTCTTTTCTGTCATAAATAAAATTCGAAGCTCTGAAGGCCAGCTATCACATCTTGTATCTTGTTTGGCAAGAAGACCAACCATGTCTTTTTTTTTTTTTTTTATAGCAGTAAGCAATTGACCCAACTCTTCATAGAGACAGTTCCCAGTGTTTTTCCTTATATCTGCTTGATTATCTAGCTAGGTTGGCTCAAATCAAGTCCCAAGGAACACAAGGTTAGCATTTATCATTCATTAGTCTTCTTTTTTTCTCAGGACAATAGGAGGTGCTAATTGTTGTTTTTTCTATTTACCAGTGGGATGTTTTTTTAAGGAAAGACATCTGGATTTGAGGATCAGCTGTGATGACTGTGATGAGAGTTTCCCAGTGGGAGGGAAAGTGGAAGTGGAGACAAAGAGATTGCAGAGCTGGGTAGAAGCAGAGAATTGTTTCTGTTTGAACCGGTTGGACCTGAGCTGAGCATCAAAGGGTTCTGTGAAGGTACTCAGGGAAAGGTGGAGGCATTTTCAAACAGCCTGTGCTGTAGAAGGTGATCAGAGCTGGCTGGTAGGGCCTTGGGCATGGTGGTAGGAAGGTCAGCTGCTTCATTTTGATGTAGGGGGTTATCCACCTGGATGGCATGTTAGAATCACATTGGTTAATTTAAGACTCAATAGGGTGAGGATTTCCCCATAGACCCTAGGGCAAACTCTCTCTGTATCCATCTAGAAAAGGTTGCAGGTGACTTGAAAGTGCTGTTGGTGTTAGGGTCCACCACTCAGCCAATGAGAGCTGGGGAGGAGTAAAAGAGAAGAGTAAGTCATCTAATTTGTTTCTTTAAATACATGTGGTGGTGGACTGGGGAGAGTGAGAGCAAGAAGTGGGGAGAGGCAGGAGGGACACCTGCTAGACCTTACTGCAATCATATAAGAGGGACGGAGCAGGGCTAGGAATAGGGTAGGTGGTAGAAGGCAGAGGGAACATCCTTGAACAGTGGCTTGCAGCAGAGCTTGATGGCTGGCTGAGTGCTGTGGAAAATGCCCAGATTCAAGGATAACAGCCAGGTGTCAAGTTTGGAAAACGGAATGACCCCAGTACATTAAACAGGGAGTCAAGCTGATGTTAGGGTTTATAACAAAGTCCTTGCAGGTTCAGAAGCCGTAACACTCTCTGTGAAGTGTGACATAATAAGAAGTGTTTGCAAATCTTCCAGAGGTATCTTTGCTAAGGAAATACTATCACTCCATGATTACATCAGACCTAGGTGTTAAAGAAACCCCAGAATGTTCCAAAACCTGCTGCCAAAGAATATTAGCAGAGTGACTATCTGTTTAGGTGATGGGAGATGTCATTCTGTAAATATGTTTCTCTTATTGGTTAATGAATAAAACACTTTTGGCCAATAGGAAAGCAAGATAGGTGGGATTAGAAGACAAGGGGGATTCGAGGAGGAGGTAGGAGGAGATTCAACATGTAGGACCAACAGAACAGAGGTCCCAATCCTCTCTCCGGTAAGATAAGACCACATGGAAATACTTAGATTAATAGAAATGGGTTAACATTTAAGATAGAGCTAGCCAATAAGAAATTCTAGTAACAGGCCAACAGCATTATATCTAATACAGCGTCTCTGTGCGTTATTGGGGGCTGGCGCGGCAGTGGGACCAGGTTGGTGGGTGGAAAGCCTGCTCATAACAGTTTGGGTCTATCTTTTCCAGGCACAGCTGTCGTGACGTAATTTCAGATGGGGAGTCTGTCATGCTGAACCTGAGCTTTACTTGGTGTTTCACTTTTTACCTAGCAGAATTCATTAACAGTTCCCACTTTCTGGAGAAATTGTGATTTTTTTTTTCCTGTGAGGACATTAGCTAATGCATTTAATATATGTTGACAAATTCCCACGTCACAATCCCATGCATTCTCATCTCTTCTGCACTCCAATCCATTGTAGACAGTAACTTTGATTAATATATGAAGTGCCTTTGCTTTCCTGTTCCAAGAGCATGCAAACCTCCCCCAGCCTCATGCACATGTGTGTGTGTGTGTGTGTGTGTGTGTGTGTGTAAAAGTATGGTGGCTTGGGAGGAAGAAATTTAGTGTATCGAGAGAAGTTGTCTTTAGGCAATAGAGCTATGATGATAGTAAAATAAATGCTATTTACTTTGTTATGTCTTCTATTTTTTAAAATATTAGAGTGGTCACATTATTGGTGTGATAGTTTGTTATCATAGAATGTTTTTACCCACTAAGGAAACTCAGAGCTTACCTTAACCACCTTCAGGATGCCTTCATTGGTTCTGGGATCTGTTTCAATTTCAAACCAATTCCCCTCATTGCCAGAGGTAAAGAAGTAGACCGCCAACCAGTTATCTGTGTATTCTTCATCCCAGTCTGTCACTTGAAATCGGAGTAACTCAGCGTTTAATGTATTTTCCTCAATACGTGCGGAATACTGGAATGGGGGAGAGGGGGGGAAGCGCAGGGTTTCAGTCCGTGCTAGAAGTTGTGAGCATTGTTGTCATTCTGTCCATTGCAGGGTTGTTAGGCCGACCTGGCTGGCTAGGCAAGTGTGCCCTTCCTCACTATGTCAGCCTTCCTCCAACTGACGAGGGTGGTCTTCAGCTTCCTGCTAGAACCCCCAGACCAGTGCTCAGGATTCAGCACTAGAGTTTACCTAAGAGTATCATATTTATTCTAAATAGCATTCATCTCTATTTCTCAAATTAGGTGTTATTTCACACCAATTCCTTAATTACCATATTTAAGCATTAAAATAATGCAGGGGTTTCTCCGTGTAGCCTTGGCTGTCCATTAACTCACTGTAGCCAGGCTGCCTCTGATTCGTAGAGATCCTCCAGCCACTGCCTCCCAATTGCTGGGTGCCCCTACCCCCACTGCCTGGGCTAAGATACTTTTTAAAATAGAAAAGTATAGAAAACTTAAAACGCAATGAACAAGTAATTAGTGAATTGGGATGCTAAGCTACTAAGCATATATTAAAAGGGTTCTTCAAGGCCCAGTGGGTGTACCTGGGAGTCTCTGAGCACTGGGAAGTTGTCGTTGACATCTTTCACTTTAATACTACATTCACACTGAGTCGACAGTCCCGTTCCGTCATTGTCTGTGCCACTCACCACCAGATGGTAGCTACTGATTTGCTGAATTTGGAGGAAAAGGGAGCAGAGGTTAATTGTTAAAGACCATGATAAGACCACTGGATAAGACAGTGAAAACATTTACAATCCTGGATCATGGTTCACGAACGCTGTTAGTTGGCCATGGCTGACAGAGACTAGTGTGGCTCCAGATGACTGGGTGGAGATGCTGAAGGGCTATAAGAGGCTTCCTCTTTAGTAAACTCCTGAAGATAATGTGGACTCCGAGCAAAGAATGGGGTAAAGGAATGAGACGTCGTGTGACTGAGGGAAGTTCACTTGTGGAGGTTCCCTATCAGTCTCCTGTGAAAGGAATGTGTACGTGAGTGGCCTGCTCTGGTGGAGATGCCTGCCCAGTGGTGGTGGGAGATGATGAGAGAAGAGAGTGTTTGGTGATTTGTAAACAAAGGTAAAATCAAATGGAGATGTCTAGAGAAGAGGCATGCCATCAGAGGTTTATGATAGATAGAATTTTCTCCCAGTCTTTACGAATTAATCCCGGTATAGCCTCTGCTTCTCCACGCCAGTGTCTTCCTTAACTCTCCCATCTGAGGTGTTGCATGAAAGGTTGTTGTGACAAGTGTACATTCTATTACAGCAGACTCAAATGGAGGCAGACTCTTCTAGATTGTCTCAGGCAAAAGCTAAGAGTTCCCATTCTTTTTGTATTCTCAGACAAGATGGAGGCACCATTCTTGGGTTGCTAGCCATCAAACCCTTTAGTTTTTTTTTTTTTTTTTTTTTTATGCTTCCAGGTAACTTGTTTTACCTCTCGATCAAGAGAGCTGGTCAAAGTTCTGACTTCTCCAGTGTTTCTGCTGATGAGGAACATGGGCATGCCTGCAGGCTCCTGGGAGACGATTTTGAAGGCAATTTTAGAGTTCAAATGGTTTGGCTCATCTGCATCCGTGGCATTTAGGATCATCACCAGTGAATCTAGGAATAGGGGGAAATTGTCAAAGACTATGTAAAGTCTGACTGGACATTCACATTACAGACTCAAAATAGTTTAGCTCTGATTCACACTAATTTCTTTAAAACTACCTGTTAGCTAAAACAACAACATTAACAACAACACAACAAATTACAACAACAAAAAACCAAACCCCAAATTGTGCCACTATTTTCTCTTTCTAGAATTTGTTGGCTTTCAGGAAAATGTTCCAGTGTTCCCTCAGGCTTGGCTTTTTTGAGGTTGGGGCTATCTTCTGTCTGGAGTTCTTCCCCAGAGAGATGGACCTGCATGTCTCCTTTTACATATGATCCAAATAATGTGAATATGCTTCTGTCCATTATAATCTAAAAACATCAAGCTTGTGTATTCAGGCTGCTCAAGAGGCCTCTTCATATTTGAAACTCACATGGAAGGTGGGTACCTAGACACTAATTTTGTAATGGGACTATAATCTACAAATATTATTCTGATGGGTAATTGTTAAGAGTTACTACAAAATTTGGAAAGGAAATCTCAGACTATTGTAATGATTTGTTGTTGTTGTTGTTATTGTTATCAAGCTACTGAGCAAATTAATAGAATAGTTTGTAAAAAATGGTATAATGGCATGTGTAATTGACAGACATGAGTGGGAGGCGTTTGGTCCCATAAAAGGCTTACTTGAAGCGCTATTTTCTTCAATTTCACCATTGAATATGGTCTGTGAGAATATTGGAGCATTGTCATTGACATCTAGAATTTTAACTGTTAGTATGAGCGGTCTCTCTACATCTTGTCCCAGGGCATTTAGAGCTCGGCATGTAATCTGAAAACACAGGGAGAATATTCATTATCACTGTATGGAGTTAGACTGAGTATTATTAAGCCTTACAGAAATTAGACCAATGTTGGCATTTACAAAACTTAATGAACACAGAAGAAAAATATTTCCCCCAAGCGTGGGCAAGGAAAAAGATTCCCACTCTTGCCATTGGTCCAGTTGACCTTCCTTCAAGCTGATATATTTTGGCAGGATGAAATTCTGGAAAGCCTTCCCCAACCCCCCTGGCTCCCACCCCCTTTTCCTAGGTTTCTAGTGTATTATGCCAGGGGCATGAAGCACAGGAGGAGGTTTATGGTAGAGGGATTAATTTTATTCATTAATAGACTAATCCATGTAATTATTTCTCCTCTTGCAAACCTGCCTGGAGAAGAGCTACCTTCTAGCTTCACAAAGTACAGAGGATAGCTTGATGAGGACTCACCAGAAAGCTCGGGGTTTGTTCACGATCAACTATGGCCGTTATGTTAATGTCACCACTGTTTGGGTCAACAACAAAGATTCCAAAAGGGGGCTGATCGATTCCCACCCCAGAAATTCGGTATGTAATTTTTTGGGTTGCTTGGAAATCTGAAGTGATCTGTAAGAGAAAAATGGCTTCAGTGTCAAGCTGACCAGAGATGAGCCTTCTCCTGACTCCTCCACAGTCCAAAGTCATCTGCTCACGTGGCCCCCACCCTTTCCATTACTGCGTGATTTATCCTTGTTGTCCTTATTTATTGAAGAGAAGGAATACGAAATCAAGTACAGTTGTTCTGCTCTCCAGCATGGACCGAGAATGAGACATTTTGAATGCTTGTTTGGGGTGTGACACCATGTTGTAAAAAAACATTTAGTTGTGAGAAAGTTTCCTCTGGATGCCCAATGCTTTCTGACCATTTAAAAAAAGATGCTTCCTTAAGTTGGAAGAGGTGACAGTGAATTGGGGAAGAAAATGAATAAAGTAACAGGTGTTTAGAGCATGTGTGAACATGAATTTTGATTTTTATAATTAAAACTGTTAACAGAGACGATAGTACATTGCCCATAAGACAGCTCATTATCCAGCCTAATAGTTGCCCATCCACACCCAAGCCAATATTTACTTGCAGTCATCTTATTGTCATCTCTCTCTATTTTTCTTTTTGGTTAATAAAATCTGGATATACACAGGCTTATACATGAAAATGAGCCAATATATGTCTTAATCCCACTTTATAACTCTAGAGGCTGTCATTCCTCTATTTGTTTTAACATTACTATTATTGTAGTTTTTGTTGGTTGTTCTGTGGACTTTCCAGGCTATGTATTACTGAGTGGTATTGCTGTATTGTCTTTAATTTGCATGTGACACATTTATTCTAAGGCTCACACTGCTTCTGTCAACATGCCTTACCTTGGCAATTGGGTTTCTTTTTGAGTTGTCTTCTCTTTCCCTGCAGGGCTTGGCAAATTTTACCCATTCACGTTTGTACCTTCTTTTGACCTGCTGCACTGCTGTCCCGTCTTCTCTGTGCTGTCTTCCCAGCTGTGTTAAAAGAGACCTCACTTTATCACATCTACAGCTGGCAGTCTTTGCTCTGAATACTGATCATAAATAGACACCTACACTGAGAAACTTTTTGTGTCTACTTTGATGACCATTTGCTCACCTGATACTTTGTCAAGAAGCAGATTTATATAGCATTACAAAGCTATGTGATAGTTAATATTACTATTTAATCATATTTGATTTCTCTCCATTTATTCCACAATAGGATTTGACTTGTTTGTTTAAGATAAGAAGAAAGGAGCCAGACATAGTAGTATATGCCTGCTGCCATCAAGTGAGGCTGAGGCAGAAGATTGCCAGGAGTTCAAAGCTAGCCTGATCTGCATAGTGATACCAGAGTAGGCAGGATTACCCAGATGACAAGTTCTCAAATGATCAGGGCCAACCAACCAACCAACCAACCAATTAACCAGCCAGCCAGCCAGCCAGCCAGCCAGCCAGCCAGCCAGCCAACCAACCAACCAATCAACCAACCAACCAAGAATCCAATAGAAGATAAGATAAAATAAATAAGACCACATGAGATAATAATCATAATACTTATAGACAACTTTCAAATATTTTTGGTTATTTGCTAGCATTTTAGTTTTATGTATTTTCACAGTTGAATTATCAAATAATAGATTAAATATATTGCTCGATATAATTTTAAGTTTTAATAGTAAACTGATTTTAGTGGTACACACTGCATACTTTGCGTACCTTACCTGTACTTGGAACTCCCCATGCACCAGCAGCACCACCTGTAGACGTCAGATAGAAACAAACTCCATGTGAGTTCTTCAAGCAGGTGACAATAGAAAGCTAATAATCCTCATCATTGCATTCTGTTCTTCAGATAATAGTTCATCTCTAGCTTTAGAAAAGTTGGTTGGCAGAAGCATCTCAAAGTGTAAAATCCTACCAGGAAAAGGAATTTTCTCCATATCAACAAGTTCCTCTAGTTTTTCAGTCTGACTGCAGACTTTTAAAAGATTTAATTGTTTTGCCTTATGCCTATGAATATTTTGCCTGCATGCATGTATGTGCACCATGGGTGCGCCTGTTGGATCCCCCCACAGCTGGAGTTAAGGATGGTTGTGAGTTGCCATATTGGTGCTGGAAATTGCACCTGGGTCCTCTGCAAAAGTTCCAAGTGCTATTAACTCATAAGATACATCTCCTGCACCATGACTTCAGATATTTATGCCAGAAAAAAAGAGGAATGTGCCAGTGGTTAGAGGCTGAGGCTGGAGGATTGTTGCTAGTTTGAGACAAACCTGGGCTAAATAGTGAATGAATATCAGCCTGGACTACAGGCTCAAAACAAAACAAAAACAAGGAAGAAGATTCATAGCCACCACCCCAACCATCATTGTTTCTATGGTCATCATCGCCTACATTGTACAAGTATGCTTTCAGACAGGTTCAGTCACTAGACATTTCTTACTTGGTTACCATATAAAAAGCCCCCAGAAATCATTGCTTTAGGAACCGTTGTGATAATTTCTTGAAAGTAGTCATAGAATTATTGACAATGGCTATGCTGGGCATGGTGGCACATGCCTACAGCCCCAGCATGTGGGTAGCTAAGGCAGGAGGGTTAGAAGAGTTGGAGGACAGCCAGGATGACATAGCAGACCTTGTCTCAAAAACAAAACAAAATCCAATACACACACACACACACACACACACACACAAAAAAAAATCCCAAAACCTAGGGAAAAAAAGCAACAACAAAATCAAAGCCCCAAACCCTTATTACTACCATATGTGCTCATACAAAAGCAACCCTGGATTAGCTCCTTTTAAAGACAGGTTCTTTTGTTCCCTGCTTCCCCTGTCACCTCCTCTTTTAAAAGTTTTTACTAGAGTAAGGATAATACAACACAACTATTGTGGTTTATGAAAATGGAACCTTTTCTAAAAGCAGGGGTTGCCCTTTGCCAGCCTTAGGTGTGGGGCTGGATCTGCTCTTCTCCTTCCTACTGCAACTTAAACATTCACTTCATTTTTAATTCCAGATGTGGTGGTGCTTGTCTTTGGGCCCAGCACACAGGAGACAGTGGCAGGTAGATCTCTAGGATTCTGAGACTGTTCTAGTTTACATAGTGAGTTCTGGGCTAGGTGCAACCACATAATGAGACCGTGTCTCAAACAAGCAAGCAAGCAAGCAAACAAAGAGTTTCATTGTACACCATTGTATACTACTGGTATAAAATTAAAAGGGATAAAAGAAGTTGTGCTGCCTGGGCTCTTTGCTTTCTCAGGATCTCACAGGCCTGGCGTCTGTTTCTTTCTACCTGGAATGCAGCCCTCTCTCCCTACTGCCCACCTGCCTGTGATTCAGCCAGTCAAGCAGCAACATGTTGCATGAAGCAGTCTTTACTAACGCTGCCCTCTCTGAGTTTGTACAGCTCACATTCTCTCTAACACCGGACAACTCACAAAAGTTCCCTGTATCTTACTGTCTTATCCTACAGGATAAAATTAAAAGAGTAATAATTATAGGTGGCTTGCTTAGCTTTTAGTCACAGAACATTATACTCAAGATTGCTATTATTTATTGCAACCACCTAAAGAAGATCCTATTATATAACCCCTGTTTTTTGGCTATAGAGATACAAGAACATGAATACTGTCTCATCCATGAGCTAGGGTTTGAAGCATAGTCACTTTATCTCCAGGGAGTATGCATTTCTATGACACTAGGTTCTAACCCCAAGCTAATATAGATACACAGAAGAACGTTATATGATACTAATGTAGGTTTTTATCGGGGCCAAAGGCTGTGGTTGATCTTGAAACAATGTTGATTTATCACATAATTTATTTTTAAAGATTATAATGAACAGGCAGGTCCAAGTCTGAACCAAAGGAGCAATTACACTAGACATGAGATGATCAACCCCTCCATTGTAAACACTTCACCTGAAGTTCTTATTTTAAATGCATCTCAAGATGATGCCCCAGCATCATGCCATCTGTTAGGAAAGAAGGGACCAGTGTGGTGTGGTCACTGACCATTCTTGCTTGTTTGTGAGGGGAAGGAAGGGTTGGGCATGTTCCTCTTTACGGGAAAAATGGAGTCATCCAGAAAACATGAGTCACGGCTGTACTACCTCTGTGGAGAATGAGTCTTCTAGCAGGCGTTAAAGCCCTAGCCCTATCTTCCCCAGAAGGCAAAGCCGAGTCTATGGAGAAGTCACAGGGCAGAGCATGGGCTGTCGGATTCCAAGTGCTCTCATAGAGCCAGAGACCTTGGATGACTTAGTCTTTCTAAATGTTCAATTCCTGCTTTTAAGATGGATCTCAAGGAGTGTCTCTTCATTTAGTGTGTGGAAAGATGCCCTTTGTTTCTGGAAGCATGAGGGACATAATAGGGAACATTGTTGAATACCAAACCATTCTTGGGCTGTCTGTAACTATGAGTGCGGTTATGGATTAATTCTGAAGGCCTAGGACTCTTGGGAGAGGGGCTCTGGGTTCACTGAGGGTGGGGCTTAGAGAGCTGGAGCCTTCTCTAGTTTCAGCAACCCCTCTTTATCTCCTATGTGAGCAGCTATTGATGTAAGAGTCTCTTGGCATGGCCATGGTCATCATGCTTTCTGGTGGCAGACCGGAATCCTCATTAGTCAAAACCAAGCTCTCCTCTCTCAAGCTTTCTGTCAGATACCTGCAGCAGCTGTGAGAAATGCAGCTTACACAGCTACACTGTCGGTTTCCAGAAGGCATCAAAGTATAGCACACTCCCCACTGGGGAGTTCAGAGACTAACTTAGGTAACTCAAAGGAGTCATTACATATTCTAAGTATGATTTTATATTTATACCTTTTGGGCAGGAAATGTCATGAAATGCCCATAGGTTGGTGTTTTGCTGCTATAATTGATCAACTAGTCAGATACAGTGATTGTAAACATGTCAGGTCATAGCAGTCCTGTAAGACACATTTGATAAATGAATTACAAAGTGCACAGATCAGAAGAATGAGTGAGTTATTCTTCTGATTTCTATGTGAAAGATCTTTCACTTATGGTGCATAATGTCCTAATAATACCACTGTAAGCTGGGAATACTAATCTGCATATGCGCTTAACATCAACAACCCTCTGGACAACATAGCTTAGTCTGTACCCTCAGAACACTTTCTTTAGTCTACGGCTATGGGATCACCCAACACAAAGGCTGTTCTATAAGGAAGCTTTGATTACTGTGTGGAACTTACTGGATTTTATACTGAAAACAAAAACCCAAGGGTTGTAGAAATATAAAGCAAAAAAAGTAAGTGTAAGTCAGGACTCGTTAGATGTTTGAATTTTAAAGCCACAAAACATTCTAATAAACTCTGTATTCATCAAGGCAAATTCTCCAATTGAATAATATAGATTAAATTATTTAGAAATTAATATTTAATTTCAGACAATTCAGCTTTCAAGAACTGATGTGTAAACTCAATTAATTTAGAAAGCTGATTTTTTTTAAGCTAAGATTTTTTTTTATGCTAAGTAAAAGTGACGTCCTTGGCTATTTGCAAATATTTCATTTGAATGCATTGGAGGATGCTGTGCTAAGTATGCTGCTATAAATCTGGACCCTGGGCCCTGGTTTTCTTTTTAGTCATGTATGTGTGCATGCCAGGCCATGTGTGTAGAGGTTTGAGGACAGCCTTATATGTCAGTCTTCACCTTCTGCCTTGTGTGAGATAAAAACTCTGGTTTGCTACTATGGTGCCAGACTCCTGGGCTTCAAGCTTCCAGAGATTCTCATCTCTTCCTTCCCTCTCCCCATAGGCATGTTCTGATTACGTGTGTGTACAGAGTGTTCTTATTACATGTGTGTACTGAGTGTTCTGATTACATGTGTGTACTGAATGTTCTGATTACGTGTGTGTACAGAATGTTCTGGTTGCATGTGTGCACTGAATGTTCTGGTTGCATGTGTGTACTGAGTGTTCTGATTACGTGTGTGTACAGAATATTCTGGTTTCGTGTGTGCACTGAATGTTCTGATTACATGTGTGTACTGAGTGTTCTGGTTACATGTGTGTACTGGGTGTTCTGATTACATGTGTCTACTGAGTGTTCTGATTACATGTGTGTACTGAGTGTTCTGGTTACATGTGTGTACTGAATGTTCTGGTTACATGTGTGTACTGAGTGTTCTGATTACGTGTGTGTACTGAGTGTTCTGGTTGCATGTGTGTACTGGGTGTTCTGATTACGTGTGTCTACTGAGTGTTCTGATTACGTGTGTGTGTACTGAGTGTTCTGGTTGCATGTGTGTACTGGGTGTTCTGGTTGCATGTGTCTACTGAGTGTTCTGATTACATGTGTGTACTGAGTGTTCTGGTTACATGTGTGTACTGGGTGTTCTGATTACATGTGTCTACTGAGTGTTCTGATTACATGTGTGTACTGAGTGTTCTGGTTACATGTGTGTACTGAATGTTCTGGTTACATGTGTGCACTGAGTGTTCTGATTACGTGTGTGTACTGAGTGTTCTAGTTGCATGTGTGTACTGAGTGTTCTGATTACATGTGTTCACCTTTGCATCTGTTTTCACATGGATTCTAAGGATCTGACTTCAGCTTCCCACACTTGCTCAGCAGCCCTCCAATCCATCTTCCTAGTCTCCAGCCTGATTAAATCTCAGTCCCAGGCATCTATCACTATTTGACTTGGTCACATGACCCAGCTCTTCCATTTCCTCATGTGCCATAGAGGGACACTGCTTACACATGTGTAGGTTTGAGGATTGAACTATGAGCAGATGAGAAGCACAGAGGTGACCCAAGAGTACAGCCAGTGCTTAGTAAAGCTAGTGATTTCTGTTAGGATAACAAGGACAGGAAGGGTACCAAGGGCCTCTGACTAGTATGCAGGAACTCCTTAATGCAGAGCTCCGCTAGGTATCCCTGCTTGTGCAGGCTGCTTCCTGCAAACATCAGAAATGCCACTCACACTGCAGTTCCCATGAATGCACCAACTGAGGTTGTGCAATGCACAGCCTGGCCAGCTCTACTGCTTTAAGAAAAAGTGTGCATTAAGCAGATTCAATTATTCATCATGTAATTATGGATAACCCATCATCTATGTAATTTCCTCATGAGGCATTTCCCCAGCAAGCCCTCACCTTAGGCTACAGATTGACTTTTTACTGGAAAGGGAGCACCGAGGGCTAAGAAGTTTATGAGAAACCTCTGGGACACAGGAGTTTCTAGTTAGGGTTGAGAATTGGTTTCTGGTATTAAGCAAGGGGGAAGGCTAATTGGTAGGAATAATTGTGTCTCTCCCAACTGCTGCCAAAGCCAGGCAGTGTTAGGTAGGATTCCTGGCAAGGTTCCTCTGCCCTTAGAATCTTGAATTTCAAAGAGGTTCAGTGGGACTCATCTTCATATATTCATCAACAGTGGGAATGGCTATTTCCCTGATCAAGACTGGAAAAGACACCTCAGAGGCTGTCCATTGATTAAGTGGATGTTTAGCTTACAGCCACTTTTTATGAACTTTGATGCTGTACAGAAAAGATGGCTGGAAGGAATCTTGCTAGTTTTAGGGCACATTCTGCTCCTGACTTGAATTTTTCATGGCGTTTACTTTCCCCCTTTACCACACACAACTTAAAAAAAAACTGTCTTAAACTTTTGGGGTTTGGGCATCTCTGTTAATTCCCTAAGTGAAGTTTTAGTCGTCATTGTAACATGAGATTGACAAGCTCATTCTTCAGATGCGGGATTTGCGGCACAAGTTGTCTTTTAGAATTTGCTAACTATCTGAAGTGGAACAACAGTTTCCTTTGAAGACAATTTTTATTTTCAGAAGTGAAATCTCTGAAGTGGAACATCTTCATCTCTAAATTTTTCTTGAAAATATCAATTTTGTGCTGTGTGAAATAAATCAGATACATATAGGTAATGGACAAATATGACACCTCAAAAAGGATATTCAGGTTTACTTTGTACTCATATATTCCAAATAATTAGTCTTGGAGTTCAAATAGTCTGAACCTACTGGGCCATCTCCCCAACCCCACATGGCTGTTCTTGATTTACTCTAACTGAAGATGCATTAAAATTGATACCAGTGATATTCAAAGCATTAAAACACAATACTGAGTCATCAAGAATCCCTCGCCCCCCTCCGCCCCACACTGAAATACTACAAGTGGATGGTATCAGTTTTTCAAACACTCCTGTTTCTCGAAGCACTTCTGTGAACACAGTGAAGCTCCCTTCTCACCGATGACTCTTTAGAGAGGCAGGGGCAGGGCTAAAGAGAGTCTCTCTCCCTTTCTTAAGATATTTTTGTTGTTTTTTTTTTTTTTTTTTTTTTGGACAGAGGGTCTCTTTACAGGGCCCTGGTTATCTTGGAACTTACTATGTAGAGCAGACTGGCCTTGAACTCACAGATCATCTGCCTCTGGCTCTTGAGTGATGGGGTTAAAGGTATGTGCTACCATGCCCAGCCTAAGCTGATTCTTATTTGACAGTAGAGAACACAGGACCTGGAGTGAGTCAATGGAACAGCTGCACACTCAAGCCTAGGTCTTGCTGCTACATCTCACATTACAACCATTACAATGCTGTCAATGACCTTGTATGGTGTGTGTGATGGGAAAGGTACAGAAACCTCCAGACGTGTTTTTCAACTTTGAGACACCACCCTTTAATAACAAATGATGCTTTTTACCCATAACCACATTATGTCAAAACTCTGGGTGGCTCTTTTTTCTAAAAGGATTCCACTTGCTTTCACAGAATGAACCTTTCAATGTCACACTCATCTGCCTTTTTAAATCGCGCCCCGATTCTCCAACATACGCTTTCAGTCCAGTCAAACCAGTAGTGCCACAGCCCCCGGCAAAGGCCACAATTGCCCTGTCTTTGCTTGTACTGGTATGAAATAGTTTGGTCTGTCTCCACTTAGGGAATCTTGACTCCCACTGAATCCACAGAGTCTTATCTGCCTAGCACCTCTGTAAGTGGGATTAGGATTCAGCTTTGCTTAATGTGAAGCACAAATGCCACCTACACCAATGGTTTTAAAATTTCTTAGACTTGCATCAAAAGACTTGTTAAAAAGCTGAAGTTAATTGCGGTGTATTCAATTTAATCTACTGAAAATACTATAATTTCAATATGTAATCAAAAAGCTAACAATAGCTCTTATGTTATGTTGTATGTTTTACATTTAACAACATATCTCATCTCACAACAATTATATTCTAAGTGATAAATATCCATGTATGGGTAGTGGCTACGATATTGCACAGCTCACATCTAGACCCTTTGCTTTATACTTCTCTCCCTGTCTCTGTTTTCCTCCTTCCTTCCCTCCCTGCCTCCCTCCCCACCTCCCTTTCTTCCTTCACTCCCTCCTTTCTTCTCTCCCTCCTTCCATATCTTTCCTCACCCCCACCCCCACCACGGGCAAAGCTTTACTGTTGGAAATTGTCTTATATGTTCTAACTTCCTAATCACCAGCATCACAGGATAACTGAAAGTTGAGTCACAGTTAAAGGAGGTTTTGTTCAATCATTGGTTCAATTTTTGAAAAGTGGTGTGATGCCTGTTTTCTGTTTGAATACTTAGGACAGAGAGTTGAGGCCCTCTCCCACACAAAGCATCTGTTGTGACTACAGATGACTTCAATTTTCCAATAGTTCTTGAGCTCTAGCTCCTGTGAGTTTTAGACGTCGCTGTTCTCTGTGTTTTGAAGTGAAGCAATGTCATGAATAGATGCAGAGGCCAACTTTATCATCCACAATGTGGCAAATTTTCCTATATTCATTTATATTAAAGTTTTTGGTGATTTTCATGATTGAGATGAGTGATAACATATTTTTGCCTCGCTAATACAATGATTAAGGCATAAACTAGCTTTATAGTGTCTGAGCTAATGATTTTACCCTTAATTCTTGTCATTTAGAAAGCAACAGAAGAGTTACCTCCTGAGCATTGTTCCCCGGTTAAATTCACATCACCCCCCACCCCCCAAAGGCCTGATAAAGTTTGCACATAGTAGCTAAATGTAAAACCGGTTTTCTTAATAATCCTCCCAACTTGACTAGAGTCAAATTTACTTTGATTTTAGTTCAACGGTTGGTGACTGTTCTAAAAACATGTCAGGTGTCAAGATCAGGCATGTAGAGTTCTTAGCCATATGCTTAACAAGAGATGTTTAATCCCAGAGAACAGAAATAGCTGTGTTGTGCATGTTTTCATTTGTGTGTTAGAAAAAAATGCATTGCCTTGAAGAAAAACGATGGTTGTAGATAATAAAACCTGGGTTTGAGATGAATTAATCCAATCACTGAAGAAATATAAAATATATTTTTCCTGCTTTATAGTTCTTTTCAAAAGTAAACACTAAGAAAAACTAAAAAGGAAAGAATTTAAAATTTTCACATTTTAGCATTTATTTCTGCTGCATCCTTTTTAGAATGTACATCGGGGATTCAGCAAACAAATCCAGTCTTCTGGAGTAAGCAAGGAAGCAGAGAAAGTTTACTAGTTTTTGAAAAAGATGGGACTTACCATCAGGAAGGCCAGAGGCCCCAGGACTCTGGGGAATAGGCAGGTCATTGTGGCTGGTGCCCCCGGTGAGCAAATCCAAGCCTCTTGCTGCAGCTGCTCACCCGAGTATCTGTGTCCGATGTCTGGAGCACCCTTCTGGCAGTGGTGGCTCTGTCGTCTGCCCTACGACTCTCCTGGTGGCCTGTTAGTCTGCTCCACCCCACCCTAAGCTAAGGATTGGTCTCAGCAGAAACACTTGAATCACTGCCTCCCAGGTAAAAGCAGAGACACACCTCAGTTCCTACAGCAATGGAATCCTTTGTTGGAAGCTACATGAGAAGTTCACGGGCTAAAGACAAGAGTTGAATAGGAAGGTACCAGATGAGTAACACGTTAATCATGGCATGAAAGCACAAGAGCTGGCCCTTAGAAGAAATCTAGTTGGCTTCTTATGGTCACAGCTGAGAGCTAGAAAGCAGAAGAGGAAACAGAAAATTCCCCAAATCTAATTGCAGAAAAGCACTTGTTTTAAGACTATGTATGGGGAAGGGTGCCTCTTCATTAATAATGTAGGTCTACAAACAACAAAGAAAGGAGGGCACCATAGCTAGCCATAATGAATGCAGAGTTTGAATAAAATCAATTAGAAATAAATAGAAACAGACAGCTCCATGGGTGAACTGAGGTTTGAGGTGTATGATTAATGCATTGCAGCATCGGCTTGTGTTGAGACTGAGGTGACATCCTGTTGTGCCTTTGTTCACTTATAAATTAGGGAAAGTAGATTGACTGTCAGATAGGTTATCGAAGTACTCTTTTAATTACTCCTTTGATTTCCCGAGGCAGTCAGCCTGCATACTGCTGCATGATCAGAAGTCCCTCCCCACCTGGACTATACCCAGGTTAAGGGAGGAGCTGGTGTAGTCCATGTTGGTCTCACAATATCCAAAGAGGGATTTGAGGAAGAACAGTTTTGTCTTTGAAAGTATTTATACATCATTTTAGAAGCATTTGTGTTCTACAGCGTTCATTTGACCCTAGAGCACTTAACAGGAAAGATCATGTAGGCCAGGAGTTTAAAAAAATATATGGCAGGAAACATCTTTGTTTCTTTCTAAACTGTGGTGAAATATTCAAGAATGTTACTATGAAGTTTTAAAAAAATTACGTGTGTGTGTGTGTGTGTGTGTGTGTGTGTTTATCTATGTGTAGTAGGGCAGAGGATGACCTTGGGTGTCAATTCTAAGGTGCTATCTGCCTTTGACTTTATTTATTTATTTTGGATAGGCTCCCACTATGTATCCCTTGCCTGGACTGGAACTCACTATGTAGACTAGGCTGGTCTTGAACTCAGAGAGATTCACTGGCCTTTGACTCTGGAGTTCTGGAATTAAAGGTATGGGCTATGACATCTGACCTTCCTTTAATTTTTTTTTTTTTTTTTTTGAGACAAGTTCTCTCCTGGCTGGATGGCCAGTGAGCCCCAGGGGTCTGTCTATGTCTGTTTCCTTAGCCCCGAGATTGCAAGAGTGCTGCCACATCTGGGTTTGGGTTCTGGGGATTGGAATCAGACTTTTGTGCCCACTTTTAGCAACTGAGCCATCTCCCTGGCCACATCATTTACTAATACAATATTTGTGACACGTCTGTTGGGCATTTGAGCCTGCAACAGAAAATAATTAGTGCACCTTTCAAAGTCTACTTTTATTTGGAAAGAAAACTTCAAGAGATCAAGCTTGGCATTTCTTGTAGAGTTTCCTCCTTGTGATTCCAGCAAACATATTTTATGCACTTTAGGACTAGAGTTAGAAAGTGAGTAACTACCAAGCCCTTGTCAATACCGAAGGACTGAGACACAGGATAAAGTCTTTGGACATGGATGTGGTTGTTTTGTGACTAGAAGGGAGCAAATGTGAGTGGATAGAAGTTGAGAGGGGGTTTACTGCATCTGCCAGTGTTTTGTGTAGGGTTGACGTCTGTGATCAAATGTTAGGGGCCTTGTGAATTTAGTGTTTGAACTTAGTTAAGGGTGCAGAGCGTTAAGGGGTTTATGCCTATACGAGTTTGTCCACACAGGGAGAAATACAGAATGCCGAGGCAATAGAAAGGATCATCTTATTTTCAAGATTATTAGTGTGTTTTATTTATTTTGATTACATGCTGGCTTATTTGTGAATCTGTTTTTGTGATGAGGAACTTTACCACTCTGCTTTGTTAGGTTTGGGTTGAGATAGGGTCTCACTATGCTGCCCAGACTGGCTTTCAACTGAGGGTCTTCCTGCCTCAGGCTCCTCTGTTCTCAGACTGCAGATGGGCACCTCCACATCCAGCTTGAGAAATTTTTTTTTAGACAGGGTCTCTCTGTATTGCTTTGGAGCCTATCCTGGAACTTGATCTGTAGACCAGGATGACCTCGAACTCACAGAGATCCTCTTGCTTCTGCCTTTCGAGTGCTGGCACTAAAGATGGCACTACCAGCTCCTGGCTGAAAGCAAGGTTTTATGAGCAATATTACAAACTTATTGGCAGGGAAGAAAAGACAAAAAAAAGTGTTTCCATTTTTCTCCCATAATTTAATATCTTACAATTCTTTAGATTATGCTCGAGTTAATGGCAAAGGGACCCACAAGCAGATAGGGTTCTCTGATTTTTTTCTTTTGTCTCTGTGTCTTTAACAGTTTCTTTATATTTTATTTTACTATTCTGGGTTACATAAAGCAAATTTTATGCAAGTGTATTATATGCTTGGGGCACATTCCCCCATGCCCCACTTCTGTTCTCTTTCTCTATAACTTTCCCCAGACAATCTCACTTCTACATTAATACATTAATGCGATCTATGTGTATATGATTTTACGTCTCTCTACTAAATGTAGGACTCATAAATGATAGAAAACATCTTTGTCTTTCTGAGATTGATGTAATTGCCTTAACAAGATTATCTCCAGATGAATCAATAATTTGGCAAATGACATACCTTCATCTTTCTTTATGACTGAAAACATTCCATTGTGTATATAGACCATATTTCCCTTATCTGTTCTTCTGTTGATGGATGCATAGGTTGGTTCCATCACTACATACTACTTGTGAAAAGTGCTTTAGTAAACATGGAAGATATGTAAGAGTTGCTGTGATATGTTGTCTTGGAATCTTTAGGGTAGATGTGCAGAGTGGAGTAGCTTGGTTATATGGTAGATCTGCTTTCAGTCTTTTGAGGATAGTTCATACTGACTTCCATGTGAGCCCATGTATGCTTCCTGTTCTTTGAAAGATGGGCCCCTTAGCAAGGTAAGGAAGTACCCTGGCGTAGTCCTGTTTGTGTGGTTGTAAAAGTAGCATGGTGGGTGATTTTAGGTAGTGTTGTGTACTCTTAGTGGGGTTCTCTTGCTACCTAATTTGTGTTTGGAGTAAACGAGGTCACGAACTGCTATGTGGCGCTGGGAATTTGAACCTAGGTTCTCTGGAAGAACAGACAGTGCTCCTAATGACTGAGAGTTTTCCAGTGCTTTCTCTGTGAGCAATGGTATTGTTATTCTTGGGATAATGGCTTGGAAACCCAGGTCTAGCCTGAACTGGCTCTGGATCAAGAAACTGAAATCAAAATGAGAATCATAAGAATAACAATTAAAGGGGAGTTCCATTGTATGTGTTGGTTGTGGCCCAACTAATGTACCATGTGAAGACAGGAGAGGTTGAAAGCAGATCCAACACAAGCTGAAGAATTCATCTTTTCTTTGCTGGAAATGGAACCTCAGAAGCCAAGCAATAAAAGTGAGCATTTATTCAAATGGGCAGAGTGTTCAGGAGTTTCCATGTTGTTCTTGAAGCTCATTATCTACAGTAGCTCCCTTATCCATCAAGTACAGAACTAATTAGACTTTGGCTTCCCTGGCTCGCCTCCGCTGGCTTCCATTGCTTCCACTGGAAACATGTCTGTAGTCTCCATCACATTGACTACATTTTTCATGTTTCATTGTGCTTGCAGGTTCACAAATTCATGAACCAAGATTAGTGATGCCAATCCAAAATGTACCTGTATTTTGATGTGGCTTGCAGAAGTGTGGGTCTGTTTGTCTTTTGTTATTTAAGGTAGTGGGAACTGTATACCTCTTCCAGTCTGATCATCCAGGGGAGACACCCAGACATGCCAGGGAGTCTGACTACACTGTAGAGAACAGCATGCATTTAATTTGTAGGAACCAATCTGTTGTCCCAACAAGGCTTCACCATGCTTCTGTGATTCTTAGGAATATTTTGAAAGAAAGCATTATGTAATTTCTTTTTGTGCTTGTGGTATCAAGGATTAAACCCAGGACTCTACACATGCCAAGTGAGCAAGTCTCCCATTGAGCTACATGTGGGCTTTATGCTGACCTCTGCCCCGGCTTCACAGGGTAAATATGCATTTAAAAAATGAATGTAGGCTGGGAACCAGATCAGCCTCTCTTCGCTCTGCTTGTCTGATTTAGCAATTGCTCATGTGTGGGGATGTTTTTGTAAGATAATAAAATGTGTGAGTGAGGAATTTTCCAGATGAACCCCAATGCTTCTTTAAATACTTTTTTTCCTTGGTTCCTGTGACTTATTGGAGGTAAAACTGACAGACTTGAGTCCTTTTTACAAAAATGTATGTTGAAGTCAAGAGTTCCTTTTCTCTCCCTGCTATGCAGAGGTAAGGACTTACAACTTTGTTCTTGTTCAGGTTACCACTCACTAACATCCTACATGCTGTTTTTAAAAAAGATACTGTCTCCCATGCTGGGTGGTGGTGGTGAACCCTTTAATCCCAGCATTTGGAAGGCAGAGCCAGGTGAATTTCTGAGCTCCAAGTCATTCTGGTCCAGGATGGCTAGGGTTACACACACACACACACACACACACACACACACACACACACACACACACACCTGTCTTGAATCACAAACAAAACAAAGCAAAATCCATGTACAACTTCTTGAACAGAACACCAATAGCACAGGTACTAAGATCAACAATTAATAAATGGGACCCCATGAAACTAAAAACTTCTGTAAGGCCAGTGACATCATTAATATGACAAAACTGCGGCTTGGAGAATGGGAAAAGATTTTCACCAACTTCATATCTGATAGAGGACTAATATCCAAAATATACAAAAAACTCAAGAAACCAGATCTCAAAAAACCCCAAGCAATCTAATTAATAATGGGGTGCAGGTCTATATAGAGAATTCTCAGTAGAAGAATCTCAAATGGCTGACAAAATACTTAAAGAAATGTTCAACATCCTTAGCCATCAGGAAAATACAAATTAAAATTACTCTGAGATTCTATCTTGTATCTTTCAGAATGGATAAGATGAGAAAATGAGATATAGCTCATGCTGGCCAGGATGTGGAACAAGGGGAACACTTGTCCATTGCTGGTGAGAGTGCAAACTTGTGCAGCCACTTTGGATTCTTCAGAAAATCAGGAATCAATTTACCTCAAGACCTAGCTATACCACTCTTGGGCATATACCCAAAGGATACTCCATCTCTACCACAAGTACACTTGCTCAACCATGTTCCGTGCAGCTTTAGTCATAATAGCCAGAAATTGAAAACAACCTAGATGTTTCTCAACTGAAGAATGGATAAAGAAAATGTGGTGCATTTACACAACATAGTATTGATGGGAGATGTCATTCTGTAAATATGTTTCTCTTATTGGTTAATGAATGAAGCTCTATTGGCCAATAGGAAAGCAAGGTAGGCAGGACTAGGAGACTAGGAGGAGAGAGGAAGTAGGAGGGAGGAGATTTATCATGGAGGACAGAGAGAGTAGAACGCCAGCCCCTCTCTCCAGTAAGATGAGACCATGTGAAAACACTTAGATTAATAGAAATGGAATAATATTTAAGACAGAGCTAACTGATAAGAAACTAGTAACTGGCCAACAGAATTATATCTATTACAGCATCTCTGTTTGTTATTTGGGGCTGGTGTGGCTGTGGGCCCAGACCGGCAGGGGAAACCTACTCATAACATAGTATTACTCAGCTGTTAAAAAAAAAATGGCATTATGGGCTGGCCGGTATGGTGTGCATCTTTAATCCCAGCACTCAGGAGGCAGAGGCAGGTGATCTTTGTGAGTTCAAGGCCAGTCTGGCCTATAGAACTAGTTCCAGGACAGCTAGGATTGTTACACAGAGAACCCCTGTATATATATATATATATATATATATATATATATATATATATATATCTCATGAAATTTGCAGACAAATGGACAACAAATAAACAAACAAAAAGCAAAACAACAACAAAAAAACCCAAAACAAAAAACTTCCAGATATATATATATATATATATATATATATATATATATATATCTCATGAAATTTGCAGACAAATGGACAACAAATAAACAAACAAAAAGCAAAACAACAACAAAAAAACCCAAAACAAAAAACTTCCAGACACAGAGAGACAAATATAGTATGTTCTCATTCACAAGTGGATATCATCCATTAAACAAATGATAATCAAGCTACAATCCACAGACCAAAGAGGATAGGTAAAGAGGAAGCTCGAGGTAGGCAGGGGGAACACATAGATCTATCTGGGAAGTAGACATGGAATAGATTTTGTGGTTGGACTCGGAGTGGATGGTGACAGGAGTGGGAGGGAACAGGTAGTGAGGGAAGAAGATGTCATGGCGGGACAGTTGGCACTGGGGAGCATTTGGGGTGGTGAGAAAATCTAGTTCAGTGGAAACTTCCTGGAATCTATGAGGGTAACCCCAGTGAGGACTCCTAGTGAGGATACAGTCTGAACTGGCTGTCTTTTGTAGCTAGGCAAGGCTTCTAGTGGTGGGTTGCTTTCCATTGAGTTGTGGGCCAAGGGGGTCCTGTGGAGATCCTCGAACCACCCAGGCTGACACTAGGTCAGAGGGTTGTTCTCTAAATCTGATAGTGGGTTGCCATTGTTGAGGACAGCAGCCACACAGCTTATTAGAGAGGTTGAGCTGGTGCTTGCCTGGAGCCTTCACCCATACTTCCTAGTCTCTTTGGTATGGGAAGGTAATCTACAGGTTACTGAAAAGGAAACCGCAACACCAATCCAGGCACTATCGCGGTTTAATAAGTATCAGGATAAACAAATAGGCCGAATAGATGTTTATTCAGGGAGAAATAACTCACAACACAGACAGATGAACGCAGCAGTTGGAACCGGATGCTCCTCTCTCCGTGTGTACCTCCAGCAAGACAGCGTTCCTGGCTCCTCCTCAGACCTAGTTCCATGGGTCACTTCCGCCCCTGGCTCCACCCCCAATGGGTGTGGTCAGTGCCACAGAAGCAGACAAAGTGAATATCTCACTACAAGGCACAAAATGTTCAACCCTGTCATCCTTGCAAGCTGTGCTGGAGCAATGGTGGCATAGAACTTGTGGGAGTGGCCCACACGATGAAAGGGAGCCCATACCTAACACTGCTTGGATAACCAGGAACCAGAGATTAGATAACCCAGAGACCTAAGATTGGTGCCTTGCCCTCCAGTTGTCATCAGAGAGGCTTCCTCCAGCAGCATATGGGAGTGCGTGCAGAGACCCATAGTCAGACATTTATGCAAAGAGTCTAAATTGAAGTTCTCCATGAGTCCCTTCCCTTGGAGCTTTAGGGAATCCACAGGAGAGGAGGAGGACATACTGTAGGGGAACAGAGGACATGAGGAGAACACTGCCCACTGAATCAACTAGTCAGGGCTCGCAGAGCCCGAAGCAGCAGGCACGGAGCCTCCATAGGTCTGCACCACGTCTATGATACGGCTGTTAGCTTGGTATTTTTGTGGGACTCCTAACTGCGAGCAGGTATGTCTCTGACTCTTTTGCCTGCTGTTGGGAGTCTTTCCCCATTGCGTTTCCTTGTTTAGCCTCAACATGAGGGCTTTTGCCTTGTGTTTGTATTGTTTGGTTGTTGTCTTTTGGAAGAGTACTCTCTTCTGAAAGCAAACCTAGGGTGAGTGGATCTGAGGGGGCGGGCTCGGAAGAGTGGAGGGAGGTTGGAAACTGGTTGGAATGTTTAGTAAGAGGGGGGAAAAATCTATTTTCAAAAAAAAAAAAAAAAAAAGATAGTGTCTTTCTGTACATCCAGGACAGAATCTAATTTGTCTGTTGCAGCTTTAAATACCACAGGATCCTCTACTTTTACTTTCTATTGGTTGAATTGTAGTAGTGTCATTGCTGGCAATTCTCAGAAAGGGTTATAAAAAATAATTTATGTAAGTTAAATCACAGCCCATCTCTTCTTCCAAGGGAAGAAGTAACAAGTGAACTATTCTACTGGCTTCTCAACCCCATACTGGAGGATGTAGTGACCACTGCTCAGCACCTGGGCTCTGTCATATCACAGATGCTGATGTGTAGAAGCATGCTGTCTGTTAGCAGCTTGGGGCATCGAGGAGAAGCCATCTGAAGTATTCAGTGTAATGGAGAATCGCCAGCTCTGGCATTGACGAGGTAAGGGCGTACATGTAACCGCAGGTATGTCATACTTAATTTTCCAAGGTCTTCACACTTCTTACTCAAGACTCATGTACTTCTTCTGTCTTTTTACCCAGTGATGTGTTGGGCATTTATGCTTGAGTGATTAGTAAGTTCCCAATGAATTTGCAAGACCTGTAAAACTTGCACAACTCACTATGCTTTGTTTTTTATATTGTATTCTAACCAGAAGTTATGAGGCACTTCCTGAAATGATTAAGTGGTGAGAATAGAAATTTCCAAAGTGTTTTGTCACTTCTGCCTCTCAGGGGACAGAAAAACACTACCTCATGAGAACTTACTTTGCATTCATTTAGTGGGTGGGAAAAGTGTTGACCTATAGCTTGGGATATGTGTGGTTGGCCTTTCTTTGTATCATCATCATCATTCTATCCATTGGCATTAAGGGTAGAATTCATTGTCTACTTCACTTGTTTGTGAATGTGGTTAGTCTAACAGAAATTTCCTATATTATTTTACATTGCTTTGCTTCAGACTATGATTATAATTTATTTTCTTTGTTTAAACCTCTCTAGGATCCCAAGGTTAGGAGTGTCTCTCAAAGAACTATCCTTATAGTAGGAGTTTTGTTATTTGATCCAAGACTGGTACAGATGCAGTGTATGTGGCCCCCTTTCTGGAAATCTGATCTAAAGAGGGATGAACGTAGAGAAAACTCCACCTTTCTCCTCCCTCACCATGACAGCTGCTCCATGAGTCATGTTAGGGTTAGTTTCTGATGCATTAGACAAAAGATCAAATTGATGGCTGTTTGTTCTCATTCCTCATCTTGTGCAATATGGTGGCTTAGTATTAATCTTCCATTCTCTGGTGCAGAATTGGGCTGACACATTCTCAAGACACCCTTTTATTGCCTCAGAAGTAGAAGAGGAGCAGTAAAGGTTGGTTGGGAATTGCTTGGAGGAAGTGATGAGCTCAGGCTACTTAACCACTAGGTAAGAGTGTCCTTGCTCTAAATGACCTCAACATCCAATCAGTCTACCAATGCTTTCTTATTGTTTTTCAAGAGGAACTACATTTTTATAATTCGTATTTTTATAGGAATCAAGTGATACCTTCAGTGTTTTCACATTTATCATCATCATGTATTTGCATATGGTATTAATTCCTAGAAACAATTTAGGCAGTTATAGAAGAAATGTTAAAAAAAGTAACTTTCCTGTAAGAATGAGAATTTAGATAGTGACATGAGCAAAATAATCTATTGAAAAATCTTAGCTAAATGTGATAAAATATTTGGAAGTAATTTTGTTAAGGATGCACAGAAGATCATGAAAGAGGATATAAAGATAATAACAGTAAGACATTTCATTCCTGGATGAAAAAAATTGCTGCTGCAAAGTAACAATTCTTTTTTTTTTTTTTTTAAAATATGTCTGTCTTCCTCTTTCAGGATTGAGTGATAGTCTAAGCAGCCTATGGAACTGGGGCACCAGAAGATCATACCAAGTTTAGGAAAAAAAAAAATTCCTAAACATCACACTGAGGGGTAGAGAGTGTGATTATCATGTGCAAAGTTCTGGGTTCAACCCCTAGCCCATTTTACTGAATGAAATTAAATAATAACAAAAACTTAATCATTGAGGAGAATGTTAAAAGGTCTTGCTTTATCAGACATCAAATTTTACCCTCATGCTTCTATTATTCCCCGAGGAACTATCAGAACTGTTGCTTCTGGGGGCCTGGCAAGATGGCTGAGAAGTAGGGTGGTACTGAGTTTGATTTCCAGGGACTTCAGCCCCATGAGGATGCTCTGCCTCTACTGGTACTTGTGTTTATAGCACATGCCCCTCCTACATGCACATGATTAAAAATAAAAATAAATATGTTTTTTTTTTTTTTTAAAGAACTATTGCTTCTGAACTCAGGGCTCTCGTGGAAGACTTTGGCTAAAGCAGGCTGACTTTGCTTCTAATTATTTCTTTGTTCTCATTATGGATAGAAGAAGAAATCATTTAGTTGTGAGCTTGGGAGATGGTTTCAAGTTGGTTCAGCCACCATAACTTTGTCTCCATAGATCCACATCTGGGGCATTCTTTAGGGAGCTATACTGATGAGCAGACACATGTTAATCTTATTCTAGCTGGATGATCAACTAGACCACACTCCATACATTGGTAGTGCTGGTGGTAGTGGGCTGTATATGACTGGGAAGTCATATTCTGAGACGGGAGTTAGCTTCTTATGGTCGCCTGCCTCACTCATATCAGTCACCATTTAGGTTACATCTAATACTATTTTTCCTCAATTCGTTTACTTTGTTTCTCAATTGCTCCCACTATGTAAAGCTGAAAAATATTAGTGCCCCAGCACTTGATGAGGATGGCATTGCTCCACAAGTAGATAATTAAGAGAAACAGAAGGCACAAACTAAAATATTTTGCAAACAACAAAAGGAATTAATTTAAGATATTCCAGGTGATTTTCTGGGATTTGTTTTGAATCACATTGCATAAGAAAACCAAGTTATAAAATTGCACATATTTTATGGTTATGCATGAATATGATTTATATGGTTACAAATGATTGCTTGAATAGAGGGAATATGAAGGACAAATGCTAAGCTGTTATGGTGAATTTTCAATAAAATATTCTTACTACTATATTTTCCTTAGAGGGGAAGGGTCATTCAACTAAGAAAAAAATGAAAAAGAACTCACTGGAACTGGTTATCACTATTTTACTTTTATTTTTTATTTTAACTTATGTATTAGTACATCACATTTATTTATTGTCTTAGTTAGGGTTTCTATTGCCATAACCATGACCACTAGTATAAAGGAAAAACATTTAATTGGAGTGACTCACATTTTTAGGGGTTTATTCCACTATCATCTTGGTGGGGAATATGGTAGCTGGGAGGGGGTATGGAAGGAGCTGAGAGTTCTTCATCTTGACTCATATGTTGGTAGAAATTTTTCCCAGCAGTAGCTCCCAAATAAACACACAGAGGCTTTTATTAATTACAAATTCTTGGCCAAAACTCAGGCTTATTCCTAGGTAACTCTTATGTTTTAAATTAACCCCCCCCCTTCTTAACTGTGATTTGCCACTTGGCTTGGTACTTAGTCTCAGTATTGTGTGCCCATCTTGCATCTCTCTGTGTCTGCTTATAACTCCTCTGACTCTGTCCTTCTTCATCCCAGCCTCCTTAGTTTAGTTGTCCCAACTCTACTTCTTGCCTGGCTACAAGCCAGTGAGCCTTTTATTAAACAATTTGAGTGGCAAATCTTTACAGTGTACAAAAGGATTGTTCCACATCACCTACAGACAACAGGAAGTGGTCTGAGACATTGGATGTGGCTTGAGCATATATGAGTCCTCAAAGCCCAACCCCCAGAGTAACATATTTCCTCCAATAAGGCCATACCTATTCCAAGAAAGCCACATCCCCTAACAGTGCCACTTCCTATGAGCTTATGAAGGTCAATTGCATTCAAACTACACATTTATCTATGCCACATGTAATATATGCATCTGAAAAATAAAAATATTTTGATTAAAACGTATTTTTATTTTTTCAAATCATTTGATATTTAAAACCATATAGAAAAAAATGAACTTGGCCATAACATGAAAAGTTATATATAATTGTTATTTTAGGATTTAAAGTACTATGCAAACATTGAACTGTTGAATTTCTTTGAACCATGTGTTTTTCTCTCAGTGAGAAATGCAGTCTGAAGACAGGAATCTGCTCTACATGTTGTGGTGATGGTGGTGGCAGGGTGATCAAGTGCATGTATTTTCTTCTATTATGGTGGTAGAGCCATAATTGAAGGGAGAAACAGGAACAGGACTGAGGAAGAACTCTTTCAACTTATGGTTTGAAATGGAAACCCAAACAAACATCTTTTATTATTTGGAAATCACATCCTTATTGTGGAGGATAAGAGTGTTGCAGTTTTGACAACGGGAGTTTATAGAAGGTGACATTACTAGTTGTTCTGGGGTTCACTAGCAGATTTCTAGGGACATGAAGGATTTCAAAAAGGGATTCCGGGGCCGAGTTAGGACGCCAAGAGTCTGGGTTCATTTTTCAGGGTCATCGAAAACAGAGAGGACGAAGAAGACCCCAGATCTGTCGATAGAGGGCACAGCCTAGCATAAATGGGTAGATCCCAAAAGGTGACTGTGGTTGCCGGCTGTCCTCACCATCAGTTCAAGGCAATGTTTTTGAAAAGTCAACTGAGATACGCGCTAGCATCCGCATAGGTTGGGATCCAAGAACCTAACAGGAATTCCAAGCGGCAGTTTGAGTCATGTTGCTGTGTCTTAAATCAAGACAGCCTTGAATAAAGTACATAACGAGAAAGAGCACACAGTTCAAGAGAATGGGTCTCTTCCAAAGGACTAGGGCATGCGCTCTGAGAGCATGTGAGAACACGGACACATCATTGGTGAGAGAGAAGAGATGAAGGGAACTGAATGCGGCTCCTAGCTAGGCTCCAGACGTGCCAGAGACAGAGCAAAGGCTCTCCTCCTGGCTGCCCTAAACTCCCCTCAGGCTACGGTGTAAAGACCGTGAACACCTCTGCAGTTTGACTTCAGCCAGGCCAGGAAGCTGCGCAGTACTTATTTAAATATTAATGATCTTACCCTAAATACCCCGCATTGGAGATGCTATTAACTCCGTTTTATATTCCAGACACCCAAGACTCTAAAGCCATGAATACTGGATTTTATCCAAAGTCACAGTGCCGGTATGCTGAGGATTCGGGCCAGATGTCAGTCTCTCAAAAGGCCATCATCACTACATCATGGAGCATTGTGTAACTCAGCAGAAAGTTGGACGGTCACCTGCAAGTACCTCACTGGTGTACTGGAAACAAAGCAGACTTAAGTACCCATGGTCCAAGTTTACTAAAATCATGGTAGTCACTGGAACGTCAAGTATCTTCAGATTTGTATGTTTCTCATAGTGGGATTTTTATTTTGTCTTTGTCCCCATTTCCTGGCTCATGGACTAGATTTGCCTTTTTGTCTTGGATCTGTCCCCAAAGCAATGCTCTGCACAGTGGCAGGTTGTAAGATCCCCTCCTCATCCTAGAGTGGTTCTGAGCATGCCCGGCAGGGTGGCATAGTGCTCAGAGAAGCCAAGAAAAATGCTGAAGTGGTATACCCAGTCTGTTAGCAATTGTTCCCATACAGTAAAGTCTGCAAAAACCCCAAAAGATTGGGCCCAGAGTGCTTTTGGACCCTTACTATGGGGAAGATAGAGGCTTCAAAGAGGGCATGAGGACTTCTCACTCCCCCCAGACCTTACCTTCTTCATCTCTGTACCGGTGTCCTTGATAATATCATTTAAAGAGAAACCTGGTAAAGGTTTCCCGGAGTTCTGGGAGCTTTGGGAGCAAATTGATAGAACCTGGAGGATGATATTGATTGCTAATGGCTGGGTCAGAATCCAGGAGACACAACTTGGGATTTGTGACTGACATTCAAAGCATGTGTGGGCAGCCTGGGGACCCAGCCCTCAACCTCGGAGGCTGGCACTGGCTGCAGGTGAGTGGTGTCAGGCTGAATTGGTTTGGAGAGTAGGCCGAGTTTCTGCTGAAGATTTGCAGACGGCTTGCTTGCTGTTGGCTAGCAATCCCCCTGACTCTTACAGTCACAGATATTTTCTTTGTTGATATTTGTGGCATGACAGTGGAGAAACATGACAGCTTTACTGCCTATGTTGTGTCTAATTCCTTCCTTTCCTTTTTTCTGTTTCTCCTCCACTCCTCACCTCTCTGACACAAGGTCTTGCTGTATTGCCCAGGCTAGATAACATTCACTCTAGGGGCTGTAATTCTCTGTGTGTTTGAAATGTATCATGTCATGTTATCATACTGGTTATTTTCTCGGGTCTAAAAAGTCGGTGCTCTGCTATTTTATCCTTTTCCTCTCTCAACCTTTAATAGCCACTGGTCTTTACTATTTCTATAATCTTACCTCTTTCATAGTATCAGATAGTTGGAATCATACGTTATGTAGTTGCTTTCAGGTCTCTGTGGAGGCCAGGAAAGTGTGTGAGATCATCTGGAATTGGCAGTTTTGGGATGCTATGGGGGTGCTGGCAATGTAGCTGTGCCCTTTGCAAGAACAGCATATGCTCTTAACCGAAGGGCTATTGCAACAGCCCCTCCTCATGTTTTTGTTATTGGTACCTTGATCATCTCTTCATTTTTCTTATCCCAGCTAGAGGCTCATCAGTTTTATTAATATTTGTAAAGAGCCAGCTTGTGATTTTATTGGTTATCTTTATTACTTTCTTGTTTTTTATTTTGTTGATTTTTGTTCCAATTTTCATTATTTTTTCCTTTGGATTCAGCTTATACTTCATTTTACAATTGCCTTTTCTCTGTTCCTGTCTTCCTTGTTTTTCCTTTCTCACACCCTTCCTTCTTTCTCTTTCTTTTTTCATTTTTGTTGAGACAAGGCCGTGCTACATAGCTCAAGTTAAGCTTGAAATCACTATCCTTCTGTTGATGCCTTCAGAATGCTAGGGTCCTGTGTGTATGCCACCACACTCAGTCCATTTTTACTATTCATGTTAGAAACTAGGATTATTGATTTTAGATTTTTCTCATTATTGAACATACATATTCAGTGCTATCAATTTCTTTCTAAATACTTCTTTCTCTGTACCTTATAGTGTTTTAAAACTTATGTTCTATTTCATTTAAAATGTTTAAATTTGAGATTTCTTCTTAAACCCATGTTGTATTGACTTTTGAATTAATAAATAAAACTACAAATGTTTGTAGAAAATACAAATGAAAAAAATTGCCACCAAATTCTAAGATTACCACTGTTCAGCCTTCAAAGTACATGTCTTGTCTGTAAAATCATGACAATTTCTTTGCTGGGTGTTTGGGAGAGAGAATGAGATAACTAAATAAGTACCTGAAATAAAAATCTTTACATTTAATAATTTTTAAGAGTATTGGTCAAATAACATAAAGTGTCTTAAGATTGATCTAATTTTTAGGTTGCCCTATATTTTGTTAACATGTATATATGTATAACTGTGTGATTACAAATACATTGATGTTTCTGAAGGAAAAAGGAAAAGAAAATCCCATACATAAGCATGCAGAGTAGGGAGTACACAGTATAACCTACTTCCCTTTCCTCACACAATCTCTTCCCATTGCTTTTGTATTACATTCTTTTTTTTTTTTTTTTTTTTTCCAGAAACAGAGTCTACTGTACGTGCTGTTTTGTCCTTGCTTCTTTTCTGTGAATGGTCTTACCCTCTCTATGCTAAAGAACATCATCTGTGACACTCAATTCTCATTTAAATCCCAAATCAAGAAAGAACAACCAAACCAAAAGGCGTTTAGAGTTGGTTTGTCCAAGCCGAGGGTGTGACTCAGCCACCACCGTCCCACCTTAAATGTTGTTTGTGCTGTGGTGGTTAGTCTTGATTGATACCATGAAGAACCTGAGAATTGCCCCCATGGGATTGGTCTGTGAGCATGTCTATGAGGCATTTTCTTGATTACTAATTGACACAGTAGGGCCCAGACACTGTGGGTGATGCCTTCCCTGGGCAGGTAGGTGGTCCTGAGCCAGCCAGGGGAAGCAAGTCAGTAAGCGGCTTTCCTCCATAGCCTCTGCATCAGCTTCCTCCTCTAGGCTCCTCCTACTCTGGCTTCCCATCTTCAGTAATGGACTTCAGTAAGTCAAACAAACCCTGTTCTTCCCAGGTTGCTTTAGGTCAGTGTTTTATTACAGCAAACAAAAGCAAACCAGGACACTGCAGTACCCCCTTCCAGCACACTCTTTGAGGACCTCACCTTTGCATGTCTGAGCCAGCTATTCCCACAGATGTCCCATTTTTGTGTTGATCTCGCAGTTCATTTTGCTTGCTGCCCCATCCTTGTACTATTTCCCATCCTCTGCCCCCCCCTTTTATCTCTAAGGATTCATTTGGTTTGAATCGAATGTTCTGGTGAACAATGTATTCTGGCCACTTCCTTTTGCATCGCATCAGTTCTTTAGAGATAGCAGGCCGCTTTCCCCGCTTTGATCCAGTGAACATTCCCAGCCTCCTTTGCTGCCGTTCCCAGCATCTACTTTATAGCCAGACCACAGACAGCAGCAGGTGGCACTTCCCACCATTTTGTTAGCTGCTACCCAGATTCAGATCAAGACGTGTCTTCTTCGGGCTGTTAGCTAGGATCATCCCCGAGGGTGGAACTCTGTGTTTGCATGCCCAGAGTCCTGGGAGAACTTTCTTCAGTGCTATATTGAAATGCTTGCTTAAGAGCTGATCTCTTAAGCCCAGCACTTGGAAGTCAGAGGCAGGGCAAGCTCTCTGACTTTGAGGTCAACCCAGGTCCAGGCAACCAGGACCACAGAGTGAGACTCTGTCTTAAAAAAAAAAAAAACGAAGTTGACTTCTCTAATTAGGGGTAGGGACCATGCTTTGTTCCTCTTCGTACCCTGAGTGACTGTCAATCAATACTGTTGAACAGCAGTGAAGCTTGCACAAACTTAAGGCTCATGACTCTGAGGATGACATTAAATTTTATGGCTAGAATCCCCAGAGCAAATCAAAGATCGATGAGAGACACCAGGTCTGACTGTAGGAGGGGGCTAGTCTCAGCACCTGAAAGCTGTTAGCTCAGCAGTGTTTGGAAAAAGCAAACGGAGAGGATCCAAGCGTTTCTAAGTTAGGATTGGCTAGAGAAAAAAATGCACAAAACAAAACTAGGAAATCTGGAGTAAAATCTAGGAACACCCATCAGCAATCATTTAGTCTTTTCAAGTCCCCATCAGGAAGCCACTTTATTTCTCAGAACAGGGACTTCACCTTTGCTGAGAACTGGATGTGACATGCTTCCTGGTAAGGTTGGAGATGGCTGAGCAGACTTGGGTGTGGCAGGATCCCTGGCAGGCAGGTGAGCACAGCCCACCACACCCTCAGGGCACGCCCTTCCTTCTCTGAGGCAGGTGAGTCTCTCTCTGATCATTCTCCCTTTTCCTTTTTGCTGCTTCAGTCTCTTTCTACCTCTCTTTGTCATCATCTCTATGTTTTATCATTTCCCTATTTTCTTTTCCTTCATGTTTGCTCCCATTGACAATATGGTAGAGGTGAAATATGTGTTCATCTACTGATCAGAGGGAAAGTTGCCTTTCATACTTGTATTTGAAGAGATAATCACCCTCAAGTAACATTTTTTTATTTTCATTTTTGAGATGTCCGTTAGTTACAATCCTTGATACTCATTTAGAAACCATTAACACTTAACCAATAAAAAGCCATCTGCAATGGGAGGGGGGTGGCAGGGGGTTGGGATGTTCTGAGCCTGACCTCAATAAAAGCTGAAGCATGAGGGCTCAGGTCCCCTCAATTCCCTGTGTCACACAGGGAAGGCGATAGGGCACCCATCCACCAAGGAAGCCCAGTTTCCCAGGAAAGTTACCCTTGAGGGCCTAGCTGCTCCTGTCTTCCCAGAGTGTCATTTCCTACTTTCTCTGAGCATCCTGGGGAGGATGCTACTAAAGAAGAGCATCCCTTAGATGCCTGGGATGCCTGAAGTGACTGTTACATCAAAAAATATCGAGAATGAGGGCTGGGAAGTTAGCTCAGTTGGTAGAAACCTTGCCACGAGGACCTGAGTTCAAACACCAGAAGGCATGACAATGTGTTCTTGTAATCCCAGTACTGGGGAGGCAGAAATAGGTGGGGCTTGATGGCCTGATAGCCTAGACAGCCTGGTGAGCTCTAGGCCAGCAGGAGACCATGTCTCCAAAAACAAAAAGTGGATGGTACCTATGGGAGACTGTCAAGCTTGTTTTCTAGTTTATACATGCTCTTGCACAGCGTGCACCTACACACACACACACACACACACACACACACACACACACACACACTGAGCTACTGAACAATTTTATATCATATTGTTGGAGAAACTCAAATTCTGCAGGTGATGAAACCCAGATAACAAGCTTTTCTACCATCGAATTGCTCATCATGAGTACAACTGGGCCCAGAATCCCATGCTTGGTTTTCAGGTTAAAATGACAAGAGTGTCACTGGATAATGAGATCAAGAACCCACCTTTACATCTGCAGTGTGTTTTATGCCCAGGAAGTTGAAGGTGAAAGAAAACATATTAAAGTGAATTTGTGTTCATTTACTTCTGTAGACCCAGCACCACTATGGAGGCTAAGGCAGGAAGTGCCAGCGTTGTGTAGTGAAACCCAGTTTAAAAGTGTGTGTGTGTGTGTGTGTGTGTGTGTGTGTGTGTGTGTGTGAAGATATATGTACCTCCAGCTCATAGCATCTTTTCCATGTTGAGGAATGGGCTCCTGGGGAACAATTACCATCATGCCAGAGGACTCATTTTTATAAATTCTTCTTTGTAGCTCAGGGTTTAGTACTTCCTTATTTCCCTAGCCCCTCCCAGAAATAGGTATTATCTGTACTGATCTTACCTGTCTGAAAACAGTGGGTTAGTACAATTCTTTAGTTTCATAAACAGGCAGGGGAACATTAGTGATTTACTGGAGAACTGGACCCCAATGTGAATAGAATTCTCCATCCTGTCTCTCAGAGTTTCAAAATGTGTAGGGAGACATGTGGTGGTGGAAGGGGAGGGTGGTGGTGGGGCATGGGAGGATGGGAGAGGAAAAGAGGGAAAGAAGGAGGGAGGGAGGGAGAAGGAACTGGAATTGATATGTAAAAAAAATTAAATAATTACATGGTCTGGCATACTTGACTCCCACAAGGTGCTATAAAATGTCAGTGATCATCTATTATTTAATGACCTATTTTAATCATTAAATAGTTATATAATCAGATAAAAAAATGTGTGGACAGAACTTGAATCTTGGAGTCTGTTTCCCTGATAGGGTGATAATGTATTTTTATAGATAAGATTTTGTAATGATTAAGAAATGATTAAAGAAATGCAATTAAACCATGGAACATTCACTCCACAAACACTTTCCTAATATCTTACAAGTGTGGACACAGCCTGTACCTCAAGATTTAAAGGCAGAGGCAGTGTTATAATCCTGCATCTGGGTGTGTTGGGTGACAAGGACAGAGGGGAACTAATTATGCACTCCACCTCAAAATCACTACCTCTACCAAGTTTCAGGCTTAGGACAAAGCATTTCCTTATTTTCACTAGATATTTTCTAGTTGACAAAGTGTTTTCTCTTTCTGCTTTGTCTTCGGATCAGTGTGTCTGTCTTGAAGCTCAGGGTGTCACCTCCAGTTTTCCTTGGCCAGCCTCTTTCCTGTTCAGTCACGTGGTCTTCTGCTGTAGATGAAAGTGCTTTGCAAGCACTTGGCCAAGACATGAAGAGAGATGAGCATGCCCTGGCCTTCAGGAAAAGGACATCTCTTTTACCCACAGAAACCACATTTCCTAAACCAGCAGGATTTTCTAGTCACTTGCTTTCTACCTACCTTCTCCTTTTGCCCTCCTGCAGGATGAGCCAGAAAGACGGTTCTTCCTTCTCTTCTGGGCCTGTGTTTTGGAGATAGTCTGGAGCCATCATCTTTGAGAGGTAAGGAGAAGGGTCAAGGGGGCACCCTTGTTCTGCGGGCCATGTCTCCTTGTCCACACAAACAGCTTGCTGCTGCATTGCAGAGCAGTGTCCTGACTCACATCAGAAACTATGAAGGTGTAAGTATTGGTTCTCTCTATGTGGGTGAAGACCCCTTTGGTGGTCCCTTCACAGGAGTCATCTAAGACCATCAGAAGGCATGGAGGTGTCTGTTAGGATCCATAATAGCAACAACATTACAGTCATGAAGAAGAAATGAAAATAATTTTGTGGCTGGGGTTCACCACAGCATGGAGAACTGTATTAAAGGGTCACAGCATTAGGAAGATTGAAAACCAGTGGTCTAGAGGAAGAGATCTCATCACTGAACCAAACTAGGTTGGATTATCAGAGTACTGGTTTTCTTTGACCTTTCACCTAGTTCAACATTTGGATGGGTTTTGTTGTTGTTGTTGTTGTTATTGTTTGTTTTTTTTTAAACATAATTCTTCATTGGTTCTTTGGGAATTTCATATCATGCACCCCAGTCCCACTCACTTTCCAGTCCCTCCATATCTACTCCTCACTCCCGAGGTATGCTCCTCCTCCCTACAAAACAAAGCAAAGCAAAGCAAACAAACAAAAAGCCTACCTCATTCCTTTATCTTTCCATCATTTCCTTCATCCTGGTGGCATCAGAAGCGTCAGTTTGTCACACAGTAAAGCCTCTGTTCAATCAACCCCACCCACAAAATGTTCATTGTGATGGGTCATTGGTCTGGTTCAAGTCCTCTGGAACACCATCGTCACTGGACCCTCACTGAAACTCCTCTTAGATATCCTGCTGTTGTCTCGAGTCGTGGGGCTCCCGAAGTTGCTGTTCGGCAGGACCAGTCTCTTTGCACACTCCAACAGGTCTTAGATGGAGTAAATGCTAGGGTGGGCCAACTCGAGGATGTGGGCCTGGCTGAAAGCTGAGCTGGTCAGTCCTGGCCACTGGAACTGGGCCCCTATGCCCATGCCATGAGAACCAGCTCTCTAAATACGATTCAAGGGCAGGGATGGCCACTACAAGTTGGTAGCCAAACATGGCAGCCTCATCCATGTGGTTCAGGCTTTAGCATTAGGAAGGATACAGGAGTAAAGAGGTTGCAGAATCTCCCTCCTGTTTTAGGGAGCCACTGAGGCCAGATGTGTGGCGGGGGAGCCCTTTATGTAAAACTGTCAAAGTGAAGCCTGGATAGTGTTGGAGACCCACGAGGTGCCAGAGTTGTGGTTATCTACCAAGGAGAGCTGTGCAAAAGGATTAAAACCAGGATGAGGAGCGTGTTGCAGGGGGCAAAGCCAGAGTTGCAGAGCTATCTGGTCTCACTGACATCAGACGTGGGGCTAGCGGAACTGGAGTGGGCCCCACTGGGCTTCAGTTTGGTCTAGCATTTCCTCACTATGCCAGGTTCCTACCTTCTGGAATGGCAGTAAGTAGTCTATGCCGGTGTATGTTGGAAGTATGTAATTTGCATTTCATTTTGCCGGGGATTAAGAGATTGCTCAGACTCTCAGAAGATTTGTTAGTCTTGGGAATTTTAAATGGGGTCCAGACTGAAAAACCGTGGGCACTTTTGAAGTTGGACTAAACGCGTTTTGCATTGTGATATTACATGACGATGGGGAGTGGAATGTGGTGTTTTGAGGGAGAACAACCCGCATAGGCTCACATGTCTGGAGTTGGCTCCGGCTGCTGGAACTTCTGGGGAAGGATTAGGAGGTGTTCCCTTGTTGGGGAAGTGTGTCACTGCATCATTTCCAGTGTCTCTATCATCTCCCCCTACTCATGGATCAGTGTGTGAGCTCTTAGCTGTTCCTGTCACCAGGCCTTTGCTGTACCGTAAGGGACTCTAACCCTCTGAAACTGGAGTCCTAATTCAATGCTTTCTTTTGCTTTGGTCACTGTGTTTTGTCACATCAGTTGAAAAGTTAGACAACAACTTTTCTGTTTTTCTTCATGCAGAGAGCACATTATTTTTGTGATAAAATTCTGGGTATTAGTTTCTCTGTTCTGTCTATTCAGCTCACAGACCGGCAGGAGAGTCTTGTAGTGTGAAGGATCCCCTGGGCTCTGGAAATTTAGGCTACAGTGCCATCTTTGGGACACAGCTGTCCTAACTGGATGCTACCATTTGCTGATGAAGTCAAATGCACGGTTGTAATATGGTGCTGTGAGTCAGCAGTCAACTTGTCAGTTAGTGATGCTGAGGATTGAGATAAAGATGAACTCAAATAATTCCCTTACTGATTTGGTTTATTGAAACACTTCCTTGGTGGCCTCACCTGCCTCTTATTTGTGCTGTAACAGACATCATAAGTGATTCAAGTATTTCAACAATAATTTTATTTATTTTCAAAAATTTATTAACACATATCAATTGTTCCAAACACTATTTTGATGTTTTCATAAAATTCATAATATATCTTGGTCATATCCACCTTCCTCATTACCCTCTTTGTCCCTCTTCTTTTGTCCTATGGGTCACCTGATTCTTGCCATGTTGTTACCCTGTTAAGTTCCTTGTAACATGGAAGATGTGCAAATTACTTTGAGTCTGCCTGATCTTTCTTAACACAATGAAAAGCAACTATATTCATTTTTCTAAGAGTGATATTACTTAGTGCTTCAAGGATAAATATTACCCTATTGAGTCTAAATGCCATCTCTTCCTTATCTGTTCATCTCTAGCTTGGCCCACAAGCTGATTCTGAAAACTGTGACTGTCGGGATACTGCTATACCAAACATGTCTGTGCAGTTGTATCTGCTTTATGTTGGCTTTGATTGCTTTGGGTGTGTACCAGGAGTAATATAGCTTTTTGGTGAATCTGTGTTCACCAAACATAGATGTTTGTAGTGGCTGTTTTGTTACAGATTTCTACCAAGGATGTTGAAAGAATTATTTCACACTCTCAACATTTGTTTTTCTTTCAACAGTTATCTTTCAATTTCCAATCAATACAGACTTATTAGCATACCACAGCAAATCCAGGCTTCTGACTCTTTCTCATCTGTTTTATTTTTAAAGACAATGTCTCATGTAGTCCAGGGTAGCCTCAAATTTGTTATACAGTCAAGGGTGACCTTGAATTTCTGATCCTCCCGCTTCTGTCTTCTGAGTAATGGGGTTACAGATGTGTACTAAAGCAATTGGTTCCATGCAGTGATGGGTGTCGAACCTAGGGCCTCATTAGGGCTTCATTCGAGCACGTCAGGCAAGCACTCTACCAACTGAGCTGCATCCTAAGCCTTCTTTGTGTCTATCTAACCTAACCCTTATCCTTCATTCGTCAGTCTTACATCATTCAGAGGATCTGTCTGACATATATTCGAACCTTTCCAATTTCTCCATCTTTCTCCTGTTTTATGAAATGCTTTTTCTATTCCTCCATTGGTGGCTTCCTGTGCTTCATTCCCACTGTGACTTGAATCTAAAAGTTGCCCTTGAAATCTCATGCATTAAGGTTTAGTTTCTAGCCTGTGGGCTCTTGGGAATCGATTGGTCACTGAGGTTCTAATGTATCAATGTACTCGTTCTCCATGAAGTTGTAGCTGAGTGGATGTGTATGGAGCCTGGTGGAGTAAGATTTTCCCTGGACTATGCCTCTGAACGATATGTTTTTTATGTAGACTCTTCTCTGCCTGCATCCTGACAGCCTCTAGCTGGGCGACTCTGCTCAACAACATGGTGTCCACTGGTGTCCACTGTGATCCTGTGCTTTACCACTGACCGACCAGGAGCCTGGGGGCCACGTGGCTACCAGTCAAAGTCAGTCTTTCCTTCTCTAAGTTGCTTATGACAGTGTTATGTTGCTGCAATGAAACCCTGACTAACACACTTCCACCTGGAGTCAAAGGGCATTTTTCAAGCTGTCTGTCTCAGGTGCACATGGCTGTATATGACTGGATTCTATTTCATTATTTCCTCCTGCATCTGACTGTGAAGGCCTCGATGTTTAGCTCAATTTATTTTTCTCTCTCTAGCAACTGGTTCACAGACAAATAAAGACAATGCTAAACAAACAAGCAGCAACATAAAAACCACGTGATTACTGGGGCTCCTCATGGTCACAATTGTACTCATAAAAGTTTTATCTTTCTTAATCCTCTTCAGCCGTAAAAAGAAAATTAAAGAGATTTAATGAGGAAAAATTTGGAAAGTAACTAGAATACCAAGAGACATATAATAACAAATTCTTGCTTTTGTTACTCCTTAGCCTTTATAACTTAACTTCCACCTAGTTTCATATTCCTCACACCTCACTGATACTGAACTCTCCACCCAGTCAGCGCCTCCCTCTTAAACTCATCATGAAGTTGTCCTAGTCAATATGTATTTGATGATCACGGGCCCTTCACTGTGACCTTTGCCTTAACACTCACTGTGACTCACCGTAGCTACACACTACCTGCCCATCAAACACACACTCAGCATCTCTCTCATCTAGAAATTAGTCATCTGGTGCTCACAGGGAAGACCGGTCTGCACATTCCTAACCAAAGGGTAATCTTACTTAAAAAACTTTATTTTGAAAATATTATTTATACTTAGTTTCAAAATTATGTGTATGCATGTGTGTCTGTGTGTGGGCCTGTGCACATGAGGTCCGTGCCTATGAAGAGAACATCAGATCCCCTGGAACTGGAGGTATAGGTGCTTGTGAGCTGCCTGAGGTGGGTCCTAGAAAATGAAATCACCTTCTTTATAAGAGCAGCAAGTGTTACTAACCACTGAACCATCTCTCCAGCTCACAGCAACCCCTTTCAATGGCAACAGCAACACACACAGACAGACTTCAGTTTTAATGTTCTATTTCCATGCAGCTAGCTTTATTCACATAATTTGTTGGCTTTTCTCTGCTGCTACCTGTTACAATTTGGCTACAGAATGTCCCCCATAGCCTCGTGTGTTTGAATACCTGGTGTCCAGCTTGTAGTACTGTTTTGGGAGGTTGCAGAACATTTTTAAGGCAGGGTCTAGTTGGAAGTGGATTTCTGGGATGCGGGGCAGAAGGGCTTGAGATATATAGCCGGGTACCACTCTTTAGAATTATTGGTAAGTTCATATACAATTACAATGAATGTAGAATTATTCACTTCCTAATACCTTCTAGTTTCCTCCTGACAGTCTCCTCCCAACTTCAAGTCTCTTTCTTTTCCTTCTTTTTTCATAATCTAAGGAACACAATTATTGGTACCCCTATGCACATGGGTGTAAGGCCAGCCCCTGGAGGATGGGCAAGCTATCAGGTACCATACCACTGAAGAAAACTGGCTTTCCCTGTCTCAACAGCCATTACTGGCCAGAAGTTAATCAGTTATGGTAGGGTGTGTTCTACCCTATTCATGCTGGAGTATTGTCTGGCTAGATCTAGTGCAGGTCACTTAATTTAATGTGTTCAAGGAGTTCTATCTCTGAGTTGCTTTCTCTATCATATTTATTTTAAAAGCAGAAGTTTTTTTTTATAGCTTTATCCTTGCCTTTTTTTTTTTTTTGGCAAATGTTCAACTTCTCCTGAGATGTAATTGTGTTCTGAGTTATGGATGTGTATCTTGCTAAGGGTGTGGCCTCGATGCATTCCCTTTTGGAAGATCATTCCAAAGGGTGCCCTCTGGAGGCAGCATTGGTGAACTGCAGACACTTGCTTTTACAGAGAACTGTACTGTGTTATAAAATTAGTACACTGCAGGTGGTGTACTGCAGGTGGTGTACTATATATACACCACTGGAGATACAGAAAATAAAGGGAGCGTTGTCTTTGTTTCCTATCAGAGCACAGGCTAACAGCCATGAGAAAGGCAGTGTGGTCAGGGTGAAAGGACAGAAGGAAGCAGAGCTAGCTAAGCAAGCAGGAGGGGCAGTGGATGAAAGGGCAAGCCTTTCCCTTCTGCTCTCCCCCTCCTTTTCTTTTCATCATTGTTATTCTCCTCTTCCTCCTCCTCTTCTTCCCTCCTCCCTCTTTCTCCCTTCTCTTGCTTTTTGAGATAGGTTCTCATGCAGCTTGAACTGACCTTGAAGTCCATTTGCAGCTGAGGATGACTTTGAACTCCCAATCTTCCCACCTCCACTTCCCAAGTTCTAGGACTATGGGTATGTACCACTATGTTCATCTGACATCACCACAGACAGCCCAATATGGATCTGCTCAGCTCAGCGATGGTCTAAAGGATCTCCTAAGCCTGGAATGTTGGCTTATCTGGTCCCAATCACCACAGGAACAATGATCTGCCTGAGCAATCCAGTCATGTGATTGTCTCCGTGTCAGGGTGGTTAAGGGCACACAAACTATGGCAATGGATTTAGAAGACTGTCCCAGGGTCATGTCATCAAACAAGACTAGGCCACTGCATGACACATGAATGTCATTGGCTGTCCCTTTTCCCATTGAGTTAAATCCAGCCCCACGTTGAGATACAAGGGCCTCTTTGATCTGCCTCTCAAATGTCTTTCCAGAATTAGTGTCACAATATGATAAGAATAAAGTATCTGGAGAAAAGTTGACCTGGATTTGATTTTAACTTTGCTGTAGTTTAAACTCAGTCACAAAAAAGAACAATTTCTCTTAGTTTTAAGGTATTCATCCATGACACTGGTATAAATCATACCCCATAATGCTGTTTTGGTATCCAATAAGATAATATATTTTGAGTAATTGGTACAATACTTATAATTAAATATGGCTGCCTACAAGATAATTGTATAATTCCTGTTTTGATTTAGACTTCAGTTTGTAATTGTCTTTGGGTATATTCTGTAGTTCTGGCTCATATATCTTCTTGATCCTTGTTAGGTAAAATTCTATTTGTCATCACCAGATTTTATTATGTTTATGGAGCCATCTTCAATTGCCAATGAAATTATTTATCCTTTTCTAGTCTACTGCAGAATAATAATTTTGTTTTATTTTTTAAAAAGGATGTGAAAAGATGGTGCTTAACCTTAATTTCAGTGTCTACAGTAATTTCTGATATTGATTCAATTGATTTGTTATGTTGTACTGGCCATTCATAAACGAAACGGTTCCACTGATGTTTTTATTATGTTATTCAGAATTTCAGTTTACAAACGAAACCATGTGTGTCCTGAATGGAACGTATGATGATAAAGAGAAGCATTGTCTGTGTATTGCCATTACACAATAGTAAAGATTTTCAGGTTTTGTGTGTCTGCATTTGTGTATGAAATGCTGCCCGAACCAGTAATCAAATAAAACACTTTCACTTTCCAGCAATATGTTTTTATTGAAGAAAAGTATAAAATGCCAGAATATTTAGTACTGTGTTGGAGTCAGAAATATCTAATCCCCAAGGGGGACTTTTTAAAATAAGTTTTGAATATATTTATAAATATTGTAATATTCTAAATGCTTTCGTTTCTCCCAAGACTTTTCCAAAGGAGTCTGTTTACTCATTTATTATTCCATCTCAAGGCCATTCAAATATATTTTATTATGCTTATTTATCAAAACGTGTTGCCTAGGCTTTCAGGTTCTATATCAAGACTTAGAGTAAATGTGATGGCAAGTTTACTATCTCAACAAACACTCCAACTCTTGCTTTATCTTTTTTATTAGCTTGAGAAGATCGTCAAAAACGAGGCTACTTCAGAGACTTGAGTTGTGCATGATAAGTCTGGACCACCTTGGTGTGGTGAAAGGCTTGTTACTGACGGAGGCAGAAAGAGGGAGTGAAATGCAGTTGATGCTGAGTTCACAGGCACTGTGGAGAGGAGAAGGGCCCAGCATGGGATGAATCTCCTCTTTTAGAAACCACACTGATAAAGTGAAAGAAGAAAACGTTCATAGACATTTTCCTTATCTTCTCATGATGGGGTCGATTTCACCCCATCATCATAAAGTTCATCAACTCTGAAATTTATTTCTCAAATTTCAGAGTTGAGTGAAAAAAAGAAAAAAAAAAAAAAGAGGAGGAGGAAGTGATTGCTTCTGGGTGTGGTGAAGGAGAAAGTTTAGTGTAGATAAAAGTGAGAACATAGCCAGAGGCAGGGACATCTGGGGAGTCCAGAGTGGACATGAGCAGAAGACCAAGCTGAGCCATGTAAGGCGGTGGGGGAGGGAACCAGGAGACCAAATAGGGTAAAAAGGACCGGCATAGCCAAAATGTCTGAATTATGCAGAGAGCAGCTGGCAGAAGGGCAGCCCAGCCCCTGAGCTGGAGAGTTCAGGTTAAAGGGCATCGGCTGTCAGCCACACCCTATAATCGGTAAGAACTGAGGGATACTGGGAGAACCTGGCAGCCAGGTTTGCTTTTATGTATTAAATAGGCACGGCAGTTGTCAGTTAGTCATTTGCCTTGGGTTTGTAAAACATTGCTTTGAGTCCTGACTGAAAGCACTTTATGTTTAGTGACTCACTAGCTGGTTGCTGATTTCTAGAATCTTTGGCCCAGTAGAATGCAAGCATCAAGAGGGAAATACCCATGTTGGGCTATGCCTCAAAACTGACCACTCTGTGGTCAGCTAACACCTGGGTATGACTAAACTAACTAAAGCTATTGGGCTGCTCCATGGAGCTCACCAAATTATAAAGCAGAGAAATGTAGCTGGTTCTTCGATGGGAATAATTCGAGATGGCTATCATAGTATGCGGTATTTGAAAACGATTACTAAATAGTCCAGGTACATAATTACCCAGTTGTGGGTGAGGACTCCTCTGCTATGGTGATGTCTTAGCCTCTTTGCACTTAAGCTTCTCAAACCCCGATATTTAAAGAGAGGTCTTTTCTCACTAACAAATAGCAAAGTCCACACAATAGACAAAATCGGATTTTCTCCATCCTTTTCATTTTTATTGAATATTTGCATTTGTGCATATGGAGGCCACAGGACAACTTCCTGAAGTTGGTTCTCCCCTTCTACTGTGTGGGCTCTGGAGCTCAGACTTCAGTCTTGGGTTTTGGTGTCAAGCACTTTCACCCCCTGAGCCTTCTCTCACCAGACCCACATGTTCCTCCATTCAGATGTAGTTATAGTATTGGAACACTGGCCAGGGGATTTGAGCAATGGGTTCAAGGTTTGGCACCAAAACTAACAGGCTATGGTTATTTTTTCCTATTTCTTTTCTATACAAAATTAAGTAGAAAGAAGCTCATGGCAGATACCTCATGTGCAATAGCTTTTAAGTAAATGAACAGCAAAGAAGCAATGTCTCCAACCATTTCTTTCTAAAAGGAATACATCCTGAAAAGAAGTTTATTTCATTTACATCACCTTTCCAGTCATATTACAGTTTCTACTGTATAGTTTACATATTTTACAGAGTTAAATTAAACTACCATGATAGTCTTCTTCTTAAGTCAGATTTACGCCTACTGAATACAAGGAATTTGTGTTAGTGTTTCCATGTCATTCATTCAGCATCGTGATTGATATTGATAAGAGGAATGCATCTTGGTAATGAACATGAGCTGTTCTCTAATTATTCTTGGAGGCATTCAAATTAAACACCTTTAAGTTTTTCTTTTAGGTCTAGAGACAGCTGTGAAGCATGAGTCAGGCATGTCTGTCCTCTTTACATCCATGTCCATAGAATCAAGAGAGCCAAGACCGATGCCCAAAACCTAGCACTTCCCAAGTAAATATTGTTAAAAGCATAATATCTATATATGTGTGCCTGGAGAATTTCTGGTGGCCAAAAGGAATCTTCGTGACTTGGGTCAAAGAAACTGATTAAATATAAAATGTCATGTTTTTGTTGACATAGTTAGCAAAAGTAAGGAAAAAATTCCTTGTAAGAGGGAAAACCCTAATACATCCTCCAAGACCAGTTTCTATTAACAGTTGTCATTGTGTGTGTGTGTGATCCTAAATTAATTTACAACTAATATAAATCAATAAAGTACAATAAAATTTATATATAAATATACTTGGATATATGTGTATATATATCCCTTTGATGAATTATTCCATTTAACAGACTCCTTTTGCTCCCTTCCTTCCTCCCTCCTCCTTCCTTCCTCCCTTCCTTCCTTCCTTCCTTCTTCCTCCCTTCCTTCCTTCCCTCCTTTGCTTCCTATCTTCTTCCTCTCCCTCCTCCCTTCTCTCCCTGTCTCTATCTTTTGCAGATTTATTTTATGTACACATACACACCTATGTATGTGTACCATGTGCATTCTTGGTACCCACTGAGGTCAGAAGAGGATATCAGATCCTCTTCAACTAGAGTTACAGATGACTGTGAGCCACTGTGTGGATTCTGGGAAACAAGTCTGAATTCTCTGCAAGAGCAATATATGCTCTTAACCCTGAGCCATCTTCAAACTCTGTTCTCATGTAAGGAATGCTTAGTGTTATAATAATGCTTAGTGTTGCATGACTTGCAAAACTCTCTGAAACTGCAAATAAACTCATGTCTCTTGATACATGCTCTACATTCCTTTCCATTTTCTTTCCTTTCAGAAGTTTATGTGCCATTAATTTCAGTTAATTGTTTTTTTTTTGGATTGAGCCTAGGGCTTTCTGCATGCAAGTAATTTACCACTGAGCTATACTTGTAGTCACGAAGTAATTTTTTTTTATTTTTTAATTTTTATTTTACTCAACTTTTTTTTGAGACAGGATCTCACTATGTGGCCCTGGCTAGATTTTTAAAAAAATAATCAAATTATTTCTCTAAAGAAAAATATAGATAGAAGATGCAGAGGAAAGTTCAGAACATCTTTGCAAGATTGAGCCATGGGACTTACAGGATTGGCACATGAGTTGTATGCTATTTGTTCCACAACATTTAAAGGATACAGCACCTTTCATTCTAGGGGGTATTTTTGGCCCATTATTGAGAACCAGGAAGAACTAAAAGAGGCTTATGTAAAGTGTGTAGTCATATATATATCCTCCACAAGCTGTCATCTAAGAGCCCCGTTGAACCTAGAATGTGTGAATGTTTGCTGAATGTTAAAATGTTGAGTAAAGCACATTATATATCTTTGATGGGTATGTTGGTGGTCACTAAAGTACAAAATCTCCATGAGGAACTTACTGTTGGGAGTAATGTATGTTGCTGTATCTTGTTACTCGATGTTGAGATGTCATTGGAGAGTTGGGGCCTATGGTTTGGCTTATGTGAATATCTGGACTCACCATTTGAGTCACTTGAATTTCTGGCCCTACCAAAATACCTCCACTCATCATTGGTCCCATACAAGCTTCAGTCATGTTACTGTTGCCCATATCAGGCACACCAGGGCTAGCCACCACTCTCTCAGCATAGTATACATTGTGTGTGTTGGCTAACTCAGCAGGCACACAAATGTTGCCTTGAACATCGTAGACAGGTGCCATTACAGTTTCTGTCACAACTACATTGGGTGGGAGCTGAGAATCAAAAACAATTGTCGTGGGTTGTACACATGGGTCAGCAGTAGTGTAGGTCTCAGTTACTATGATGTCCCCGTGAATCATGGGTTCAGAGGCTGCTTCCATTTCTGCTTGGAATTCAGCCTCTGAGAGAGTCATTCCTGAAGATTCATTGACAAAGTAATTAGGCCCGAGCAAGGGGAGGTCAGTACTGATGGGTATACAGGCCTGGTGCGAAGGGAATGGCTCAATTTCTGTGTCCAAGCAGATTTCGGCTAGAGTCCTAAATTTTGGATCTAAAGTCTCCATGTAGCTTTCATCTAAGTCATCCACAATCCAACTGCAGCATCCAATGGAGCCCACGGGAGACCCAACTCCCTCGTGATCATAAATGAGCAGGCAGTCATTGGCTGGTCGGCCTTCATCTTCATCTGCGTAAGCATATGCTTTCTAAGGTGGGAGGAGAGGTAGGAATTTAGAGATTTCTTTTCCCTTGCATCAACCAGGGAAGAATAAATACAATGCTCCAGGGACTTCTGACCTAAAGATTTTGTGGACTAAATTGAGAAATGGAACAATACTTTGATGTATTATTAAATTACTGTTTTTAAATGGAGATCATTATGTATGTTAATGGAGCATAGAATTTGAGGAATATATTTGAATCTCTCTAATTGGAAAACTAATGAATGATGTGATTTGAATCAGATAATATACCAATCTTTTGGATTTATAGTCCTTTGTTTCTGAGGTGGACAGAAATAAAATGTGTTTAATTATGTTTAAAATATTTAGTTTGTAAATTCTTTTACACTTTACACATTTATTTATTTGCCTGTGTCGGTGTGTGACCTCATATGGAGGTCAGAGGACAACCGTCAGGTTAGTTCTTTCCTACCGACATGCAAATCCTGGGGATCCATCTTAGGTCTTCAGGCTTGGCATCAAACACCATTACACGCTGGGCCATTTTGCTGGCCTCTAAATACTTATGTAAAGAGAGGCTCTAGATGAATTTGGAACAAAAGCATATACACAAGTAGAAGTCTCTCTAAATGTCGAGACTTTCTCAGAATGCTCTTGAAGTTGTATGTGGCTTAAGCCACTCAAAGATGGTGTAAGGTCTGAGAGATGACCCCTGTGGCATTTTTCAAATTACTATTATTGAGACAGTCTCACTGTGGGGCTCATACTGGCCTCAAACCCACCCTCCTCCTGCCTCAAACTCCAGAGGGAGGGGCTATAGGTTTGTATCAGCATTCCTTGCTTCAAATTATTTTTCAAAAAAGACTTAAGATGTCTATATTAGCAGAAACCCAACGGACGAAGGAGAGCAGGGGAAGGGGACCAATTGTTTAGAACAGTGGGATGGGAGAAGACACCAGTCATCTTCCTGTTTCGGCCCCTGAAGCCTCCATACAATCTTTTTTCTTTTTTGCCAATTTCAATCTCCATATATTTTCTTTTTAAAAATTATTTTTAATGTTTGATGATTCCATAATGCATATAATGTGTTTTGATCAACCCCCCCCTCATTCCCTCCTCTTCAGTTCCTCCCCCTCCCTCTTTCATCAGTGCTCTATCTCAACTTCCTGTGTTCTTTGCAAAACTCACTGGGTCATGGTTTTAGGACCATCTACTGGAGCAAGAGTAGCCTCTTGGGGGCTGCATCCTTGAGGAAAACCAACTTTCTCTCCAAGGGGCCATCACTTGCCAATAGCTCCTTAGCTTAGGGAGAGACTTCCTGACGCCCTGCCCCATCCATGCTTCTGTTTGGATTGATGTTACTTTCGAGGCAGGGACTTGTTTTATAATTCAGGCTGGCTTCAAACTCCTTTACATGTGTGGGATTATAGATGTGTGCTGGCATACATGGCTTTCCATGGGATCTGAGGTCTGCAGATTGTCACCAGATATAGTCTGACCTCATTTTTATATTATAAAATAACTAAGTATGGCAGAGCAAGAGAGACATAGGCAGAGACAGAGACACATAGAGATACAGAGAGACACAGAGTCAGAGAGAAACAGAGAGATGAGCTGCATGCATGTTCACATCCTAAATAGCTGAAGAATAAAATCTCAAGGTAAATCACATCTTTCACACTGAACTAATTTTCATGTGCTCTGTGCTGGACTCTGTATTCTCCCAGAGGAAATGAGTGAGTGCCCATTAAAACCTCCATGATAGTCCCAACTTGCATGGAATATTAGTTAGCGGCCAAGTGGAAGTTCTTTAATATATAGTTATGATTTTCTGAATGATTTAAAAATATTTCTGGAATATAATTGACACCTACTTGTTTAAATTGATTAGCAGTATTGATACATTATTTAGTAAGTATTATTATCCATATGTAACATGAATTTTGCAACAATATTTAACTACTAAATTTTTTCTTATTTTGACAATTTTATACATATGTATTATGTATTGTGATTATATTTGCTCTCATTACTCTCTCTTATCCCTGACCACTGCCTCTGAACTCCCTTCTCTTCCTAACTGGTCTCTTTGCTGCTTTCATGACTTTATTTTTCATATACTGAGTGGGGGCTGCTTGCATAAGCAGAGGTAACAGTGCTATTTGTTAGAGCATGAACTACTCACTTGGGAGTACATAGCTGAGGAAAATGTCCATTTTCCACCTCTGCTAGCAACCATTAACTGCCAGTAGCTCTTCAAGTCAGGGTGGGGCCTTGGGGATACCCTGTTCATGACGGAATGTTAAGAGCCTGGTCTTGGGCACAGATGCATAGGTGCTAAGTGTAGTTTAAATCATAGGATGCTTGAACTTTTTCTTTCAAAGAGCAATGATAAAATTCATGTGTTAGCATTTGAGGAATATGTCTAATGGAAATCCATTACTGATTAAACAAAATAAAGTTTCTCAACATGAGAAATTACTTATCTTTTAAAAATTTTATCATTTTTATTATCTATGGGCATTTTGCCTGCATGTATGTCTGTGCACCATGTATATGCCTGGTTCTAGAAGAGGGTGATGGATCCTCTGTAGCTGGGGTTATGGATGGTTGTGAGCTACTGTGTGGATACTGGGAGTTGAACCCAGATCCTTTGGATGAGCAGCCAGAGCTCTTAACTGCTGATCTGTCTAGGCCAAACTTATTAGCTGTTTATAGTACCCTATTAGACCAATGCAGTATCTTGGAGCATTTCTGTAGCGTTCTGACAGAACCCTGACTTTTTTTTCTTAGAGACACAAATAGGTGGGCCCTAGACTGAGAAGAGAAGTCCTGGGTTCTTATGTGTCAGCTTTTATGTATCACCAAGTTGAGATAATGCAGAACTGAGTTACCAGTCCTGGCATAATACTAATAATGATAATGCTAATAACTATTATTATTGTTTTATGTATTCTTTTTTAAAATTTTTATTGTCATTATTCTGAGACAGGTTCTCATCTACCCCAGGCTGGCTTAGAACTACATAGCTAAGGATGACCTCAAACTTCTGATCCTTCTGCTTCCATCTCCTAAATGTTAGGATTACAGGTATGCACCACAAAGTCTGGTTTGTGATGGGGATTGAACCCAGGGCCTTGTATAGCTGGGCAGTCACTCTACCAGCTAAGCTGCCTCACTGCCCTGTCCTGTCTTTGTTCTCTTTTCGTTGGATCCACCTGGAGAACAAGAAGGGCATCCTAGAGGACGTGAATGCAGTTTTGCTCTGTTGTGGCTTTAGCCATAAAGGGAGAAATCAGAAGGAAACAGAAGGGGAGATGTTAAGGAAAGGGAAGCAAGGCATGATGGGGGATGCTGTTCTGGTCTTAGTAGTTAAATGAGAAACACTTGCTGCAAATTGGCTTTATGTCTTCTAAGAACTGGAAAAAAAATTTAAATTCAAGACTGGGATAGGGTTAAAAAGCAACTGAATATATGTCTACTCCTCCAGTCTGTGTGTAAGCGGTCTGTGTGTAAGGCTTACCTCGGAGAAGTAGCTGTCCAGGAAGGCCATGTTCATGCCGGTGTCTTGGTATTCCCTAAGTGTCCCTATGGTTGAGCTTCTCTTCCTCAGGGTCCCTGTTGCTGCTCCGGCCACCAGGCCTGCAGTTGTCCCAACAGCTGTATTGAGCTCCACTCCTGACACGCCCCCTTCTACTGTTCCTCCACCAGCATATGTATTGGTGTAGATTTCTGAAAAAAAAAAATAGTAGATTTCCGAAAATGACAATGCCCCAATTGCCTGGATGGCTTATGCTCACAGAACACTTGTGGCCCCTCCCCTCCCCTGCAACACAGCACAGAAATGGTTCTGGAAAGATAGGTAATGAGTGATCTTATGCAGAATGTTCAGACTTGACAAAAGTGATACTGAGGGAGACAGCTATGGGACGTGGCTCACTCTCATGCATACAGCCTCTGCCTGGATGTTTAAAGACACTGAATGTACAGCCAGGTGTCAGGTCTGTTCAGGCACAGCAATCCCTATGGCCTAGCCCACTTGAGAAGAACAAGCTATCCCTGCAAAGCAAGGACCAGGCTGCTCCCAGCAGCCAAATCTCCAGTCCTCATTCACACATGCACTGGAGAGCCGGCCCACTTGGGAACATCGCACATTCTTTGTATGGAAGTACCAGGCTATGTGTACTACGCAATCATCACTGAAAAATCTCAAGTCTGCTCTACAGATGGACAAACCCTACTTGGCTCAGCCAAGTACTCTGTGCTGTGTGGGGCTGCTTATGTAGGGAAAGTGTAAGACACTGACGTGGGAAAAGCACGTGTGAATTTAAAGAGCTTTAGCTTATTGTTCAAAGAACATTTGCTGTTTCTCTTTTCGTCCTTCCTTTAAATGACTTCTATTATAGATAATCATTACAAGAACCTGTACCCCATTCCAGGCGCTATTCTAATTCTATACATTGTAGCACATAGGAAAATACATACATAGTAATTCATCATACCTAACACCTGCATGTTTATATCTTCTATATAACATATATGTAGTTTTAAAAAAACCCTTAAGCCAGTGCTAGGTAGAGAATTTTTGAAAACATCTTGTTATATAGAATTAGAATTACAACACCAGTTACTATGCAACCTTCATTTCAAAGAGAAGGGTGTCTGTCCGGAGAGGCTGGGTCTTGATTAGGGACTTCTTACAAGTAAGTGGCAGAGCTAGGAACAAAATCCCGTTTATGGTTTCAGACTTTGTCCGTTGAATCACAGTATCATGCTTTGCATAAGAGTACCTTCAGAGAGAAAAGTTGAGTGGCCACCTCAGACATGCCACTTACCCTCTGAGTGTGTTCCCATGCAATGAGGCTCACACGTATGCTAATGTATAAGGTACTTTCACTTGAGATTGGCTTGACAGAATAATTACGTAAACCTTAGAAAGGAAAACAGAATCGGTGTCAACTGACCAGAGGAATCGATGCGATCTTGGGTATTAGAGGCTGTCATGGGTACGCATATATTTGACACATCCTGAAAGAAAAAAGATTTTAAAATCAATGTGTCACATTCTTCCCGTAAAAGCTGAGACTATCTGTTTTTTTGCCTTGGGTGGAGTTGTCAAGGCAGGCTGGATTCCCGCTGAAACCCCACACTTCTGTGGAAAGCGGCAGTCCACTCACCCTGTCTTCAGGATGCGCTCCCTCTATTCTCCAGGGCTGCATCACACCTTCGCCTCCCTCGGGCACAGGGGCAAACCTTGTCCCCAGGCCTTCTGGCTGTCTTCGCTTGCAGCAACACATGAGCAGTAAAAGAGGTGACACTGGTCAAGAAAGGAAGAGAGTTAACCCCAACCGTCCTGTTAGGAAGTCACTTTTTTTTTTTTTTTTTTTTTTTTTTTTGTGGTGTTATAGATGGAACCAGGGCAAATAGAAAGGCAACAATGTATCTGATATCCCAGCACCAGAGAATCAAGTATCAAATGCAACTGTCCATGTTTATAAATACAGCGCAGAATCACTGGGATCTGAGAGCAGGAAGCCTCCAGGGTGTGAGGCTCTGCAATCCAGACTACAACTGATTTGAAAGAATGGACCAATTCTCCCTGGAGTCCAGGATTTCTCAGGCAACTGATGACATATTCAGGTTTCTGACTTGGCTCTCTGCCTCCTAGTCTCCCATATACGTGCATGAAAATGTGTATATGTCTATGTATACTATGCAACTGATTGGATTTACACATACATGGCCCTCAGCTTGTGTGTTTCCCATGTGACATCTCAACTTTAGGAGGTTTCAGAAACAATATATAGCCAATAGAGACTGCATTTTGAAATTTGAATTTTGACCTTTCCCCCAGAATACATGGCCAGATGAAAACGCTGTTGATAGAAGGTCTTAAAGCATAGACTGTGAGAGCTTAAGATGTCAAAGCTCAGGAACCATCCTGGGTTATGAGTTGGGCATGAATCCCTCAAATACCTCTTAGTAATTCTTGTAATTCTTGTGTGTGTGTTTGTGTGTGTGTGTGTGTGTGTGTGTGTGTGTGTGTGTGTGTGTGTGGGGGGGATTGAGAACTACTGATTTGAAGTTGTTTATTATGACTGCTAAGATTCCATAGGTCAAGGAAAATGCCATAGGATAGGTAAGATGCCATAGGTCAGGTAAGATGCCTCAGGTCAGGTAAGATGTCATAGGTTAGTTTCTGGGACATTCCCAAAGGCATTTTTGATAATCATTCACGATTTTTGTATAACCTTGCAAATTCATATACCATTTTAAGAAAATCTGTCCAAACATCAGATGCTACTTTCTTTTATTTCAAAGTGAAAATGTCTTAGTCTGTGCTCATTTGCAATGCATTTCAACAGCACAGTTTAATGAGCTTCATCATGTTGATTTAAGAGTCCAGTGCTGGATTCCTCATGAGGTCTAAATACTTTAGGGGCAATCTAAAGTACGTAATTGAGCTCTCTTTTGTGGACTTGTATGTTTAAAATAAAACACAGGGAGAGGCGAGCCTCCTGTTGCCAGCTTTGCTCAGAAGCTTTGCCATCCCCAGACCAGGGTCTTAGGGTAGAGTTTGAGGATTCTTGAAGTACTTCTTCCTGGATTCTGCCCCATTAGAGTGAGTAGCTCACCCAAGGGCTCAGTAGTCATTGATTCATCTTTGCCTGTGACCAGAGCTCCAGGCATATTACACAAGTGTCCCCATGCTCCTCCGTCTACTATTTAGCTTTTTTACTCTAATTATTGCATGTGCTCAGCCCTTCAATGTCTTCCCCCAATCTATTGTTTGTTGTTTCTTGGTGCTGAAGACTGAACCCAGGGTCTTACTAGTGGCTTGCCATGTCCCACTGGGCCCCACTGGGTCCTTGATGGGTTTTTAGATTTGTTCACAAGCATCACTGTTCTGAGAAAATCCTCAATTTTCAGGGCCTAGCTCAAATCCACTTCTGTAAAAAACAGAACAAAACAAAAAACCCTCCTCTCTTTTGAGTTTCTTATTCTACTCTTCTTGATTTGAAGCATTATTCCCTTGTAGATTACACTTTGAAGATTTGCACGTTTCCCGTCTTTAAGACGATCACTAACCCTGGTCTTTGTAGTTAGCACTATCAAACAGGTGCAAGCCCTTGTCAGCCCCAGGATGGCTGCAGATAACCAGAAAGAAATGGCCAAATGAATTTGGCAATCCCTGCATGTCTGTAAAGAGACTGCTTATAGTACTTACAGAGAAGTAGTAAGAGGCCCAAAATAATCATGCCAATCCCTGCTGGCCCAAGTCTGACATTTGATTGCCCAACTCCATCATCAGCACCATACGTGTCATCCGTGACCCAGGTGGTGTCCCCACTGTAGATGCCTGTGGTACTGGAGTGCAAGCACACGTGGCGGTCGTCACAGAAGCAGGCATCTAACAGGACAGTCTGTGGCAATTCGCATGCTCTGTTGTGACTGTCTGTCACAAGAATGGGGATTTGGAGAAGTCCTGGAGACAAAGTCTGCTCAGTCATAAGGATTGCAGAGGTTTCTGAGGAACAAGGAAGACATGGGAAACAGGTTAAAACTCTTTGGGAGTGACCCTTTCTGACGCCCAAGGCTGACACAGCTCCTCCCTCCACGTTCTGTATGGTTAAGTCCAGAGGTGAAGGCTGTGCATACAGGTCAGGACCACGTCCCATAGTTGCCTCCCTTTGCATCAGTTACGCTTGTCATCGAGTATAGCAGGTACTACCACATCCAAGAGTACCACATCTTAATAGCACATCCCGCACGGTCTGCTCAACTTTCTCTGTAATATTTGGCAATTTGGATTGCAACTTTTATCCTTACAAATAAAAATGAACCCATAGCTCATTATAGAAACAATGTCATCGGTATGGAGACAATGAGTGGTTTTCTACAGGACATGAGGGTTTCAGAGACATTTGTGTGTTTGCCTATAATTGCTTGACACAGGGAATTGTGACCTTTGGGTTTGGGGAGTTAATCAAATCTGTTTATTTTAACCGGTTAAACATTGATGTTCTGCCTACTTGATGATGATTAATTAGCTGCTATTTGCACACTATAGTTTATAACTTTGTTTTTTTTCTCCAGGCTAATATCCCCTAAATGTCTAGTATCCCTGCACTTCTTCTTTTAATGTTATTATGTTGTAGAAAGAGACAAAAAGCCGTGTTTGACTACCTGACTGGTCATTTGGTCACTGCTTTGCTCAGGGGTGTCAAGTGCTAGCAACTTTCATTCCACATACCATTGATTGATCTGATATTCCATATGTCAGCTGTGTCCGAGGACTCGTCAACCACACAGAAGGTGAAAGGAGACCCGAAGGAGTGATCACTGACGTAGATCCTGACAGACGCAGCGTCGACGCAGACGCTTCTTCTTTCAGCGTAAATGACTGGACAGTAATCATTGGCGTCAGGAACCTCAATGCATATGGTTCCCGTGGCGGTTCTCCCGGAGCCATCTGAAAAGGAGAGCATCATGGGAGCTAGGGTAAGCGATGCCAGGTAGAAGATTCCACGTCATATCCCACAACGATGCCATGGGAGGTCTGAACAGTGCGAGTGAGGCAGGACTCGGGTCTCTCCCACGGCTCTTCTAGCCTTTCAGTCTTGCTTCTTTGTTCACTTCTCCAAAGACGCGCTTTCTCTCCCTCCAATTCCATTGAGCTCAATGGAGATGGAAGGTGGCATGTCCTTTAAAGAATGCCCATCCTTTGCTCTTCTTATCCTGTCCTAGTGAGGCGGACCACACGGCTATGGTCACTCTCCCTACGTAGGGTCTGACTGGCTCTGTGCATGGAGCAGTATTCAGAACTATGGTGAGGGAGTTAAATAATTGCTTGTGTAGTTTTATTCTGTGTTCTTTGTTAGTGGGACTTTTAGCTTATTTCTCTCTGTAATGACATGTCTAGGGAAAAATATCAATTTCCCTCTAATCTACTTGAAACAAAGTATTGGTCCGTATAAATTATTAGAGAAAGCAGGGAATCAAAATTGGGGTTGAGTATTTTAAAGTGTGTTTTATTGAATAAAGTATTGCTTTGATACTGCAACGAGCCTTAATTTAGATATTACCCTCTCTAGGTTAGCCATATAAACCATTTTGTAAGATGTTGATATTCTATTACATATATTTATTTATTTATTTGTGTGTGGGTGGGTGGGTGGGGGGAGAAATCAGGTCATCAGGCTTGGTGGCAAGCTCCTTGACTCACTGGGCCATCTTGCCTGCCTCAAAGATGCTTTTCTATACTTAAGTGAGGATGAGCCAAGAGCCTGTCTTTAACCCATGTGATTCTGTTCACGCACTTTACCATCACAGGGCTTTCTGAAGTGTCTATTTGCATACTCTTTTATTAGAGACACACTATATTCTTCTGCAGTCGTTCTAGTTGCCATTCTCTGGAGCTAACTTGTGGCCTTGTGAGTCGTCAACCAGAGCTGAAGCTGCTGTTTACAAAGCTCACTCCCCAGTGCTTCTGCCTCCTCATGTACAGTCTACACATCCTGTCACTTGCTGTCTCCACATCCCAGATCAGAGAAAACCAGCTGGGTAGTGATGCTCTGCATCTATACAAATCCTGGGCTTAGTTAAGGAACTCCAATCTCCTGGTGCATTTTGCTATCACTTTTTTTATTGCATTCTTGTGCCATAATTATATTTTTATTCTACTTATTGCAGATTTTCATGCATGACCAAGGTATGATCAAGTTCTGTTTTGAAAAAAAAAAAAAAACCCAAAACCAAACAAACAAAAAACCCTTCCAAAATGCTGACTCGAATAAGCAAGACAATGTTGGGTATATAACTGACCTGCGTGTTAAGAGACATCCTTAAGATGACATGAGAATGTGTAGTTCATTCTTGAACTTTAAGTGCTTTTATTTTTTGAGCCTTGCCTTTTCTCATTCTCTGGGTACTGTAAAGACCAGATGCATCCATTCACTAACTTACCACTTCTGACTTCCCTGAGGACTACATTAGGGACATTCACCTCTCTTCTCTCCTGCCGACTACTCTTTGTTTTTCTCTGTAACAGCTGGCCTCCTAGGCACTGTTCTGAAGAATCATCGATTAGTGACAAATAAACAAATTCCTGTTGCTAGCCAGCAAAAGAAATATGTGACGATTTTTCCATGACTGAAGTGGCTGAATTACAAATTCATTCCATGTAATGAATCTTTGTGTAAAGGTGGCATAATTTGAATCATCTGCAGTTTTCTTGGCCAAGAGCGTCTAACAGTGTGTCTCTTTAAATAACAGTAAGTTCTCAACACAGCTCCGTTCTGGTGACTCTGCAGTAAGTATACTCTCTCGGGCACTCTGCCTCCCACCAAGGTGACCTAGTAAAGAACTTTGGACACAGCTTGTAAGCCTGACTGTGAGGGAAGCATTCCTAGCATACTCCACAAGTGAGATTAGCCATACTCAAGCAATATGGTCATAAATAGAAGCAAACTTTTATTTGCAGGTATGCTTTATACTGTAAGCCACAAGTGATTCTGTTTTGGAACTAAGTGGAATAAATTATGGCTTAAATATAAATTATGGTTGTAAGTGTAATTTAGTTATCTTTTTTCTTTGGTTTGATAAGTTTAGCTCCCAATCTAATATGCTCAAAACTTTCTGTAAGCTTTAAGATACCACAAGCCAATATTTTCTACTCACATTAAAATAGTTGTATTTGCAATAGTTCATATTATAGTATGAATCATATTGAAATATTTAGAAGAAATTTCTTACCATCTATAGCCAGGATTTCTGCTGCATATATTCCGTCAGCAATATATTTTGACTTTGTGTCAAATTCCCTAGAAAATTGTATCTCACCAGTCCTTGAATCAACTTGTAACCAGCTGCCTGCATCATGACCGATGATGTACCTATTTTTAAGTAAACAAATTTGTCATAACACTCCTGTGAGAGTTAGCACTTTTAAATCACACGAGAACTTCAATGCCATGAACCCACATTACGTTTGTTTGATTCATTGTCTTAGTTAAAAAAATGTACGTGTGTGTGTGTGTGTTTGTATGTGTACCCCAGTGAGAATCAGTATTACATGTATTGTGTTAGGTTGACAACAGAATTTCATCATTCCTCTTCTGGATTTTTGGTTATATAGTAAAATGTATGGATAGGTCTCATACTTTGTCTAGTTTGTAAAACAAATATTTCTTTTCAGGCATGGTAGACTACTTGCTGGCTGTGGGCTTGGGGCAGGCGGGTTTCAGAGTATTTGCCAGCTCAGGAGCTTGTGGTAGCCCTTATCCACCTCTCTATCTGTGTCTTGTGATGGAGATGGATTCAAAGCACTTGAGCTGACTGGAAGAAGTTTGGTTCTCTAGCAGGGCAGATCATGCACTCTCGCTTCCTTCACTGGATCCTCTGTCATTTTGTCGTATGAGCAGACTTCACAAGTTTGCCTTAAAGCCAAATAGATTACTAAATTGCCATTTGTTCATTCTAAAAGTGCTGAGGAGGAAGAGGGGGAAGATAGGGATGAGACAGTGACGAGAGGTCCCATTTATAGTGATTTCTATACTCTCTCACACTTGTGTATGGTTTCTTTGCCCAGTGCTCTAATGTACACTGTTCTCTCTCCCTGTTTCGCCTTTTATGTTTGCCCCATTTCTGAAACACCTGTGTTTCAGTTTCTTCCACTACTTTTTTCTTTTAGGTCAAGCAGGAAGTTGAAACTCAACTCGAAGATAGCCACAGGCTTTATGGGAACAAGCAGTGACTCATTCTTTATGATGTGTTACTGGCTAAAATGTGACCTAATCAGGCTTAATTCAGGGTAGTACAGCTGGGCTCAGAGGATCAGAGAGACTCTCCCCGCAGAATCGGTAGCTCTTTAATGTAGCAGCCATTCCCTGGATGCACTTACTCTATAACCAGTCCGAGCTCCCATTGTCACTAACACGATCTTCAATTCCAACAAATGATCACATACTGTCATTGTCCCTTAAAGCAAACAACAAGAGAAAAACCTCCATCCCCCAAACACTACACAAGCTTCATAGCATACACATGACTGAACAATGGTCACACAAGCAGGAGAAAAGCACTTGCCATACCTGACGTTTGTTGCAGGGTTCCCCGTGTCCGTGTCTATGGCTGTGTATGTGCCGAGCACGTAGTTCGTTAAGGAGTCTCCCCTCACTCCTTCTCGCAGACTAAACGTCATGGAACTTGGGCGAAAGGTGGGTCCTTCACGCACATTGACAACCTGGATTCTCACAGGGGTGGAGTGCATTTGGAATTGAGATGCCACTGAGTGGTGGAATTCAGCTTTGTTTCTAACTCCGATGCTGAGGTAAATATTAGGGATTTCTTCATAATCCAGTGTCTGAAATGATGGACAGAAACAAACAGCTTTGAACTGGCTAAGGGTTCTCTCTATCAGAGGAGGTTGTACGTGTGGTGTACACACATGCATTTAGTGTGTTTCCATGTGTGTGTGCATGTGGAGGCCTGAGTTGATGTTGGCTGTCTTCTTCCATGGCTATCCATTTTATATGCTGAGGCAGAGTATTGCCTAACTTGAAGCTTTTGGCTAGTCTGGCTAGCCAGCTTGCCTGGAGGATCCTCAGTCTCTTTTTCCTGTGCTTTAGGATGCCATTTTTGTGAGTTCTGAGGATTTGAACTCTAGTTCTCACATTTTAATGGCAACTACTTTACCAGCTGTGTCCGTAGCCCAGTGGTCCCTTAAGATAGAGTAAGAAACCTGATAAAGAGACTATACACTAGAAGAACGTTCAGGAACCATGCAATCCTGATTTTTAAATTGAAATAATTTTAATTACATGATGCGTTTTATGCATGTTTTAAATCTTTTGCACATGTGTAGGTCAGTTAAGTTTACAGGCTCATTTGTTATTTATTTATCTTTGTTTGTTATGATGTTAGGATTAGAACCCAGGGCCTTGAACATGCTAGATGAGTGTGCTACCACTAAGCTATATCTCTACCTGTAAGCCTCTGACTTAACATTGAGATTATAGTTTAGCGTTCTTAACCTTTTACATAAAAAACAACATGAAAATGACACTTCTTTTTATAAAAAATAAACAGTAAATCTTGAATGGTTCAAAATTCATCCACAATTATAGACTGAGTAATGAGGTCCCAGACCTCCTTTAGAGTTTCCTATGTGAGACTCTCTTTAAGATAGTAAGGACAGAACAAAGGAGACAGTGTGTATGATGTAAGCAAATATGTGGGTTTTTTTTAGATGATGAAAACAGTTCTAAGAGATCATATTATTATCATTAGCCTGATGCTGTAACTTAGCTGCATTGGGTCTGGTGCACAAGATGTCTCCTTTATTAGAGACACTCAAGTAACTAAATGCCACACCCGAGGAAAGTCACCTTTGAACTGAGTTTTCCGGATGAAAGGTGAACACAGTCTTTTGATCCAGAGTGATTGATGTGGGAACATGAAAGGTTACAAGAGAAAAAGTTGTTGTTAAAACAGGGTGTGCTGGGAAGTTTGGGAAACACTGTTCCAGAAGTTAAAGTAAGCAGTGTTGGCTCTTTCTTGAATCCTGGTTTACCACCTCCAGATTGGGATCCCATAGATCTGGTTGGGTTCTGTCTTGTCATTTGCCACCCAAGAGAACGGACACAATTTGATTTTTGTTTTTTTTTTTTTGCTTCAATTTTTATAAAAAGGAATCACAAATTTTCTGCCTAGAGTGGTGTGGGTTAGATTATAACATAATAATAGAATATTATTAATAATATTAATAATAGAATGCTTAATAAAAACTAGTGTTTGCTCTTTTCATCATTGCTCAGTGATCCCACTGAGAGACCCCCCCACCGGTTTCTTTATTCACTTTTTAGATCAGCCTGGATCAGCAGGACCTCACCTTTTCATAGCTTATCGGTATTTCATATTTACCCCATTCCCTGGTTGGATTTTATGTCCACATTAGCATCCCTGTTTGTTGGCATACTCATGGACATGCTACTTACCTTGAGGGCACTTTCTCATTTTCTCAATGAAATATTGAACACGATGAGAACAAGGGAGCCTTTGTTTTTTTTCTAATAAATATTGTGTTGCTAGCCTGGAAGACTCCTCCATCACAGTCCAGGAAAGTCATGGATATGAGCAGCACTTGGGTTCTGAACTCTTTGAAGGTAAAATCTTGGTCTAAGAATCAAGGAAGGAAGCCTTGGTGATCTCGTGCTTACCTTGACCACTTTCAAGATGCCTTCATTGGTTTGTGGATCTGTTTGGATTTCAAACCAGTTCCCATCATTGCCAGAGAGGATTGAGTATTTTGCCAACCAATTATCAGTGCCTTCTTCATCAAGATCAATTGCTTGTAACCGAATCAGTTCTGAGCTCAAACAATTTTCTTCAATACTTGCCGAGTACTGGAATAAAGAGGTCAATCTATAGCATGAACTTATAAATTAATGAAGAGATTTACTACCATACAATTATCCTTTAAAATACTATACCAGGGGCTTCTGTTTCATTTTAAGGTGGCATCTATTCAGTCACAAATGTCAGAATGATATAAGATAATAAAATTCATTTTCAAATGCCACACGTAAAATCAATATCCCATTGGCATTTCAATTTTCTTATTTATTTTTGACTTACTTCCCTCTTTCAAAATTCATAATTTCATATATTTTAAAAATCTGTTAATGATCAAATAGTAAACATATTGGGCTTTGGGTGTCAGAAACTCTACTCTGTTCACACAAAGTCATCGAGACAACACAGAGGAGGAATGAACAAGAAGATACAGCTTTACTAAAACAGGTGGAAAGCCATCCCTGGCCCTGTTATTTATACATTTTTTTTGGTCAAAGTCTCACATAGTCAGCTCAGGCTAGTCTTAAATTTTCTATGTAGCTGCTGAGAATGATCTTGAACTTGCGGTCCTCTAGCTTTTGCCTATTGAGAGCAGAGATTACAGGCATGTCCTGCCACACCCATACTATGTGGTGATAGGAATCAAACCCAAGGCTCCAGGCATGTTAGGCAACCAACTGGACTACACCCCTAGTCCTGATTTTGTGATACTTTATGATAAAGGTGAGGATGGAGTAGAGGGTATCTGGGATCCTTATATGATTAATTCATCAAGTTGGAAGGCCTATACAAAATATTGATACTGTTTTATTGGATCAACATATTTCCCACAGCATGTGTAGTAGACTGTTTTTACAAAGGAGGTTTGCTTGGAGGACTGAGTCAAAGATGAGTATACAGGGGCAGGAAAGGTGTTTCAGTGGGCAGAGCCAGTTGCTGCCAAGACAGACAACCAGATAGTTGAACCTTGGGACCTACATGGTTGAAGGAGAGAAACAACTCCTGAAAGCTATCCTCTGACCTCCACATGTACATCATGGCACCTGAGTGTCGACACTAAACACACACACACACACACACACACACACACACACACACACACACAATCAGTAAATAAAACTTAAATAAAAACAAAAGGGTGACTATGCAGGAATGTTACCATACATAAGAAATGCTAAGGTTTATGTAATAAAGCTGAGTCCATCAGCAGTGTAACAACAAGGCTTCTGAATAACTACTGAGTCCATAAGCAGTATAACAACAAGGCTTCTGAATACAAACTACTGACAAAGAAGAACAATCATTAGAATAATAACTTACTGAAGTCTTCTCTAAGATGGGGAAATTATCATTGACATCCAAAATCTTGATTCTGCAGTCACACTCGGAGGACAGTCCATCTGTGGCTCCGTCCCGATCTGAGCCCCTCACGAGTAGATTGTACATACTGTGTTGCTTAATCAGAATGAAAGAGAGCCATAAGGCTTAGGTTCCATGACTCCAACACAACCCAGTGCCCGTATTTGTTCTTAATAGATGCATAAATGGAATATCTATCAGTGATCACTTAGTTTTTATTAAAATTGATGCAAGTATTTTTCCTTCCTGTGTATTGGACTAAGGTCATGCACAAATCATTTATCTTTGTTTTTCCAAAACCAAACTCTCTGTTACCATTCACAGAAGGCTTTACCTCTCTGTCGAGGAAGTTGGACATTGTGCGCACTTCTCCAGTGTACCTGTTCACCATGAACATGGGTGCACCAGCAGGTTCCTGGGAGATGATCTTGTAGGCGATTTTAGAATTCAAGTGATTGTCTTCGTCTGCATCTGTGGCACTTAGCTTTACCACAAGTGCATCTATAAGTAGGGGTGAAGGTAGAGAATGATTGGAATTCTACTAGAATGAATCCATCAAGTCATTATAAATAGAGGGTAGGTCTTTCCTTGAGTTTCTCTAAGTATTCCTCAAGAGAGTATTACTGTAACTTACAGCAGGAAGTCGCATCACCAGTGGTTACGGAAATAGCAGTAATTCACACATGAAACTTGTGACTGTTGATTTTTTCAAACTGTTAGTGATAAATTAGTAGCAAACCAGTGGTCTTTAATATATGAAAAAATTCAATAGACTATCATACAGCTGAAAGAAGTGATTTCTATCAGATTTGTTTTTATCATGGTCTTGTGAAATTATTGTATATTGTTTAATTAAGTTGATAACTTAGTTAAATTCAACGTTGCAGCCATTTATTGCTTTGTGTGTGTGTGTGTGTGTGTGTGTGTGTGTGTGTGTTTTGTTTTTGAGACAAAGTTTCTCTACAGAGGTCTGGCTATCCTGGAACTCACTATATAGACGATTCTGACCTTGAACTCATGGAGATCTGCCTTCCTTTGCCTCTTGAATGTTGGGATCAAAGGTGTGTGCCACCACACCTGTCAAATATGTATATTGTTAATTGTCACTCATAACAGAATTATGGCTGTTTATACTAAATAATTTATCAAAATAAAAGTTACATAGTTATGGAAATGAATAATCCATCAGAGAAACATAAGAAGTTCTTAATTATTCCTACAAAAAAAAGAACAGGCCCTGTGGCCAATCCCCATTGCCACCATCCATCGACAAAATTGATTTTCCATGACTGGCAGATATTTCACTTCCCAGATCTCCAAGTGAAAACCCCTCTGAGGAAAATCTTGGTGCCCTTGAATAGAAAAGGCATGGGACATCAGTACTTCAGAGTTTATGAAGGTTTGTCCTGGTCCTGTAGGTTATTGTTTGCAAGCTGTGCTCACAGGAGGAGGAGGTAGTAACACTGGATGGGTTGTGGCTTTCTTCTTTCTTTACTAAGGCTGCTCTGAGGAAATTAGCAGGGGAGCTAAGGCCAGAGTCATTCCCATCCCCGCCCGCTCACCCCCTCCGTGCCCTTAGACAAAACCTTTCTGCCTTTCCATGCCTTCTCAGTCTTGATATTCAAAACACTGTTTGTCTGCCTTTCTTCCCAGTTTTGCTAATATATCCTCTAGAATGTGTCTTGAGGTTTAAATGTGCAGAATTGAAAGGTTAAGGAATCGGGAAAGGGCAGAAGTAGGCAGGGAGGGAGGAGAGAGAGGAAAGAGGACACAACAGAGAAGTGTAAGAGGGAGAAGAAAGCCAGGCGGTGGTGGCACTTGCCTTTAGTACCAGCACTCAGGAGACAGAAGCAGGCAGATCTCTATGAGTTCGAGACCAGCCTGGCCTACAGAGCTAGTCCCGGGACAGGCTTCAAAGCAATACAGAGAGACGCTGTCTCAAAAAACAAACAAACAAACAACAATAATAACAAAAACAAAAACAAAAAAATAAAGAAGAAAAGAAAAGTAAGACAAAGCTAGGGGAGGTACTAGACTTGGAATTATTCAGGATGGAAAGATATGGGAAAAAAGGCAGGAAGGGAGGGACGAAGGGAGGGATGGAGGGGAAAGAAAGAGAGAGAGAGAGGGGGAGAGAGAGAGAGAGAAAGGACAGACTGTCACTTGTAATCTGAAGACGTGGATGCCCTCAGTAGTGGCCATGGAGACAACGGTGCCTGCAAGGTAGCTCTCTAATGTGGTTGAGCTGTGACCTCCCAAGTCACAGATCAGAACGGAGTCTTCAGGTTTCTTCAGCTTACTCATTCATATTAAATCAATCCACCCATGTCTGAGAATAAGGCCGAGCACTGGCTCAATTGCATGTGTAAGAATCATTTATGAGTAACATGGTATCTAACATTTTAACCGTATACCTTTGTATTTGAGTTGTATTAGAATGTTTGGAGTTTCTGATTTTTGAGTAAGCTGGCATTTCTATCTTCCAAAGCTTTTTAGTAAGGAAGTGAACAGACATAAAGGGGTGGTGGTCCACTCACTGGCATCGCTGTTTTCTTCTATGTTGGCGGTGTACACATTCTGGGTGAAGACTGGGGGATTATCATTCACATCCATGACTTTGACTCTGAGCTCCAAAGGCCTCTCCAAGTCTTCCCCTCGTGAGTTCAGAGCTCGGCAGTGGATCTGTGCAAAGTCAGAGAAAAGCTGTGCTTCGCCACCAATGCAAACTAAGCACTGTGCTTGCAAACATATGAAGACACATGCCAAGAAATATCATTTCCTCCCCTGAATTCAGACTATACAGGAGCCTAGCAACTGAAATATCACTTGCTCCTAAGCAGATGTAATACCTGGGACACCAACATGGCCCTCCCAGGCTTTTCTCCTTCCTTCAAGCCCTTCACTTGCTTCATTCTGTTTTCTTTTAATCCACAGACTTTATTTACTTTCTTCTTTAGAAAGGAAAAAAACAACATAAACAAAGAAAAGGTTCCAGCACTCACCAGGAACAGTGGGGTTATCTCTCTGTCCACCACGGAGGTAATGTTAATTTCCCCAGTCCGAGGGTTGATGGTGAACACTCCATACGGCGGACGATCAATCCCCGCTCCAGAGATTCGGTATGTTATCCTCTGGCTCACTTCACAGTCCGATCTAATCTACAAGAGAAATGGCTGTGAGCGGAACCTAATTTAGGTCAGTGTAGTTTCAGATGGACCATTATAACTGACCTTCTCCAAGCTTCATACTATGGTGATCATGATGACATTAGCTCATAGGCTCATTACAGATTATACAAGGGTGTGTGTGTGTGTGTGTGTGTGTGTGTGTGTGTGTGTGTGTGTGCATGTGTGTGTGTACAATTCCTGTCTGATGAATATGTGCATAAAATGCTCACATAACACACAGAGTTGATATTTACTGATTTACAGAGTTGATATCAATGATCTGATTTTTTTTTTTTTGCATAGAGTCTGACAAAAGTAAGCAAATTTCTAGTGGTTTTGTTTTTATTTATATGATTTTTAAATAAGTGTGTGTGTATGTGTGTGCATGTGTGTATATATATGTATGTGAGTGTGTGTGTATATGTGTGTGTGTGTACAATTCATGTCTGATGAGTATGTGCATAAAGTACACATATAACACACAGAGTAGATATTTACTGTCAGTGATCTGATTTTGTTTGCATAGAGAGTCTGACAAAAGAAAGCAAATCTCCAGTGGATGTGTTTTTTATTTATGTAATTTTCAAATAAGTGTGTGTGTGTGTGTGTGTGTGTGTGTGTGTGTGTGTGTGTGTATACAAGTGCAGATACTCATGGAGACCACAGGCATCAGACCTTCTTGGAGCTGGAATGAGAGGCAAGTGCAAGCCTAGTGAAATGTGTTTGAGGACTGAGTTCAGGTCCTCTGCAAGAGCTATACATCTCTCCAGCCTGCTCCCCCAACAGTTATATTGAAACAGGGTGTGATATAGTCTAGGGGAGCCTCAGTCTTGTTAAGAATGACCTTGGATTCTGATCCCACTGCCTCTACTCTCTCCAGTGCTGGAATCACAGGCATGAGGCAAGCACTCTACCAAGTGATGGACATCCCCAGCATCTCTTTGGCATTTTAAAAAAAGTGTTTATATTGGTATTATTCTGGTTCGACTTGAGTTTGAGACTTGAAATGGTATGTAAGTGAAGAACAACAGGAGAAAAAGGTGTTTGGAGACAGCAAAAGCAAACACCATGAACATAAAACTATGTCACTCTGATGCCAACAGATAGTGAAGCTAAGGACCTGTCATGTGGATTTTGCTTTAATAGTTTCATTTCCATTGATCATAAATTTAATGAGCTCCTGGAGCTCAACAATTACACTAGGCTGGGTGGCCAGTAGACCTTGGGAATCCACATGCTTGGGAAACTGCTTGCATTTTCGAATCCTACCTCTATACCGCATATGAGAATATGTGTTAAAATCCTAAGATTTGTTACCTAAACATCATGATTCAAGTCAGCTGGGAATACATCTTTGGTTAACTTAGTTCTAAAGATCTTGTCTACATAGGAGGAAGCCTAGGAATTCTCCCAAAGCAAAGGCAATTTAATTGTAGTAGAAGCTACATAGCAAGTCTGTCATTAGTGATGAGTCAAATGGAAGCATCTGGAAAATTTTCCAGATGGGCTTCTCAGAGCTGGACTTCTGTGAGAGAATCTTTCTCTCCCAAACACAGTGCAATATCCTTGCTGACATTTGCTCTGTGTTCAGCCTAACTCTGTAAAGAAGGGATTTGGAGGATCATCCTCGTTCACTTTGGTGAAGGTCCAGGGTCAAGATGCCTAGAAGTAAGAGGCCTCCCTCTTTCATGGACTGAAAAAGTACACATCCTCCATATAGTGTTTCTTCCTTACCACCAGATTTTTCTTGTAGGCCTGTTAGAACTCTTGAGTTTTCAACTCTTGAGATGGCCCTCTGTGGAAATGCACTTGCTACCAAGCCCAAAGAGCTGAGTTTGATCTCCAAATCTCCAAAACACACTCCCACTAGCTGTCTTTTAGCCTACATACACTCCTCAACTTTCCTCTCTCTCTCTCTCTCTCTCTCTCTCTCTCTCTCTCTCTCTCTCTCTCTCTCTCACACACACACACACACACACACACACACACACACACGCACACACACACACACACAGAGGCAAGTAAAATTTTCTGTATAGAAACACTTAATTTCAGGGCTTGGAGATTTGATTTGCTTTTTCAGTGCCTTCCTTACTTTCTAGAACTAACCAGTATGGAAAATGCAACGTTTTGGAGTCAATCTCCCACTTGTGACATATAGAGAAAACAACACAGTAGATCAGATCACAGTAGACAGAGTCTATCCACTCATGTTTGAGATCCAAGTCTACCTTTCAGACTATTTTACCCCAGACCTTCTGTTGTGCTTTAGGCCCACCTTAGGATATTTAACAGTGTTTGAAGGTTGGGAATATGTCTCAGTCAGTAACATGATTGCCTTGTAAGCATGATGACCAATGTTTGATCCCCAGAACCCACAGTAAAAAATTTCGGGCATAGTGACATGTCCTTGTAATCCTGGTGCACAGCAAGTGGGGACAGGTGGATTCCCAAGGTCTACAGGCCACCCAGCCTAGTGTAATTGTTGAGCTCCAGGAGAAAAAGCGGGACATCACCAAGGAACACAGTTGAGTCCTCAAATAGCCTTCATAGACACATTCACACATATGCATGTGTACCCATATACATCTGTACACATACTGAATTACACACAAATTAAAACAAAATGTCTGAGCAACACAAGCCAATGACAGCATGCCATGTCTTTAAATCTCCTTGGGGCCACAGAGGCTGAAAATCCTTGAAATATTCCAGAGCTTTCCAACTGTAAATGCTTCCTTGTTAGGAGGCCTTGCTGGCTGGTCAGAGGTTTCAGTCTATCATGGTCTGGCAGCTTTTTCCAAAGCCTGGGGACATGGGGATCCACCCACACCCCAACCCCTGGCAGTGAAACTTCCTGCTCTCTACCTGCCCTTATCTGGAGAATGTCTCTGGTCTCAGAGGATTGACCTTATCTGAAAGCAGTCTCTAAGCCTGGATGCCTGAATTATCTCTAGGGTGACCCTTGGCACAGTTTCCTGCTAGAAGGCTCCCCTGCTGTTCATATATATGGTAATTACGACCTGTGCTAGAGCTCTGTTATAGGGACTCTGCTGCCACATAGGAAGCCTTACAATAGGAAAGTGCCACTTAATGCAAATTAGGGTTTTTCCTGAGGATTCCCAATCCTATGTTCCTTATACTCTGGAATAAAGTTGAACAGATTCACTGAAGCTATCTCTAGGAGAGCTGTCTCTGTCATACCGGCAATTGTATGAACCTATTCCCAGCATCTGCTCCCTCCATCCTCATGGACCAGTGCAGCCAACAATCCCAAGGAAGAAGCAGACCCACACTTCGTCTATGAGCTCAGGCTACCCCCGCTTGCTCCATCACTCACTCTGGCGATTGGGTTCCTCTTGGAGTTGTCCTCTCCCTCCCGACAGGCAGCTGCAAACTTGATCCACTCCCGCTTCTGTCTTCTGACAGTCTGCCAGGTTGTGGTGCCATTTTCAATGTCTAGTTCTTTCACCTAAAGCAAAAATGATTGACATGTCTCATAGTGTTAGGGTACCACGTACTTAGACAGTTTATTGACATTATGAGATGTGTCCCGGAACAAAAGAATTGACTTTCTAATTGATAATTCTGGACATACATAACCTTCCCACCCCTGACTTAGCTGGATACAGAATGGTCTCATATCTCTAGAAGATCCTATGGGAGCATGTTTCATTAGCTGTGTTTGGTGATCCACAGCTGTACTGTATCACATGGTGTGCTCTTGTTCAGTGCATCTTTCTTGCTAGGTAAAGACCTTGTCTACCCTGCCCTTCCTTGACTGGGCTTGCCTGTCCCTGTCCCTGTCCCATGTGAACTTGCTCCATATAAAATGAGGGAGGGGAATTCTTCTCTTCTGCTGATAAGCAGTTTGCTGTAGTTGAGATCCATTATTGTAGATTGGAATGTTTTTAAACTTCATTCACAGCTCTGGTGACAATTCTACAGGCATCTCTGTGATTTGCCCATGTATGTTTTATCTGTAATTTGCTGGATGTTTGTCCTTCCATGGTTTTATGCTGCTGCTGTCCATAGATTCTCCAAAAACTTGGCACCATTGAAGAGTCTAGCAATTCTAATTCAATCATGAATACACTTGTAAGCATGCATAAAGGCAGAAAATGTGTGTATTTCTGGAAATCTTAATGTCCTTATTGAATCATAGATGACTATGTTTATTTAAGGCTTTGAATGCTGCTCTGGGAGAAAGCCATGCCCCACATGAATGGAGTTTATTATTTCAAGAATCAGTGGGTTTAAATCCCCACTTTAATTCCACTGCCTGAAATGTCTCATGAACTCACTCTCTGGATACCATGCTTTACAAGCATAGGCATTAGGACCTGTGGCCTTCCTATTACTATATCGGTTTGACTCAGGTTCTATCTTTTACTTTTTGTCAAGATAACTACAATTTCTAATATTTTAATACCTAACACAGTGTTAAGTTTGGTTTGTTTTTTGGTTTTTCCAGGTGGGGTTTCTCTGTGTAGCTTTGGAGCCTGTCCTAGAACTCACTCTGTAGATCAGATTGGCCTCAAACTCAGAGATTCTCCTGCCTCTGCCTCCCATGTGCTGGGATTAAATGCATGCCTCCCCACATGATTTGTTGTAACATTCAATTTTCTTTTTGTTTAAATACATTCATACATTACCTCAACGATAAATTCACTGTTTATTCCCAGTACCACCTGGAATAGAAGGCAAACATTAGTATACATTTGTCTAATTTAAAGGAAGCAGAATCATAAAATTATGATATTCTTTTATCATTTTCAACTAAATAGATACACACATATATGTATAATGTAAAATATAATGTATACAATAATGTAAAATATAATTAGTAGTAGAAGATAAGCAACGCAGAACTGCTTTTTCTGCATGAGAACTTTGTGAGAACACAAAAGATAACTCCTGAGCGGATGAGATGGCACAGGGGGGAAATGACTTCCTGTGCAAGGACGACGCCCAGAGTTCGAAGTCCCCACACTTCCTGTCAAAGCGAGGTGCAGAAGCAAAGATCTATTACACCAGCCCTTGGGAGGTGGAAGAAGATTCCTGGGCTCATTGGTCAACCAATCTAGTTAAAAGGGAAAGCTCCAGGTTCTGTGAGAGACTCTGTTTTGAAAAATAAGTGTGTTGATGCCTGATCTCCATACACGCTTACATGGGTGAATGTGGGCATGTGCACATGCATGCATGCACACATGCATGCACACTCACACACCCACATACATACACTTACACACATTCATACACACATCCCCAACACAAAGATTTAGGGAATGAGCTTCAACAGAGGTTCAGCAGGTTCAGTGAAAGCTGAGGAGGGCTACACAAGTAATCAAATGGATTGTAAGGAGGTCTTTTAGAGGCATATGACTTGAATGGCTCTGTAGGTACCAACTATTTATACAAGAGAAATTGATAAGGGAGGCATTTCAGCTAGAAGACAACAAGAACATAGCTGCTAATCCACTGAGTTTTAGAGGATTGGGTGATGGTAACTACTATTGTCAGGAAGTTAGAAAGACCATGGAAATAAGGTCTGGAGTGGTACCCTTTATAACAGATTCAGAGTTAAAGGATGTCTTGGGTTGACGAAAGCATTGACTTTAAATGTGTCATTACTGTGAAAGGAAGATGTGAGAGAGAAGTTCAATGCCGTGACACTTGAGAATTAGCACGAGTATATGTGCTGAGGGGGTGCTAAGCATAGAGGTTGGAGATACTAGCAAAGAGCTGATGAGAGTCATGTGCAGAGGCAAGAGCCGGGTGATTTTGTAAAGTGAGCTGGCTTTTGCATATTGGTGAGGTAGAGAAGCAGGGGCTTGTTCCACAGAAAATGATGGGGTTAGAGAAACAAAACTTAGCAGGAGAACACTACTGTAAAATGTTAAGCTGAGTTCCTTGTATTCATCCATACTTCTAATATTTTCAACAAATACTGTAGTGGCACTAATAGAAGATATGACCTTATTGGAGTAGGTGTGGTCTTGTAGGAGGACTTGTGTCTCTATGGGGGTGGGCTTTGAGGTGTCCTTTTTCAAGCTACACTCAGTGTGGTATGTAGTTCACTTCCTGTTGCCTGTGGATCAAGATTTAGAACCCTCAGCTCCTTCACCAGCACCATGTTCCCCTGCATGCCACCATACCTCACCTTGAAGTAATGCTAAACCTGTGAAGCTGGAAGTCCCCTAATTGAATAATTTCCTTTATAAGAACTGCCACGGTCATGGAGTCTCTTCACAGCAATAGCAGTAGAAATCCTAACTAAGCCAAAAGAAAATATGAAACTGTGATTTCTACAAAAAGTATTAGTATTCAGAGTTGAGGGAAATATGAATGTAAAATGAAATGGTTTGAAACAAACAAACAATGAGCACAGTTGTAGTGGCACCTGCCTATTGTTCTAGATCTTGGGAGGCAGAGGCAGGAGAATCACTAGTTCACACTCTAATCAGTATCATTGCAAATATCATTGCTAGCTTGGGCTATGTGAAGTCCTGTGTCAGAAAAGGAAAAGATAAAGGAAGTAAGGCAAAGAGCTAGCTGTGCTGAGTGTATGGCTTTGTGTGTGTGTGTGTGTGTGTGTGTGTGTGTGTGTGTGTGTAAGGAATACAAGGGCAGAGGGTTAAAGACAGAGGGCAGCAACACGAGACCAGAGGGAGGAAGGGAGGAGCTGATGCAGAAACAGAAAGGAAGCAGAGTGAGGAGAAGCTAGGTGAAGAAGAAATGTTTAATGACTTGGGTTGGAAGGAGTCAAGGAGAATAGGAACTAGGGGGATCTTGGGATCTTGAGGCAGGGGATCTTTGTTAACTTTTGCACATGGTGTGTGTCAGGTTGTAAGAGTCAGTGAAGTTGTTACTGAAGAGGGGAAAGTTGCAGTGGTGGATTAGATTTTCAACAAGTTGTCAGGTAAACATAAGAGGCTTGGTGTAGTTAAAGGATAATTAGATGGGAGGTTTTTTGTTTGTTTTGTAGCTGTTGTTACTTTTCCTTGTTGTTGTTACTGTTAGAAAAACCAAGTCTAAATATATAATCAATAAGGATAGAAGAAGGGTATTGTGGGAAAAGGAGGGGGTATGGGGAAGGAATGAATGATAGATGTGATCGTGAAGAGAGCTGGATGGACAGATTAGATGTGCAGGGGCAGGTCTAGGCATGTAGCTCAGTGGCATAGCACTTCCTCAGTGTGTTTTTGATGTTCTGGTTGCCATCTGTGACATCATGAAGAGAACCAAAATCAGAGTAGAATGTACAGATAAGAGATTCTTGATCATGAGAACAAATATCTTTCTGGAATGGAAGAATCAACACATATGCCATATGTATGACACAATGTATTACAATGACGCATACGTACATCGCATGTAAAGACAAGCTATTGCACTGGAGGTGTAACTCAGTCAATAGAGTGCTAGCCTAGCACACTGTTCTATCAATTCTCTGGATAATTCCTAGCACCATATGCCACTAGTGTGGTGGTCACCCTTGCAATCTGCGAGCTCAAGAGATGGATACGAGAGGATTGGAAGTCCAAGTTCACCCATGCCTACATGGTGAGGTCAGCTTATGATACAAGTATATGAGAACTTGTATCAACAAATGAACTTATAAAACAATGAAAAATGCAGTACAGAGAAAAACATTATAAAGAATGGTTTCATTTTACATATCAGCATGCTATGTCTTTTGTGGTGAGCAGGGGAACTGGAAGTTCTAAGGGGATTGCAATAGTCTCCAGAGGTCCGTGCTATGAAAGGATGCGTGGAACTAAGAAAAAGAGGTCGGCCTTATTGGCATTCTTGAATCAGGAAACATTTGAGTTCAGAAACTTAGACATAAGACTGAGGCTATATCCCAGTGCTAGTAGAGAATTTGACTAACATCTTCAGGACCCCAGGTTCAATTTATAGTAACACACACACACACACACACACACACACACACACACGCACGCACGCACGCACGCACGCACGCACGCACACTGTAACCTCTCACGCAAACACAGATATGGACACATGCATATACACAAATGTGTGCACATGTAATCCCACCCACAAACACATTTGTAGCTCTCCCTACACACACAAAAACATACACACACATGACCACACCAGCAATCACTCCCCACACTTGAAAACTTCTGTCATCACACTTGTCTTCTCCCTTTCTCCCTTTGCTCTTTTCTTGGACGTTCCCCTCCTCCCTTCCCGACACCATCTCAGGCCTGACGGGACTACAGCAGCATCATTACCTTACGTCCCCACCCACATTTGGTGAAGACAAGCGGAGCTGGGCGCTCCAGGGCTATAATCAACCAATAGTCTAATTTAACATGAAAGCAGTGAGAGTGAGTCTTAGCTGGGTCCAGCAGAGATTTACCAGGTCATTTTCACTTTGCAGTGAAAATAACCTCAGCCTGGTTTCTGCCTGCCTCCAAGCCTGTGAGGTCAATGTTGCACCATCTGTGCCGTGTTAGGACGGCAGTCAGTGTGGCTTGGATCTGCTGCTGCTGGTTTTCATTCAACACCTAAAGATGCTTTAAATAGTCTAATATCATTTTATCAAGTCACTTTAACTTTTCTGAATTTTGGTGACTTCTCTTTGTGTCTCATGCTCTCTATCGGATGTGTGCATTATTTTGCAGCTGTCCTTTACAGGTTTTATTTATGGAATCCTGACAGTATCTGAAATGAAAGATGTGTTTCCTCAGCTCTCTCTACCGTGGCCGATGGCTAAAATCTTTTCTTATAAGATCACATGGTTGCAAAGTGTAAATTCTCATGTATTTTAAATGTTGAAAGGGTAAAATAAAATTTATATCATTTTAAGAGTGGGCGACTGGAGTCTAAATGTCACTGTTGCTTGATGCTCACTGTCATCCATCAGAAAAACAATAGATGACTAAATGCTTTAAGAGTTGGAATTTGATTACATTCTATCTTCCCCTGAACTCCAGTACCTTGTTTCTATTGATGAACTTTAATTAACTGGATTAGCTTTACAGTTCTAATGAACATCATAATTAACAAAAAATATCCAAATGTGGAGATTTTGATGTGAAAGAAGTAAATGTAGACCATAAAAGTTGATCACATATGTGTTGCTAAAGATGGATGGAGTTTTCCAAAAACTCATTTTGTGTAAGCCTATTATTAGAATTAAACAAGGTTCACACCATGCTCTATATGGCTTCATCCTTTACTTGTCTGAGTGGCATCATTGGAACTTCTCTAGACAGGATCATTAGGCTCTCTTCTCACCACTGAAGACAGACACCTAGGCCTTGTGCCCACTAGACAAGTATTCAGACCAGAGCTGTGTCTCAAGATCTGCCGTGCTTTTCCTTTTGATATAGCAATCCACTAAGTTGCTTAGATGGCCCTTCTACTTATGCTCCTCAAACCCCAGTTTCCTGTGTAGCTAGGAGTACAGGCCTGTGCCACCATGCCTAGATAACACTTTAAACTTATTCTGATTTCTATGGCCTAAATCTACACAGCAATCTGTCCTTGAAGTCATCTTACAGTGATTTATTAGCTGATGAATCTTAGGGCTCCTAGTTTTGTTGGCCTGTTCAAAACTACTTTACTTCCAAAGGGTTTTCCAAGAACTGTTGGGTCAAAGCCACCATCACTTCTGAGATTACCTCCAAGTCTGGTCCCTCAGTAATGCATCTTAGCTCTTTTTTGCTGAGGGTCAATGGTTGGTGTGAATTGTGGTTGTGGTGTGAATGATTGTGTGGTTGAATGGTATGGATTGTTTTTAAAGGGGGATTTGGGGTGGATGGATTATCTTGATAGCTCAAATTCAAAGGCATGCTCAGGTATGCTGACTTGAGGAAAGGATGAGTGTGCACATATGTTCTCCTAATATATGTGTGTATCTGCACATATATGTGTAGCATGTCTGTTTTCCGCCAGCCTGCCCACAGCCGGTCTGGTCCCACAGTGGCGCCAGCCCCCAATAACATGCTGAGACTCTGTATTTGATACAATCCTGTTGGCCAGTTACTATCATTTTTTATTGGCTAGCTCTGTCTTAATGATTAACCCATTTCTACTATTCTAAGTATTTCCACGTGGCTCATCTTACTGGAGAGCGGTGGGCCACATCTTTTCTCTCCAGGTTCTACATGCTGACTCCTCCTTACTACTTCCTCTTTCCTCCTTCTAGTCTATCTTGCTTTCCTATTGGCCACAGTACTTTATTCATTAACCAGTATGAGAAACATATTTATAGAATAACATTTCCCATCATGTATGAAAGCTGATGATCTAGAAAACAATTTCTTTATGAATAATTTTGCACTTTAGAACATCTAACACAATTATGTTCTCCATCAAAATACCTCACTGAACTGATGACTGTTATTATGGCTGCAACCAAGACACTATCCTGTCTCCTGAATCAGTGTAGATTTAAAGTTAAAGAATTTATATTCCATATCAGGTGATGTGCCTTAAATTGTAGTCTGACCTGATACAAAGCACTGTAGTTAGGGACAAACGCCTGGGAGCTAGAGATGGGAACAGAATCTGAGTCTTGGTTTTGTCCTATACTAGTGGATGGCTTTAGACAGTCCCGCTTCTCATCTTCCTTTGGGCCCTCATCTAAATCGAGTCAAGATGTGGAGAGTATAGATGCAGCAGATGCTGGGCACATCTGGGCAGAGGGAAGGAGAGTGGGAGAGGCTTTCTGCTAGGCACAGTGTGGTTTTTTTCACATGCCAAAGTGCTGGTTAATCATTCTCAGAGAGCTGACATTTTCCACATTAATCAGATACAGAATTTATTTCCAAGAGACATCTAAGTCCTCTTCACAGATCTGAGCTCAACTGATGAATTTCTCACATCCAGGGCAGCCCCAAGGATCTTCGTCCATAACCTTCACATCGTTCCACTCCCAATGACCTTTGCATTTTAAAGCCAGGGCATCTGCAATACCAGATCTCTGGGTAGGTGTGTTATCTAGGAGCCCTCACATGGTGTCTGATGGAGGCCTCTGTGGTACCTGCTGGCTCTCTGCTCAGTTAGCCTCTTTGATGATAACTGCAGTGGCCAACCCCTCCTTCTGAATCCCATCACTAAGGTTCAAACCTTCCTGAAAGTCCTCAGCATGTGTGACTGTGAGTCTAAGCCTTGTCCCCTCACTGTCTAGGGAAACACCTGTCAAGGGTGCTTTGGAAGAAGCATTAAACCCAGAAGTATGTCTAGTTTTACCAAGTAGCGCAGCTGTGTGGACTTCCAGCTGCCAACAGTAGCAATGGGATCCCAAATGGCTGGAGAAATTCCTTGCCTGGGAAAGTGACCGTTTCAGAGCTGTGTGGGCCTCTTCTCATGTGGCTTGGCTGGGAGGCTTGCCTAGCAGACTCCCACGTCCAAGAGAACAGGCTGAACCAGTTGTGAGGATGACAGTAGAACAGGGGATTCAGAGGCACCTGCAGCTGAGGGAGCAAAATAACCTGAGAAGTGTGGTTTTCTGAGTTAGGTTCTGTGGGCCCTGGCCACGAGGCAGCTTTTCATCTGCTTTTCTTTTCTGGATGTTCTTATTTTAAGCTAAATTGTATGTATGGGAGGACACATTTCAGGAAATGTGGTGGTTCTCCTTTACATCTGTGCTCATTGTAAGAATGCAATGAAAAGTCAGGCCTTGGGGGGAAAACAGAGAAAGAACAGAATTTCTTTCTGTATTAAAGTACTGTATCTTTCTGTAATAAAGTACTGTATTAGACACCCCAAAAGAAGCATGTTAAGGGATGGAAGTGTCCCCAAAGTGTGGGGGGAGTAGGTTTTAATGCAGTTGACAGAAGTTTAGTCTCGAAGTATGGGATTTGACCTTAGACAGTCTTGCTTATTTTTTCCAGAGACTTTTTTTTTTTAAATTCCCAATATAGGGACACATGCATTTACTTTTCAGACTATCTTAATATAACTTTGTTAACTGTAAAATGTTTTGTTGCTGTAAAGTGTTAGAATGGCAATACCATGGCAGACTTTACCCCAGAGAACCAACTCCTCTCTGTCTCAGTTTAAGGCATTCAAGCTCACCATGAAACCCATTAGCTGTGTAAATGCTGCCTATCAGTGAGTGGGTGGGAAATGTGCTGATGTGTGCTAGAGTGCATATTGGAAACTGCATCTAATCATTCATGAATGAGTTTTGTTGACAAAAATAAATGTCAGGCAATGTCTTTTGTATGCATGGCAAGTTCTGGTGTTAAACTCCAAAGGAATAGTAAAATATACAATCTTCTATTCTTATCTATAGTTTTAGAAAATAACAGAAATTTTCTTTTAGTACTTGTTTCCAGGCTATCTTGATTTTACATCAACATTAGTACCTGGGATCATTGTAATATTAAAACACGTTATTTCCTTATATTCTGTATTTTATGTTTTATTGAAAGTAGTAGCTACCAAATAAGGATTCTCTCCCCATCTCTATGAATTGTCTTTTTGAAGTCAGTTTTGGAGTCATTTGTACATACAGAACCAACTTATTAATGAGTAGTTCTTCCTCAAACAATGCTCATAAAAGTTATTGAGTAAAGCAGTTACCATCTTCCGAGGCATGTGGTAGAGATGCCAAGTTCAAGCTTAATTATACTACTTTTGTTTGTAATTGAAGGTATATCAAGTACGGGCCTTTTCGTTGTAAGCCATGTAATTTTCTATGTAGAAAAAAAGGGCAAACATTTCTCAGGCAAGTAATGTTCAGGGCTTTATGCTGGTCACTCCCATCTTATAACCTGTCATCAGAACTGGTTTGCATCAGTGGGGAATTCCAGCTGCAATAACACCTGGGAACCGGAAGGAAACATGACCACAGCCCAGTCAACGGTTCAGCTGTACCATGAAGTACTTTCCCCTGGATAGTAGGCTTTAAGAAGGAACCACAAAGCTAGGTGTTTAGGATGCAGGATGTTCTTAAAGAGAGAGGATTATCTTTTAAAAATAAAAAGCATGTTAGTCTAAAAAGCTATGAAATACTTTTGGAGCTGGATTCTGTGAGCATATGTGTGCACCTCTCTCTCTCTCTCTCTCTCTGTGTGTGTGTGTGTGTGTGTGTGTGTGTGTGTGTGTATGTGTGTGTGCACGCACACACACATAGTATATTCATGTGGGTATGGGTGCATGTGAACAGAGGTCAGAGGTCAACCCTGGATTTTTTCCCTCACATGTATCATCCCCTTGTTTTCTGAGTCTTCCAGGTGGCCTGGAACTCACTCATTCAGATTGGCTGGCTGGGCCAGTGTGCCCAAGGGATTAGGGGAGGATTTTTATCCTGCCACTCTCTCTCTAGGTAGATATTATTGAAAAAAACTGTGCTTAAGTTTGAGATTACAGAATTCTAGTAATACTAGGTATCTTTCATTATATAAAATTATTTTTTTGTAAAATATGTAACAATTTGAAGGTGAAGATATAAAATTGTCCAGTTGGCTTATATGTACTACATATATACAAGTCTTTAGCCACGTATACCACCATCACCATCACCACTAGCCAAATAAGATCAGAATTTGTTTACAGTCTATGGTGTGATGAAGACGTTAATGGTCTCTGTAATGATCAGCCAATCATTTAATGCTTTCTAGGGTTGGCTAGCTAGTACAAAGAAAAATCCAGTCAATGAACTTTTCTACTTATCACTGTACTTCTGAAAGTTTGTTTGCCAATTTTTAAAAGGTCAATTGGGTTCTATGTACCAAAATAATGTTGTTTACTGTGAGAACTAAATTAATGAGGCTAGGTTAGTTCTAAGCATGCTTTTAAATTTTAATGCCTTGTTTTAACTTAGGGTAAGATATCATCTTCTGTGTCACCTGCATATTTGACTTTCCAAGAACTGTAGTATTTGATTGGAACGTTCACATCTCATTTGCAGAATGATTGGTCACCATGTGTGGATAAAAATTCTTATCTGATCAATGGCTACTTTTTATTAACTTATTAACTCTATAAAACATAGGCCTCATTTGGCTAATAACTGTCCCACCTCTGGTGATTCCTGCCTAATAAAATGTATACAACCTACAGCGTCATCTACCTCTTTTGATTCTCCAGGAAATTTGTGAAAACCAAATGCCATAGCCAGACATCAACTTCTGCTGGATATGTCACCAGCAGTAGTAATTAGAGAATTCCAAAGTTTCTATTGTGGAAGCAACTTAGTGACATCATGTCTAAGTGCTCAGTCTCCATGGGGCACAACGAGGCCCTGGGAGAACAGATTGCTTTCCCAAAGCTACACAGCCTCTTTGAAGGGAACTGTGACTCAAACCTCTGACAGCTGAGTCTATCAGTGTCCACTGTCCCACACCTCCCCATCCGGTTTATGGAAGAAGACCATGATGAATATCCTTAGAAAAATAGCAAAGCACCCTTGTGATGAAGTGAAACATTCTACTGAAACCTCTTGAGTCCTTTTAATTGGCTGACTATCAAAACCTTGCCGTAAGTACTTTTTGTGGTTGAGAAGTAGCTGACACAAAGTGCCAGTAACTCTGAGAGGTTGCCACACCCTCACAAGTGTAAGCGGCAATGATGCTGTAGACAGCCTTTGATTTAGTTGATGAGAAAAGGGACAGAGTTCAGGGGCAAGAAATGAAAGGCAAGTAGGAAGAACACCTATTTTCGTATAATGTTGTGTATATTCTCCTCAGTCATTTGCACTTGTCTGTCTTGATACATGCTAGACGTCTCTACTCCCAGTGTGGACATCAGCAATTGGTACCTTAATGCAGCTGTTGCAAAGGTGCAAGAGTTTACACAGTCCACAGTCACCATGAGAGCCAAACACAAAATCTCCCATCTTAGTGACAACTGAAGAGGAGCTGAGCATCACTAGCCTTTAAGATTACCAGGGAATATGAATTAGCACTACCCAAGTGAGACCCTGAGAACCTGAAGTATGACACTCATTCCAGATCAAAGAAATGAATGAACTCTTCAATTAAACAATTTTATCATTAAACATGCCTGAGTAGAAAGCAGTAAGGTGGACTGAATGCTTGTATGTTGCTTCTAAATTCTCAACAGGTGTAGTTTTCCATGAAAAGAAAAAGAAAAAGGAAAAAGAAGAAGAAGAAGAGGAAGAAGAAGGAGAAGAAGGAAGAAGAAGAAAAGAAAAAGAAGAAAAGAAGGAGAAGAAGAAAGAAGAAGAGAAAGGAGGAGGAGGAGGAGGAGGAGGAGGAGGAGGAGGAGGAGGAGGAGGAGGAGAAGAAGAAGAAGAAGAAGAAGAAGAAGAAGAAGAAGAAGAAGAAGAAGAAGAAGAAGAAGAAGAAGAAGAAGACTTCAGTGAAAGCATGAAAATCACCCACAAAATTGTAGCAAGAGGGGCATACTGACATTTGACTCTAGCTATTAAGCACCTAGTGACTTCTGGAATCTTCTTTCAGTCCCCTTTCATTTATTTAAAAACAAACAAACAAACAAACCAACTGTCTATTACAACAGGGCATTGCACTGATACCTGGTGTTTTCAGAATAATTTTTTTAAATAAATGTTTTAATAATCTGTCTCCTAAATGGAGGATGGAGTGTTCTACCACTGTTCTCATATTCCATTCAAGCTTGGGCTGTGTGCCCCTGGGCAGTGTTGGTACCTGAACTACATTTACAGTCCACTGCAATTTAAACACCAAAATGACTTACTGCATCAACTGGTCAGTGATGCGTTCCCATCATTCCCAGCCCTGTCTGGATGCCCCGGTTGTTAAAAACAATATTCTGATGAGAATAGATAACAGCACTTGCTTGAGAGCTGTATGGGTGTTACTTTCAAGCTTCTGTCAGAGCACACATGTGGATATTTCTGAGAGACTGATAGACAGTCAAGTATTTGATTTTCTTCTTGAAAAACTATGCTTTCTCCACTTATCTTTATCTTATTTTTAGGATATACTTTGGCTTACTTGCTCTGTTACTTGGTCATCTGATTTTCTAATTGACAATTGTTTGGTACCTTGTCCTTCCAAAACTTGGCTTTCCTACAGACACAGGATTAGAAGTAGCTGTCAACTTTCTTTCAAGGGTCAGATGCTGGCTGTTGGGATGGTGGGAAGTGTTCCACACCTGGGTCACAACAGAGTGGGATGGATGTAGTTCTATATTCAAGCTCAGTGTTTACTTTAAATTAATAGACCATTTAAATGCTTCCCTCCTAAACTGTAGGAGTGCTTTTATAATCTGACTTAAATATTTCATAAGTAGTTGCAACATAATTTTCTCATAGTTAACAATCCTCTACTTTGCAAGAAGCTCACAAGAAAATAATTAGGCTTAATCAACTTTAGCTCCCTTCAAATTTCAAGCCCTCTGAATTTGCATAGCAATCTGTCTAATTTAAGTATAAACAAAAGAGAGTGGAAAAGTTTTTATGTTCCATTATGAACTCTCAAAGTTCCTCATACTGAGGTTAACATAATTCAGCCCAGTCTTCACCCTGCTTCTCATCCCATTCAGTACCCAGTGACACAGAGAAGTCCTGGGAACCTACAGAGACTGAGCTCCTTGCTCTGTCTTTGCAGAAGACAGATTAAAAATAAGGAAGTCCTTGTAGGAAGCTGGAGGTAGTCAGAAAAGACAGGATCTTTTCTTTCCAGACCTCAGTTTTCACTTACCACGAGGAGGATCAGAAGACAAATGTTTCTGAAGAGAAGCCAATCCATTTCCTTGAGTCTCTCTTGTCCTTGAACCCCAGTGATAGTTTTAGTCCTAGTCTTGCAGATCCCAAATTAGGCTCTGCAGCAGGATGCACTCGGTGATGCCTTGTCAGGAGGGCATGGGTGATAACTGTGGTGCTCTCTGAGCAGAGGGATGAAGATATTCTATAATGACTCTGTTTCTCCACCCCAAACTCCTGGGCTGGTCTGGAAGGCTGGCATTGTTTGGGTCCTGGGTAAGAACTTAGACACACCTTGATTCTTATTGCAATGAAACCCTTTGTTGGACACCAAAGAAAAATCTTACAGAGTGAGGGCAAGATTTACAGGGAAGATACCCAATGAATAATAAATTACTCACAACATGAAAAATAATTAAAATGCTAGGGCCTATCATCATGGTGAATAAAATTAGAAGGCTCCTTCTGACTGCCAACATTGTAAAAGCAAAATTACATAGACCAACAACACACACACACATACACACACACACACACACAGACACACACACACAGATACACACACACACAGATACACATACACAGACACACACACACAGATACGCACACACACAGACAGACAGAGAGAGAGAGAGAGAGAGAGAGAGAGAGAGAGAGAGAGAGAGAGAGAGAGAGAGGTCATGTCCACTACACAATCAGCTTCAAATAATAGAACCTTTAGCAGAGGGCATTGTGGGAAGGTTCCAGGCCAGAGACACTGAAAGGGAGAAAGAGTAATGAAATTACTCTCATCTGGAAGTTTCTGCTTTCCACTTAAGAAGTTCTGTAGCTGAAAGACAATCTCAATTTTAAAAATTTCCTACAATAGGCAGTTACATTAAAGAGACTCTGATTTACCTGGTCCCAGTGTATTATTTTCCAAAGATGAACTCCTGGAATACAGTGCTTATGAAATTTACTTTTCTTACTGCTTGTGGAATTTGCGTGAGAAATTGGTGCCAATTTCAAGCCGACTAATTAAGTAAAAGTAAATAACACAAATGAAGAATGTGTTTTAAATCAACACACATATTTATTAAGCAGCTGAACTTAGAAATTAGATTACTTAGGAGAAAGCAAAAGCCAAAGTAGTATCCAGATTATTTTAATGTCATTTTCCTCTTTTAATTTCTCTCTTCCTCCTTGTAAGGATATGTCTAGAATGGAGTGAGAGTCTCTAATGAATAACAAAAATACAGTTTGGCAGCTACACCAATAAACATAAAAAGAAAATGCATTTAAATGTTCTCTAATCGCTAATCCACACTGGCTGGAGAGTTTCAAAGTAAAATTGCATTTTAGGTCCCCTGTCACTATAACTCATAGACTAGGCAGACTCTACTAATGGAGTGTTTCTACAAGTGCTTAGTCTCTTGAGAAACTTGGCTTAACATTTTTGGAGGCATAGGACAGAGTGCGAGCAATAAAAAGGCTGGTGTGGCATGCCCAGAGGAAGAGAAATGAATTATATGTTTGAAATGCTTGTGAGAAAGACGGGAGTCTTAAGTTTTGTTCACATAGTGGGAAAAATGAATTGTTACAAAGAGTCAGTACTGGAAGGGACCTGGCAAAGTGAAACTTTAATTTTTAGAGTATCTACCTAGTTCAAAGTTATGTAAAGTGAACAAATAAGGCATGTATCAGTTTTAATATGCTTGTTCATATAGTCTCAAGATTATTTGAAGGTAGGGTGCTATGGAGAATAAAACCTTAAAAAAGTGGGTCTCTAATCAGAGCACAAGATGCCCTGTCTCAACAAGTAGTTGAAAGGACAAAAACAAGTTGGCTTGAAATCAGCACTAATTTAGTTTATTTCAGAGTGTTTTAATAGCAGAGCATGCATTCTGATTGGCATGGTGTTTGGGATAGCAATACAACCAACATTTGCCAGTGATGTATTAATCCACAGTTACATATTTTATATAGATCATAAACCAAACACAGAGGAATAAGGAGTACTCAAGTAGCCATTTAAAGAGATTCTTTAGCCTGGCGTTGGTGGCACATGCCTTTAATCCCAGCACTTGGGAGGCAGAGGCAGGTGGATCTCTGTGAGTTTGAGACCAGCCTGGTCTGCAAGAGCTAGTTTCAGGACAGGTTCCAAAGCCACAGAGAAACCCTGTCTTGAAAAACAAACAAAACAACAACAACAAAAATAACAAAGATATCTTTTAATAATTGTTTCATGTGGAAATGGACTTTCATTGTTATATCTAAACCAGGGAAGCACCCTCTTTCCACTAAGAGTATCTGTGGCCTGATATTGATGGCAATGAACTGTGGATGCTTGGGACATAGAGGCAGTGCCCCCTGATCCTCCGTGTGTGAGAAGCCACATGATGTGTCTAGAGGCCATTTGCAAGCCACAGTGGAAATGATTCTTTCTGATACACTATGTCAACCTTTTCACTGGTTATAACTTCGTCGTGGCCTTTGAAAAGTATTAGTTCACAAATTATTTGGTTCAATTTGAAATAAGAAAGACAGTGAGAATTTGTGTTAGAGCATGTGGGGTAGCCCTTGGTTAACAATCCAATGTGTTCTTCTAGCCTTAGACACACATTTTCAACACACGTGCAAATGGTCTGTATCTCAGAAATTTAAGATGCGAAACTGCTTAAAATTTCAATCATGGAATCACAGGAGAGTATAAAGTGTCTCAAGTGTGTCTCAAGTTAATAATAGACTTAATAAAATATGGCAGGTACCATAATCTTTTATTTCCTAGCATTTTTCTTTTTGGTAAAGGGAACATCAGATGTTGTTGGGGAATATTTAGAATTGCAGTATTCAACTGTGCTCTAGGGATTAAATAGGGGAGACTTAAATTGTTAAATATTTTTCTTTTATTGATTGATGAATTGATTGTGTGTGTGTGTCTGTATGTTTACATGTGTATCCAACTTGAGGCAGTCATGTCTGTCGTTCCACCCAGTATTCAAACAGTCATCAGTGTTGGCAGCAAGCAACTTTACCTGCTAAACCTTTGTGCCAGGCTGTGTAAGATTTGATTGCTGCGAGAAGTTGTAGTGGTTCTGGTGAAGGCCTGTGCCAACACAGAACGTGAGGTACCAAGAGGAATTCTATGGTGAACTCATGGCCACACACCATGGGTTAACCAGAACACCAAAGGGAACTAAAAGGACAGAGAGAAGGCAGCAGCCAGAGGCTGCAGTGATGGCTTTCTCTCTGTGACTACTTCAAGGAGACTCAAGGTGGTCTAAGCCGCCTTGTCTCACTGACATGCGTCATCCAAATTTTCGTTGCTTAGCCACCTAATGCGGTAGTTTTGTTTTTCATTCAAGCAATATTGAATTAGAGTAATTCTATTTTTCTGAAAGAATAATATAACCAGTTTAGATCATTGTGTAACATTGCTTTTCACAGGGGAATGTATAATCTCTTGGTTATTGTCTGCATGTCTGATCGACAGACATATTTTACATGTTTTCTTTTTCTAGAAGACATATAAGGTTTCCTGTCTTCATAAATGCAATCATAGAACAAGTTTTATTTTTTGTTTGTGTTTCTTAAGCAATGAAAGAAACCACCAGATCATTTGATTGTGTTACATGTGTAACTCCTCCTGACTTTAGTGTCTCCTGAAACCTGAGTCTAGAGATTTTTACTTATGACCATGTATCAGTTTTGTTATTGTTGTTGCTGTGACAAAATACAAAGGTCTAAGGACTGTAAAAATATAGAGATTATTTTTTATTTGTTTGTTTATTTTTACAATTTGGAATGTAGTTAAGTACAAGATTGAACAAGTCCACTGGTTTGATTTCTGATGAGGATCTCTGGCGATATCACAACATGGCATCATGGGGAAAGGGTGTATCCTATAGAAAGGTACAAAGCAAATGAGAGTCAGAGTTCAGCCTTGCTTGTTTTATAACTGTGTGTTGTTATAACATACTAACCAGATCCCTCAAGAATTACAGTAACATTTTCTGATATCAGAGCCCCAGTGGCAATCTTGAAAGATAAATGTGGCCACAGCTCTCAGCACAGGGAGAAAAAGAGCAGCTGTTCTCTTTTTACTGGGGACTTCCAGGCAAGGTAGGAGCAGAGCAAGAAATATTAGTGTCTGAGGTCCAGTGAAGACCTCAGAGTCCAGTCTCCCTTCTCTTCCTCCTCTTTGACCTTTGCTTCATTGATATCTCAGCTAGACCAAAGGTAGGCAATTATTCCATCTCCTACTTCAAAGCAAACACAGATTTCTAAACACCAGCTACTTTTCAGTATTATTTGCATGTGGGAATAAGGTCCAGCTTAAAACTGACTTTCATACTTTAGAATTTACTACACTCTTGAGTTTGGTAGTTTTCTTATGAGCAGAGTGATCGTTTAGTAAGTCCTTTACTACATGTATATCTGACATCAAACTAGTGCTATTTTCTTAGAAAAATGCTCCTTGAATTTTGAGGATGCTGTAGCTAGTTTATCATTATTCGTATATTATCTTCATGTTTTCAACCCCTCTATCATGTATCCACGTGAAACACATTGGGAACTTGTAACACTTGTGATGTTTGAAGTTATGATACAGAAATTTCTAAAGTGATTTTTTTTCCAAGACAAGTTCTCTTTGGGTTTAAAATAGACAGATAACATACAAAGGCCAAGAGACTAAGGCAAGAATGCTGTGAATATTTTCCCTCACAGTACGAACAAGAGTATAGCATGCTCAGAAAGTGCTATTTAGCCATCATCAGACAACTATTCTCCTGAAAGCTGATGTTAGAGGAAAAGAAATTTAGAAATGTTTATGGTCATGAACTAGTTTGTCAAATATAAGTTTTAGAACTGATGCAGGCATGGAGGTTTTTATTAGTCTGGGCCTGGGAGATGGACAAACATAAACAGCTTTGTCTTTGTGTTGACCCAAAGTGGTTACTATGATGATGTGTCTGATGGGTCACCTACAGCACTAAAGATAAACATCCTGTGCCCTCATTAAAGCTAATATATGTTTGGTGACAAAAGCCAGCCACCAGGTTATTTAGTACGTTTCAGAAATCATGGAGGTTAAATGTTAGCTTCACAAAGAGTCATGCTAATACCATAAGGATGACACTAGTTTGCACCCTAAAATCATGCATGCACCCTTACTGAAGTGCATTGCTGATTTTCTTTGTGTGTGGAATGTATCCCAAACACATGGACACAGGATAGCTTGGCTTCTGGTCCTGTATTAATTAAAGCATGCTGCTTACATATTCACTGCATACTAGACTGAAAACGGCCTCTTCATTGGTTTCTGAATTCCTGATTTTGACAGAGGCACCCATACCTGCCTTATTACCACTTAGATGTCACTCTGGCTTGCGCAAGGCCATTGGCTGTGCCCTTCCTGTGGGTATATTGCTCTGTATCTGACCAACTCAAATATAGGATCTGGGTAACTCAGATATAACTCAGAATAAGATGAACTAAAAGTAGGTGTGGGTTTTGAAATATATTTTTTAGGTAATGTAGGGGGAAATGAAGATTTCTTGGCCTCTGGTCTACTGAATTAGAATCTGGGGTGAGTCAAAGAATTCCTTAGTTGGTATGTGCTCCCAAGGTAATTTTGGGCTTACTGGCTGGAGTTAAGAACTGGCAACTCATGGGCCAATAAGATAGCTTAGTGGGTATGTGCCTGCCTCCAAGCCTGACACTTCGAGTTTCGAATTGTAGTGGGGGGGGGATGAGAATATCCCCATAGGCTATTGAACATTGAACAGGTATTTGAACACTGGTCCTTAGATGCTGACACTCTTTGGGGAGGTGGTACAGCTTTTCTGGAGGAAGAAAGTCACTGGGATGGGCTTTGAGAGTTCACAGCCTTAGCCCGCTTCCATTTTGCTCTCTTTGCATCACACTTGGTGTTAAGAGCATGATCACTCAGATTCTTGCCCTGGTTGCTTTCTTCCATGCCTCTCTAGCCATTGTGGACTGACCTTTGTAACTGCAAGCTCAAGAAAATTCTTTCTCCCATAAGTTGCTCTTGGCCATGGTATTTACCCTAACAACTGGAATATAGCCTCAGGGTGCACACAGTGAAGGAGCAGAACTCATTCTTAAAGTTGTCTTCTAACTTCCCCAAATCCACCGTGCATGTGTGTGCCCATTCCTGGGTGCCTACACACAAATAAACAATGTGTGACAAGTTTTAGAAGAACTGTTGATTCAGAGTCGTTATCTTATTCTATGGATGGCCCAGAGAAAGAGGACATTGTGTAAATAAGAGCCTTGTTTCTTGTTTAAAAAATATTATTTATTGAGTGTATGTATGTGTGCATGTGTGTGGTAGCATCTCATGTGCCGTAGTGTCCGTGTGGAACACAGGATACTTTGTGGGAGTTGGCTCTGGCTTTCTTTCTGCTGTGTGGACCCTGATGGGTTGAATTTAGGTTATCAGGCCTGGTAGATTTCTATATTTACCCACTAATCCATCTTGCTAGTCTGAAGACAGTTTTTCTAATGTAATTTAGTGTCTTTTGATGGAGGTGGGGGTATTAACCATTATTTATTTTTGTATGGAAAGGCTGTGCCCTTTCTCCTTTAGTCCATCTTGTTAATGATATAGTTATTGCTAATTTATAAACAAGCCAACCTATTTAGAAAAAAAGTGCAAGTGACATCTTTTGGGACTCTGACCTTCCACATCCCTTCCCTGCCTATCAGTGAGGTGGAGCCAGGTTCCCATTATCAGATAATTTTATAGTTGCCGCCAGATGTCCCTATGTTATGAAGGATTACATTATTTTTGGATTACTTTATATTCTTGTCTCAGTTCATTCATATTGCTAAAACAAAAAGCCAGAGGCTGGTTAGCCCTTGCACATTTGCTTCTTATAACTCCGAAGGCTTAGAGGTGCAGGACCAAAGTACCAGTAGATCCTGTGTATGTCAAGGGCTCGCTTCCTGCCTCAAAAGTGACACCTTCCTGTTCACTTCCATGATGGAAGAGGTGATGAGCTTCTTTGGGTCTGTTTTGCTCAGAGTAATAATCCCATTCATGAAGGCTCTGTTCCATGTCTTAATTTCTTGACGGTCCCATTCCTAATATTGTCACCTCAAGTTTCGGATTTTATTAGTTACTTTTCTTGTTGCTGATACAAAACTCCTGGCAAGAAGCAACATAAGGGACAAAAGGTTTAATTCAGCTTACAGTGTGTGCGTGTGTGTGTGTGTGTGTGTGTGTGTGTGTGTGTGTGTGTGTGTGTGTGTGATACTGTCCATTACAGAGGAAGTCATGGCAGCAGGTACTTGACATGGCTAATGAGCCATCTAATGACATCTCGTGCACAATCAAGAAGCAAAAGAAAGATGGATGCTGGAGCTCGGCTGTCTGTCTCCTTACTCAGTCTTGGACGCCAGCCCATGGAATAGTGGAGCCCATACTCAAGGTGGCTCTTCCCACCTCAGATATCAAGCCTAGAGGTCTGCCTCCTTGTGATTTTAGAACGTGTCAGGTTGACAGTAAGTTTCACTAGCTTGGAGGCACACAGGGAATCAGACAGCACCGGTTCTGAAATGTAGCTAGACAGGGAGTAGCTCAACCAGGCATGCTCGCAGGTTGCATATGGCTGGAGTCACTACAAATGTGGCCCAATTCACAACTCTAAACTTACTTGAAACATTATGAGGTCTTTGTACATGTGTCACTTTTCTTTTTATTAGATTGCAGGGTCCTTGAGCTGAACTTTGTTTGGCTTTTTGAGATAGGGCCTTATTATGTAGCCTTGTCTAGTTTAGAGCTTGCTAGGGAGACCAGGTTGGCCTTGAACTTGTGGTAACCCTGTTTTTACCTCCCAAGGGCTGAGAGTGTGGGTGTGAGCTGCCACGCCTGGCTTCAAGGATTTGTAGATGGCAGTCTTGAAAGGCTGGAATGGGGCTGGAAAGATGGCTCTGCAGTTAATGCTTGCTTGGGAACCAGGGAACTGGGGTTTGGATCTGTGTTTGCACACAACGAAGTGGAGATCCACAAATTCCTGTAACTCCAGCTCCTGAGGATCTGATGCCCTTTTCTGTCCTCCACCAGTGATGGTGTATGTATCCACTGTGCATATACACCCATACTGAGCCACATACATATGAATAAAAATTTAAAAACCTAAGAATTTGACTTAAAACAAAGCAAAACAAAAAAGGTTGGACATACCTAGGAGACTTTCCTGGTTTGGGTGTAGATTTTATTAGATTTATCAGACATTCTTCATGTTATATATGCATTTGATTGGAGGAATTTAGTTACCATTTTTAAATTCCTTTAGAAAAGGGATTATTTTCCATTCTTATTTTTATTTGGCTTTCTGGATCCTGGTAGATTAAAATGTGTGGATTCTGCCATTTTACTGAAAAACCCCATACCTTCATTTATCATTATTATCTGGTCTTGTTGAATAGGAGTTATAATGTTTTTACATCTTTAAAGCCTGTCCCAAATTATAGATTCCAGGCAGGTTTTTTTTTTTGATGGTTATCAAGGTAACCCTTATCTGAAGTTAAATTAAACATGTTATGCCAGCACGATATCAGGAAACATGGGACATTTAGGTCTGGTCCCACCAGTGCCACTTACTTGCTATATGTTTCCCTGCCTCTCCCAGGAGTCAATTAATTGCTCATAAATTATAAATTTCTTCTTATATTCCCTTTGGGAGTTAAATTACATATATTTATGTAACAAAACTAGTATGTATTAGATTCTCTTTAATTGATAATTCTTTCCAGCTTTACTGGGATGCATAGACTGGCATGCAGACTTGGTGCCAAGCTAAGAAAAGTCGGTGTCTCCTACAGTGTCAGAATTTCTCGTTTGAACTCAGGCACCAAGAATTTGGCAAGAAAGTGGCACCATTAAAGCATGCACCAGCACACTTGGAGTTTCCATACTGTTAGATCAATGTAATGTTCTTATCAGTCTCACCCTTTGCACAGACAGTTTTCTTGGGACTCCCATAAGACTAAACATTTTTACTAAGGCAATTCTCGCGCACCCCCTGAGACCTAGGGTTTTAGGTTTCAAACTAAAATAACATCCAATGCTGGTCAGGAAATACCCTAAAATTTCCAAAAAATGTTTTCTCACTTTTCCCCAAAACAAAGCGTCCCCAGACGCCTTTAGAGATGCAACCTTAGAAGCCACCAACACCAGACACCGGACTCCTACTCTTCCTTGAGAAATAGCAAACTCTCCTGAACCCCTACTCTTCTTTGAGAAGCCCTCCTGACACTCTTGAATTTCTCATCCTCGTTTTTCGGAGCACCCCTCCCCCTTCTAACTCCCGATTTGAAACCTGTTGTCTTCCACTGATCTCCAGCTCTGCTCTCCCGAAATTCTTTGCTGAGGCAAAGCCAAGACTCCTGCTTTTGCTGAGAAAAGCACAGCTAGGTCCGGCAGGAGGAGACACGGCGCAGGGTCTCTGCTGCTGCCAATGCCAGCATCGCTGTGGGCTGTCAGTCATCCATATGAAGCCTTGCTGGTGCGTTTCCTCAATGTCTGCTCAGCTGCTCTGCCGTGTTCTTTGCTCGCATGTCTTTGTTTTCTCATCAGAGACTCATGTAATGGCTAATGAATGCCGCTGACACCCGAGAGAGAAATCCCCTCGGGGCTACCCATACATTACTCCTGAGACCCATGAAACAGTACACGATTGTCCTCATCTTATTATAAGGGCATCATTATAAAGACCCTTCCACCAATATTCTAAAATATCCTTTCGCCTCCAAGAGAGCAACTTGAGACCCCTTTGGAGCAAACTGACTTGGGGGTGATACCCAGAGGAACCGATTTTATTAAATAGCACATTCTGGCTCCAAAAACTACATTTTGTCTCTAAAAGGAATTCCTTCAACTGCTGACAACAGCATGGAGCTGTATTCCCCATGCCCAACCCTAATGACAGGTCTGTAGAGGAAAAGTGCAGTCATAGAATACAGCTTGCTCCTACACAGAGGCCGTGTGTGCTACAGGAGGCAGAGCTGCAAGGGAGGGGCTACTCATGCCCTTTGGAACCCAGACAATTCCCTCATGAGCCTCAGATACTGGACAGGTAGGTAGACACTGGTAGATGCTGGACATACAGGCACTGGATTTGGTATTTGCTGTGCTGTGTTTCAGTCTTGCTTTGGTCTAGTCTCTTCTTGCTGTGTCTCTCCTCCCTTTTGGAAGTACAATTTTTACTAGTTATGTATTGACAATATGTAACTTATTTTGTTTTACGGTAGTACACACTTAGGGGGTTGCCTTGAGAATGGGGCGAGTGGTGGGCTGCTTGCCTAGCATGCATGAAGCACTGGATTCAATCCCCAGCTCACAGAAATTTAGCATTATGGACACAGTGGTAATCTCAGCATGTCATATGTGGAAGAAGGAGAATCACAAGTTCAAAACCAACCTTGACTACATGGCAAGTTCCAAGGAAGCCTTGGGGGAGACTGGCTTGGACTTTGCATTGTCAAGACTGTTACAGACTCTGGACTTTTGTGGTACTGTAAATGCAATGAAAAGCTGTTGTTGTTTTGCTAAATGGACATGATGAACCCATGGAATTATCCTTTCCATAACTCTGTTCACAACCAGAGGTTAGTGATGTGTTAGCTTTGGTGAGAGAATCTCCTCTCTGCAGCGTCAATGGTGGCTGCCAAATTCATAGCTGGTCAAAGCAATGGGAATAAGGAACTGCTGGAGTCTTAGCCATGAATGGGACAGCTGTATCATTCCCTCCAAGCTCAGAGATCATGGCAGAAGAGATGGAAAGATGGAAGAACCACAGGGGTGAGGAGCGGTGCAGAACAATGACTTCCAGACAGAGCACAGCCACTGAACCCTTGAACTCACAACAGCTGTGATTACCTTCCCAAGATCTGGATAAGATTGGGCCTGTCAACAGTCTGCCATGGAAGGGGGAGGGGCTTATGAGGGCCCTCGCCCTGAGGGTTCATATACACTTAATAGTTGATGGGAGAGGTAGAGATGTTTTCTTCAGTAGTGTAGTTACTGGTAATGTGCCCACACTCCTGTAAACAAATCTCACCTGTACTCATACAGCCAACCTCAATGAAACACACTGGGGTACACACTCACACACACACACACACACACACACACACACACACACACACCTACACAGACACCCCACACACATAGACACATATACACAGATAGACACAGATACACACATAGAGACACAGATACGCACAGACACACACAGACACATGCACACACTCACACACACACAAAGACACACATACACACAGACACAGAAACACACACACAGACACAGATACATACACAGATATAGATATACACACAGGCACACACAGACACACACACACTCACACACACACACCTACACAGACACCCCCCCACAGACTCATACACACAGATAGACACAGATACACACAGACACACACAGACTCTCTCTCTCTCTCTCTCTCTCTCTCTCTCTCTCTCTCTCTCACACACACACACACACACACACACACACACACACACACACACACACACACACACATACCATGAAAGTAGAAAGGGAACTAGAGAAGGGGAAGGAAATTGGTGAGAGTCAGATTGGGGCTGGAGAGGAAATGGGAGGGTTAGGGTTAAATATGATTGAAAAATATTATACATACATATGAAAATATCATAATGAAACACATCAATATGGATAATTAGTATATTTTAATGAGACATAAAACCCAAACCAAACAGATAAGGACAGGCTGGGGAGACTCTTGAGGTTGCAATGAATGCCTCCTCCACCATGAGCTGACCACCAGCCCACAGGGTCAGGGCCAGAATGTTGTGGTTTGAGTGTAAAATGTCCCTCAGAGATTTGTGGTCTTGGGTAAATCCCAGTCATTGGTTTTGTCACAGAAAACAATTTGAAGATGAGCCAGTGTAAAGCATAGCTGGAGTTTATTAAAAAGCATCTTTCCCCCACAGATTTAAGAATGTCAGTTCACAGACAGAAATACTGAGGGAAAGAATAAGGTGTGCCTGAGCGGGTGGCTGTGGCCTTCTCAGAGGGGAGCTGTACTCCCTGCTCTTTGCAACAGTAATAGGCAGGATTGGGGTAATTTATGAAGTTATTATTTTACATGGCTGCTAAGCAATTTCAATGAAATCATGGAGTGGTTCTGGCAGGCCATCTCATAAGCTTACAATTGCTGAGGTGGGCGTGTAGATGGCAGGGTTGCAGGAAGCTGGGAATCCTTCGCTGTCCACAGAACCAAGATTCTCATTTGTGAGGCTCCCAGAAAATGCCAGGGGTTAAGGGGAAGGTATCAAGTACACATTGGCCTTAAACGTGGGTTACTGATGTTTTAGCATTGTTGTTTATAGGAGTATTTCTGTGTAAAAGAAACACTGTCTCTTTAAAAAAGTTTAAATGCAAGCCTCCTTATTGCTTTCATCTGTACTTGTGAGTGTGTCTATCCCACTCGTGACAGCTGCTCTGTGTTGTCACTAGGCAGTATTGGGAAGAAGATGCCTACTGATAGACACAAAATGAGAGGAAGCCAAGCAAATGAGAATGAAAACTAAATACTGTGACAATAAAAATAATGATCTCCCTGAATATGGAATTAAAATAATAGCTGGATTTGGTACATTTTAATTATTTCTTCTAATCTAAAATCTCCCCAACCATATAATTCCAGAAAGACAATAGAGGCATATCAATCATTTTATTGTCATAAACACAACTATTCAGAAATTACAAACTGTCTTCAAATAGTCAGGAGATGATGAAGCAAGGAGGTAGCAACCATATCATTCCCAAATGTCTATAGTGAAAGAAAGCACCTTATCTTGAAACCCTGCTAGAAGTGGATATGAGAATTTCAAACGCTTGGAAAACAGTGTAAGAAAAATATGTTAAGGCAAGTACATTTTGGTCATAAGGTGTTTATGCAATGACAGCTAAATGGAAGGAGACATAGAGAACTAAATAGTAAATTATTCGCTACTTTAAAGTATTTGGTGGATGGTAGGTTGATCTACTTGAGCTTTGTCCTAACAAAAAATGAGTCTTCTGGAGGCGGGAGGCAGACTGAGTTTCACAGGTGTGAGAGCTATACTATGACTACCCCAGGGCAACGTGCAATGGAGCCTATCAACATCAGAACTATCCCAAGGGGTGGGGCTTGTTAAACATGTATGAGAGCATGCTAACCACTTGGGAGTTTACTTAGATTTTCAATGTCTTTCCAAAAGAGACTATAATGTTTTTAAAGTTCAACTAACACTATGCAAGCTCTACCTTGGCTGTCAACCAAATCTTGGCATGAATTCAGAAATAAATGGTGTGACTGCAAGCATTTACTTAATATAGAAAGTGTGATTTTTGAAAACATAATTAAAATTCAGTTAGCACATTACCTTGAGTGAAATAGAACACTACAGTCTTTATATATAACGCTGAACAGATGTCCAGATAGACTTATATCAAGAGTGCATAGTTTTGTGAAATTTTCTGTGCAAATGTAGTGCATCTAAGAATGTAAACAGCACACAATAGACATTTCCGAAGTTATATGTCAAAATTAGCTGAGCATGCCATTTGGTTCATAGTCAACAGTAAAGAATTGGTGGTGACACATCTTTTTTTCTGTCCCTAGGAACTACCTTTTCAGAGAGCCAGGCATTGTATTGTGGTGTATTTTCAAACCACACATGAATGGCATTATGTTGATATTTGCTTCTTTTTCCTGTGGTTGGAAACATGTTCGTTTACGATTCAGCCTGGTTTATGAATCTAAGAGTTCCGTGTCTCTCCTATGTCTGTGGAATAACACCTGTGATTCAGATTAACTCCCTGAAAGAGAGGAGCAAAATCCTGGCCAAAGGTCATTCGTGAGCACCTGCCTTTCAATGGTTACAAGACTAAAACAAATATTGTAGGGTGCAGGACTAAGCCGGACATGGTTGCATAACTATGAAAGAAATAGTTCCATCTGAAGTTAACGTTCCTAGGAAGATGGGAGACTAATTCTCCATTTAAAATTGTATTTCTCCAAGTCTTATATAGCTGATGAATGCAAATCACATTTATTAAAGGTGGCGATATTGTTATTTGTTAGACAAGCTCTAAAACAATCTTTGGAATGGATCAGGTGTCTAAGATAAAGGGATACATCACATTAAGACAATGAATACACTTTCTGTAGTCAGAGGCCTTTCCTTGGGAAGAAGTAAGTAACAAAGATTATATTATTTCTATCTGTTCAGACTTCCAAACTGAAGCGTCTTCAAGTATATTTCAACAAATACCATTTGAGTTTTATTTCTTAAAAAAAAAAGACATGTCCTCGATGCATTACCCTAAATGTTAGAACAAAATGAAGACTCCCTTTGACTGACTTTATTTACACCTCTGCATTTTGGCTCATTACAAGTTAACCAAATTTTACATGTTCTACACAGTTAAAATTAGACATATTGTGGCTTTTACAATATTCACGCATCTGCTCTTATATATAACAAAGTAGCTCTTGCTGGACTAATCAATCACTCCTAGATCTTTGGCAAGGACTGGAGGTTTTATAATGATGCTGTGAGTCTATGACAACCTGAGAAATAAGTAATGAGGAGAGAAACAAATGTTTAAAAATTTTATGTAATGCATAACTCCAGGGCCAGAATTTTCTCTGTTTTTATTTAGCCATATCCCATTTGACTTTAGTGCCCTTATTTTAACATTGAGTTTAAAAACAAGAAAAGATTCCTTTACCTTGCAATAGTAAAATGCACCTGTCCCTCAGAAGGCTTTGTTTCCTCTGAGTGATTGTTAAATCAGTTAACATCTTATGGCAAACATACAGAAACAACACATCATAAATAGCACATTACTAAATTTCAAAGCTAGAAAAATATATCATAACTTGTAAACTGTCTTTAAGTCAGAACACTTAGAAGCCAAGATATTACAGACAAATTAAATGAAGAATTTCAAAGTAATATGCATGAAAATGTTAAGGAATGGGTTTGTCCAGTAACTATTTTATTCTTTCTTAGGTAACATCAACTCTGGGAAAGGGTCTGTTGACCACTTCCAAATGGCAGCAGAGGACCATTCAAGAAAAGTACCCATCTCAATTGTGCCTAACAGTATGGTGTTCCTTTACTGAACAAATAATTCTTTTCTAACATTTCCCACTCAAGACAGTCTTTATGTTCTAAAAACAGATCCCCCCTTAGATCCCCTTAAAAAATTCCCTCAAAGCTTAGCCATACTGAAGGCTCCTCACCCCCAACCCCGCATAAGTAAATTATTTTAGCTTTGGAATTATGCACTAAAGAGCTGTGAAGGAGTGTCACTTACTGCTTACCCTGAAGATACATTACAGCCCCGTCTGTGTACTTAGGTGACGTAACACGGGTGATGGCAGCCACGTCATGGCCACTTGCTTTAGTTTAAGGTAAATTTGGCAACTTTCCTTTATTATTAATTTCCTACAGTGGTGAAGAGAAAAATGAACATTGTGTCCTAAACCACCCCCACCCCTGGTAAGCAATATTCTTCAAAATCACACCTATGAAACACAATCAGAACCTAAAACGTCCTTAACTCCAACGGGAAACTTAACTGAAACCCCATCTTGAGATTCAGGCTCAGTTTGTGCTAGTGGGTTTCCTCCTAGGATACATTTATTAATTTGAAAATGATTCCATCAAATGCAGTTTGGATGTGGTCAAGATAAGAATAACTGGGGTCTTCTTATATGATTAAGTATGTAGTTAGAATTTCATTATCCTCGGCCTGAGTCTGTGGGGGTGTTTTTAATTTGTATTACCTGTGAAACAGACAAGGTATAAGTGAGGAAAACATCAGATTTTCCCCACCGGAGTGACCACAAGCTGTACATTGTAATCTTTTTTGGTTAATTTTGGCATATGTGAAGAAACATTGAATTTTCTTCACCTAAGTGACCACAAGTTACACATTGAAATCTCTTCTGGTTACTTTCTGAGCAGCAAGAAGGATTCTTCCAATTGCAATTTTAAAGCCAATGCTTTTATATAACCACATTTTATTTATTCAACATGTTGGTGATACCCTACAGGGCACACAGAGTAAACAAACAGACAGACAGACAGACAGACAGACAGACAGACAGACAGACAGACAGACAAAAAACCCTGTAGACCACATAGCCACGAATAAGACTGCCTCAATTTCTCTGCGGTTACTTCATTAGTGTTAACATAAGAGAGTTTACCAGTGCTAGGGAGCCTTCTCCCCCACGTGGTGCTTCCATTGTTACTCTCACTGTGGCATTTGCTCCACGGGCCTCCTCTGACCTGCTCTGCATCATAAATTGCACTGTTAGATATGGGGGGGAGGGGCAGGAGTTGAGTGTAAATCACCATGATGATGGTGAACAGTATACTCTGGGACCCTGACTACTTGGTATACTGTACCGTACTGTACTTTGTGATTCGACTTCGAGCCATGCTAGGGGATGCAGATCCAACTGTCTGGCTAAAGTGATGGTCGGAAGAACTCTTCATGTGGCCAATGGTGGCTGTCCCGCCCATGCTGCTCAGGGCCCCGCCTCCACTAAAGCTGCTCAGCCCAGTGCTGCCACCACCTACTCCAGCCCCACTTAGACCCCCGCCACCAGCACCCATGGTGGTGCTAACCAGGCTGCCGCCAATGCCGCCTATGCCAGTGGGGCCGCTAATTCCGCTCACGCCAGCCCCAGAAACCACCCTCTCCGTCACAATCACGTTGTGGGCATTTGATAACTCAGGGGGCATGCTCAGATTGCCCATCATGCTCGAAGTTGGTTGGATCACTCTTTCTGTCACCACCACATTTGAAGACTCTCTAGGATTAGGAATGGTCAGAGTGGTGGGCAGACTTGAGCCTGGGGCTATTACCCTTTCTGTCACTATAACATTTGATCCATCTCTTAAGTCGGGTATCTCTAACATCCCATGCAAATCAGCACCAGAGATGGGGCCCACTACCCTCTCTGTCACCACCACATTTGAAGCCTGTCGGTTATCATGAAAGTGGACAGAGGGCTTCAGAGTGCCAGAGGTAGTATATGACTCCATCACAGTGACATTCCCATAGCCTAGAGGGTCAGGAATCTGCATAGGATGTTGTACACCAGGGCCAGAGGGGTAGGTGTTCTCAGAAATTACTGTGGCCGTGCCATAATGTGGGGAGATGGGTGGGTGTCCACTAGTAAGGGGCTCTGTTTGCTGGATGCATATTTGTTCGGTGTTCTGAGGAGGCCAAGAAGGTTCGGGATCTGGATATGAGTCGATTTCTTTTCCCAGGCTGATGTCGGCCAACTTCTTAAACTTGGGCCCCAAGGTATCCAGGAAGCTTTCATCTAAATCCTCTCCAATGAAACTGCAACAGCCCACGGAGCCTGCAGGGGAGCCTACACCTTCAATGTCATAGATGAGCAAACAGTCATTGGATGGGCGTCCTTCATCTTCATCCGCATAAGCATAAGCTTTCTGAATTTGTACAGGAAAATAAAACGAACAGTAACAATATTTTTTTTTAAGCGGAATGTATCTAATATTCACGAGAATTACTTTAAACACGATTGCACAGATGCTTGGGGAATTCAGTTTGAAGTTATTTTAGCTACATATCCAGTACATTTTGATTTTTAAAATTCTCTTTAGGTGAACTTGCTTAAAATAGTGCACTTTGAACACAAAAATCACTTGAAAAAATCCACACACGCCTGCTTTATCACTAATCTAGAAGAAGGAAAATAAAAATAGTACAAAAGAGTTAGTGGGAGAGACTGCTTATGGTCCAATCTCAGGTCTACATTCTCATTTTCCATTTAGGCAAGGTGAGTGCAGGGATCTGGATGCTGGTTTTGATATATATATATATATACATATATATATATATATATGCACACATACATACATACATACATACATACATACATACATACATACATACATACACACACATATATATTTAGCAAAATGAAACAATTTGATTCTGGATTCAGGTTTTCTTGGCCATATCATGTAAATAATTCATGGGTTGGAATTAAAAATAATACCCATAAACTAGCAAATTTTTAGCAACAATAAATTTTATAAACTGTGTTCAAAAGAAAACACAGCAAGGTATGGAATAAACGTGGATCCTGCTGAAACTTCAAGGAGGTGGTGATATTTGAACTGAATCTTGAAAGGTGAGTAGGAATGTATGAGAGGGCCGAGGCCCTTGGGAGAGCCGGTGAAGGCTTGGAAGACGGTGGATGTAGAGAAAAGCATGTGGCTAAAAGCCTTACCTGGCAGAAGTAACTTTCCATGAAATTCATATTGAGACCTCCGTCTCTACATTCTCTCATTGAATTTCTTCCTAATGTTCCTGGATATTCTTGGCATATCTCAGGAGCAGCTGATGTTTTAACTCCATCCATTAGTTCAAATCCTGTAGTTCTTTCTCCTCCTCCCAGATCTTGCATTTCTCTGCCACAATACTCATTTGTATAAACTCCTAAAGACATTGAACACATCAAATTTAATCTTTCTAGTGTAGTATAAGCTAAAAACTAACTTACTATCGTGTATAATTTCTTCCTTCAAGGTGTATTTATTTGTGAGTAGAGAGGGAATGAAGATGATGCACAGAGAATGGATAATTATGATATTTAATTCAAAATAATATTAATAAAATACTAATATTAATCAGTTTGCTAATTTTAATTATCTGTTTTCCACATGATGTGTTGACAGAAGGGCAACGGAATAATAAAAATTTGTGGGCTGAATAGTTTGACCTCAAATTGAATTGAGTTAAGTAAGTAGTTCTAATTCTAAAAAGTTAAATAACAGTATTGGTATAGTCCCAATGTGTTCCCGGATGCACACGACATCCTGCAGAAGGCTGGGTTTCTGAAAGAGACCATAGTTGCAATGAAAAGGATGGCTTCTGGAACCATCTTGGGAAAACACTGGGATGTGAGGATTGGGGAGAAGAGTGATATATGCTTGAAGAAGTAAAATAAAAGGTAAACAGAAGGGAAGCATCACAGTAGGATGCATGCCTCAGGGCACAGCATTCTAATTTGAGTTTGGGGGGAACACATTTCATATTCCAGTTATCCTGGTGTCTCCCATGCTACTTTAGACTTAATGAAAAAATCAATGCATAAATAAATATTGGTGATTTTGATGAATTGATGGGTCTTAGGAACTAACTGGAGACTAATGGGGCAGATGTGATCCAGTGAGTTTCTGTTTTCTGCATGGTGGGATATTAGCAACAGTAACAAAACTGGACACATCAGAATGAGAAACAGGACTGATGATCTATTGTATAGGAGATTGTATATTGTATAGGAGATAAACAGACCACTGAATCCAGTTGTACAAAACAGAAACATTCCTATGTCTGGTGCATTTTAGAGTGTTCAAAGTAGAAAAGGAGTTATATCGGGGTTGGAGAGATGGCTTATTGGTTAAAAGCACAGGCTGTCTTGCAGAGGACCTGGGTTTGGTTCTTAGTACCCTCATAGGAGCTCACAACTCTGTTACTACAGCTCCAAAGGATCTGCTGCACCTTTCTGGCCTTGGAGGGCACTGCACATGCATTGTGCAAAGATACAAGCTGGCAAACACTCAGGCATATAAAATAAAAATAACAAAGTCTTTAAAAAGTAAAAATTGCTCAAAAGAGTAAAAGAAAGCTCAGGGAACAAGTAATATTTGCTGTTAAAAAGATAAAATAGTAAAGGTATTTCTAAAAATATAAAACAGTGGGACTATGTTGGTAGGAGAAGTTACTGTCATTGTTCTTTTTATTACAGTTGCAACTTCTGGTTGGGAATCTGTCTAGACATTTGGTTAAAGATGAGTTGCAGATATGCAATCGTAACACCATGCAAAGAGAAACTCCTCTGCGTATGCACAACCTTAGCAGAAGGCTTTGAAAGTGTTTTGTCTATTTGCTTTCGATTTAAGAATTTAAACCAAAGTTTTTGTAGGTCGGTGTTTATACTTATGCCAAGAATGAGCATATTTTTTTCTCTGTAAAAAATGAATAAGTAAAATGAAACAAAACAAAACAAAAGCGAACCACCCTCTTTTTCTTACCTGAGTTGTCAATACATTCTATAATATTGGCATTACCAGGTGCCATTTGTGGCACACAGATGGCGGCTATACCCTAAAAAACAAGAGAAAACATTTTCCTATTAGAAAGGAGTCTTTTTCTTTTTCTACTGATATATTGTGTAAACTGTCACAGAATTTCTAAAAGAATACTATTTAGGAAGCTTTTGAATTCTACTTAAAAATTGAATCTCAAGTTTAAGCCTTCGCTGGTGACTTCTGCTGGGTTTTGATGTATGTTCTACTCCTCTTCCTTTCCTCACTCAGTACCGAAGTATCAAGAACAGTGTAGACTGAATGTTTCCACCATCGTAGGGCATGTCTTGAGACTGGGATTTATTGAGTCTCCAAATCCCACTCTTACAGGTTAGCACTTACATCATGGGGTTCAGGTTGTGGGCCCTCTACTGCCCATGTGTGAATTGCTCCATCAGAACATTCTGGAACAGGCTCAAAGCCAGCTCCACCACCAGGGGCACCTCCACAATCACAGCAGAGCAACAAGAATGGCACCACTGAGGAAGAGAAAGAAGGAAGGGGTTAGCAGTAGACTGTGCTGCAAGAGAGCAGTCTGGTTTTTCAATCATTAGAATTCCTGAGCTGTCTGAATTTAAAATTACCATTTTAAATGCGAGGGTGGCAATGGTCAGACCCCCAAATAAGCCTGAGCTTGGAAACACCAAACTGCAGACAATTTTAATTTGTTTTATACTATTAAAATTACAGATAAAAATCGTGATTTAAATTGTTGCTTCTTTTCCCCCATCATCCCTCAAGAAAACAGCAGAGACAAAAGAAGATGGATTTGGGCAGCACTTTGGATCCCTCCTGCCTGTATTTGCATTCCCATTTTCACTTCTCTATTTTAAGGGAAAATCTCATTCAATTACTCAGTTGTCCTCTTGAAGGTTATAATTTCCACCACCCCACAACAGAGACATCTTTTCTTTAAACATTTCTCACATAGAGACTATAACCCTTTGGCAATGTCTTTTCTTTATAAAACTCATGTATTTACTTTTATCATGGAATCTGGTAGATTATTTTGAATGGATGGATAGAAAGAACAGATGTGTAGATAGTAGAAGGAAATAAAGAAGGCCATGGGTGAGAGGGAGGATAGAAAGGAAGAGAAGGGAAAGATTGGTGAGTCTTGCTTGTTTTGGAAATCTGTAACCTGGGAGACGAGGCATTGACCCTAAGCCTTGTGGGTAACATGTAAATCTTTTATTAGCTATACCTTTTGATATTGGGCATTGATATTAGGGGAACCGAAGATGAAAATTAGCTGTTATTTATAGTGGTCACCATCAGCTCGTTGGTATTTCTTTTGTTTCAGTAAAACAAAGAATTCACTATGAATTGCAGCAGGATATCTCTGCTCTTATGCAGTTCACATTCCACATCTTCCTTTATTTGGTTCATTTTGATGAAAATAAAATGTATTTTTTTCAACTCATTATCTTTCTCGTAGGACTTTTTTTGGTCCTTATTTCTATTTATTATAAGCCAATAGGGATGAGTTTCTGTTACTTAATGCACAATGTTCTTTTTTTTTTTTTTTTTGAAGTGTATTTCAAATTCTAGAGAAAATGCTCAGCTATAAATTGTTCTCCCAGCATGCCCAAATTTCTCCGTGGTTTAGATGGATCTATGCCAATGAAATGTTTCAAAGGTGAGTTATTTAAAGTCAGAGAAAACCCAGTGAAGGCATATTCTTTTGTAGCTATTCACCCCTTAAGAGGAGTGAAGAGCATCCGGGAGATGGTTCAGAGGCTGAGAGCTCTTGCAGAGGACCCAGGTTCTGTTACCGCGTTCTGTACCTCACAATCACCTATAGCTTCAGTTCCAAGGGATTTGTGGCACCCTCTTATGGCCTCTGCAGGCACCAGCCATGTGCACTTTATGCTTATATATGTGCAGGCAAAACATGAAATAAAAATATCTTTTTGAAAAAAAAATATCATTTTGAAAAGAGAAATGGAGGCAGAAACAATATTTTACAGTTTTGTATGTGCGCTATCTCAGTGTACATTTTGTGACTAATTAAACATATGAGGCATGTTTTACCACCAAGATTTTATGATTCTACACTTGAAAATGGCAATTTTCACATTTTTGTACTAATTTTTTGGAGTTTTGCTGCATATTTTCCAGGCGTGTTTCAAACTTCGCAATCCTCCTGCCTCCACCCCCAAATGCCCGGATGCCAGGTGTGTGCTACCACACACAATTGCAAATGTCACTATTTGTGTTAACTTAATGACAGTGTGTAGGCTTTAAGACACTACCCTTTTGTGACCTGATTTCTGCCATGATCCAGGGCAATGTTAAAATCCACCTGGTACATCCATTGGATTCTGTTTGTCTTTCTGCCCATGACTAAGGCCACTGTGGTGGCCCCGGGACATGCCACAGACTTTATCTGTGCCAGCTTTCCACCATCTACTGCTGTTGTGAGGGAAGTAGCAGTCATTATTTTGCAAGAACAACAGCAAAACTCAGAATCCTTAGGTAATCCTTGGAAGACACATTGTCAGTTTGAACACCTGCCATCTTTGGCTCTTTTCATTAAACTTTTCAGCCTTAACATTGCACAAGATTCCCCAGGATCGAGTCGGGCTTCCTTGATTTTTTCCCCGAGGGAGTTCTCTATTTCAATACCATGCCTCTCAGCTCTTGGTTCTTTACATGTAGATTTTCCCTCCCGGTCAATTCTATACCAAGCACAAAGATTTGAGGATAACTACACAATGTAAGAGGATGTAGAGTATATTTCATTGAAGAATGAAAAATCTTATTTCTTTCCCCATTGTTTTTGAGAGTCCCATGCCAAGAGAAGTGTTGAAGTACTTACATCCTAGGATTAAGAAGCCCATGACGAGCAGCCCGATGCCTGCAGGACCCAGGTGAACATTGTCTCTTCCTTGCTGCCGGTCAATACCACCGCCATCACCATTATCGTAGGTACCACTGCTGTCACCACCATTATTGCCACCACTGCCGCCAGTGTCCTGTGCTCCTGTGCTCACTTGCATTTCCTCAGTGGAAGTAGTTTCACTTGTGTCACCTCCAGAAGAGCTGCCACCACTTCCTGAACTGCCACCACCTCCTGAAGTGCCACCACCACCTGTGGTGGTGTCTGTGCCTGTCACCCAGCCGGAGCCATCAAGATCAATGATGACTGTTCCAGTGCAGGTCCTTTGAAGATTATCTGAAATGAGGTTCACAGTGGAGTAGTTGTCTGTGCTCAGCCTCACAATGGTCAGAAGTACAGAACCATTTTCCTTTCCCATTTCAACCCGTTTCTGTCTTCACTTCCATCAGCTCAGTGACTTCCCTCAGTCTGTGTGACTGTCGTGCATGTGTGATTGTGTGTGCCTGGGGGCCAACCTCAGCTGTGGATCCTCAAGTTTTATCCACTTTTTGTTTATTTTGTATAGGGGCCTTTAGTGGGCTGAAGCTTCCAGAGTAAAGACTAGGCTGACTGGCCAGCAAAAGACTCAGCCCCAGGGTCACCTCCCCATTGTCATTGAGATTACAAGTGTCCAAAGATAGATATATCCTTTTTGTGGAGGTTCTGGAGGCTCTTCACAATTGGTCTCCTTAGTCCTCCTACTCAAGTTTTAAGCCAGTCAATGACTGTTATTATAACTAATGTAATCGTTATTACCAACAATGCTGTTTACTGGATAGTTTATAGCATTGTTAGTCAGATATTACATTTACGTTGGATAGTGCAAAAGCACAGACAGTTGTGAGTTGAAACCAGAAGCTAACCCAGAGCATCAGTACATAAGGATAGCTTTGTAGATTCTTTCACGATCAGTTGTCCTTAGTGGTAAGGTTCATGTTGTTTACTTATGGCACATTGGTATGATCTTATGGTGCATCCTACTTTGAATGGGATTTGAGAGACTTTTGTTTGTTTTGCTTTGTTTTTACTTTAACTGCACACACTCTTTCACGCTTTAGTACACACTTGATTAGCATAGTTTCTGATGGGTACATACTATTGTATCAAATGGACTATAGCTTCCTCCCTCAGTTACTTGGGAATACTGCTTTCAATAGTACCTGGTGAAGACAGTGCTGTGTCAGCATCTCTGTGCAATCAGCCTTCTATATTTAGCACTTGCTCCAAGATTATTGGAAGTGGGATCACCAAGTAGGAATAAGGGCATGGGTTGATCTTGGCTTGTTCTATTGTGAAGCTATGAGTCTTACTTTCACTAACAGAGCCCTAGAGCCTGGCATAAAGGCTGGCATTTAGTTATTTAAGACTCAATGCATGCTTTCTGAATAAAAGAAATAAAATCTCTGGAGGTGTGCGACAGGCATAGTTCTAAGTCTGCTTAACTGGCCTTAAAGGCTATCCCCATGCATTCAATGATGTTCATGCTTTTGTTACATGTTTTGTTATTTTTATTGTTATCAATATATATTGTTATTGATCCATTTTGCAAAAATCTAGGGTGAGGATGGGTGAGATGGCTTCTATAATATCTAATAATGAGTCAGTGATGGGACATGACAGCCACCCAGTCTTGCCACAATCTTCATGGTCTTAGCCTCATGCTATTGACAGTTCGAGTGTACAGTGCTCGACATTACAAAGTGGATTTCTTTAAACTAAGATAGTAATTTTTAAACTATCTGAGAATATTTATGCTTGGTTTTCTCTGGGAGAAAGTTAAATTGATTTCTTACCATCTATTGATAGTATTGTTCCTTCATATCTCTTATTAAGCATCTCGTATTGTTCCATAGTAACTCTGTTTCTTAAAGTTATTATGCCTGTTCGTGAGTCAACAGCCAGCAGGTCAGCCGGGTTATTTCCCATTACATATCTGTATTCAAAAGAATGCAATAGAAATTTGAGCTATTCTTTAAAAAGAGACTTTGTAAAATCGCTTCTTTAAGGTTAGTATACAGAATAATGGGTTTATTGTGTCTTTTCATACACATCCCCCTTCTTCCCCTACCTCTGCCCTCCTCTGGCTGGTTCCCCTCCTTCCTCCAAAAGGAGCTTGCTTTTGGTCACATGATGCACTCCACTATCCTCTCCTCTCTCTTAAGATTGCATTGTCCCTTCTCACAATCCCTTAAAATTATAACTTCAGTTGGAAAATGCCATTCTTACCTAACATTTGTTGAAACTAGGCCAGTGTCCAGGTCAGTAGCTACAAAGTCTCCCACTTTGTAATTTGCTCCCATTTGACTGTTCACTACGAAGGTCTTTGAACCTGGCCGGAACACAGAGCCCTCGACTACATTCAACACAGTCACCGTGATCATAGTTGCTGTGATTCTATATTGAGAAATAATGGACTGGTGGAATTCAGCTACATTTCGCACACCAATACTAAGTTGCATGTTCTGCATGGCTTCATAGTCCAGGGGCTAGAAAACATAGAAAGGATTAATTTTACTGTAAGAAAACATTTCAGAGGACAGAGAAATCCTTTGATATTAGACAAAGTAATTAACTGTGTTCTTGTTTCACTTATATAATTGAACATAAATTCATATGATGTACCTATGTACATCATATGGCTACCTATGTAGCTAACAAGTTCAATCTTACTTATTGGCTATTTTTTTTTCAAGGTTGACACATGCAAATAGAGAACATCTAGTTGTCCTGAATCTTTCGTTAAAAGGATTGAAAAGCATAGAACATGGATCCTAATTTCTCACCAAAACAGTTAAATAATTAAATTCAACATATGGTCCAATTCATATATTTGCAGTGCAAAGACAGCTGACAGCATTGCGTGCTTCTGAGAAAGTGGTCCTTTTTATAACAAGATATGAGTCAAATATATCAGAGATCTGATCATTTAACAAGTTTTATCCCTGAAGAATTTTTAAAAATTCACTTCAGTGTGACTTTTCGAATGCTAATGCATTTATACATATATTGTGGTTTAATAAGGGTCAGGATAAACAAATAGGCCGAATAGATGTTTATTAAGGGAGAAACAACTCATAACACAGACAGATGAACACAGCAGTTAAAACTGGATGCTCTTCTCTCTGTGTCCCACCAGAAAGAGAGCGTTCTCCACCTCCTTCCGAGACCAAGCCCCACAGGTCACTTCTGCCCTTGGCTCCACCCCTCAATGGGTGTGGTCAGTGTCACAGAAGCAGACACAGTGAATATCCCACTACATACATACATATATGTATGTGTGTATATAATACATGAAAAAAATCTTTATTTTTTAATATATTCCAAAAATTATTTCATTATATAAAATAATCAAGTAGTAAGTTTTATTATGGAAGTTGGTACCCAAATCTACAATTCATAAAAATTGCCAAATAGCTGATATGTTCCCCATGTACCAAAATATTTTCTAAATATTTATGGTTATTTTAAATAAAAATCCATATACTGAGCTCTCCTATTCATATAAAATTTTGTATGAAATTTTTTATTTGCATAAAAAAATATTTTATTTAGTTTTATTTGCAGCTTAAAATACCAATTTCAGCATATATATGTGTGTATAGCATACATATAAATGCACACCATAGTCATATTACTTCTCTGTAATTATAATAAAGGATTGAATATATGCTATCACATTTTGGTTTGGAGAATTATCCTAGTTTTTAGGTAGAGGTATTAAGAAAAAATAAGGTGAATAATTTTTAGAGTATATAAAATTGAAGGGAAATAAATAAGAAACTGATTTCCCCAGAACAAAGTTCTAGAAAATATCACAGAAAAATGAATTAAATAGACAAGGACACCTAGTTTTAAGTGTCTGTGCCATTTACTAGCAGCAAGGTAGCAACTAGGGCAGGGTACAAGCTGTCTTTGTCTCCATCTTTTTGTCTGCAATGTGGATTTGATATATCCTAATTTGCAAGAGGTGCTGGGAGAGTTCACCAGAAGTGTCTGGAAATAGTTTCGGGCAAATGGAAGCAATAGTCTCAGTGAATGAAATTTCTGGAGACATGGGAAGCATAAGCTGACACTTGTGAAGGAAGGCACCGAGTGCATTGGAAATCAGCTTCATAGGGTTATTCTGAACTTCAGACTGCACCAGGACTAAGTATAAGTATAGAGAGACCAGAGTAACAGAGCTAGGGGAATGCTGGGTCCACACTAAGAGGCAGAAGCCCCCAGGAACAGAGGGGCTTCTGCAGGCAGAGTGAAAGAAAGCAGATGATGAAGAGGTATCCATTGTACCATGAATGATTCGTGTGATGTGCATCCCACACAGTCATGAACAATTATTGAAGATGTACAACATTTGTCCTTGAGTCTTGCATCACAGGGTGAAAACTTTACTATCGTTTTCTCAGGAGTCAGGTTTCTACCTTCCATCTCAGACGACACATTTCACTGCATGTAGATGTGACCGACAGTGGTCACAGAGGGGAAATAAAATAAGCCCTGCCCCGCAGCCACTGTGAGATGGGCATATGAGGGTCCTATAATTCTACAATTGTCACAGTTCAGTTCCATAAGAGCCCACTGGAAAATGACAATGATTTAATTTTATCGTCCTTGAAAAGCAGAATTTTTTTAAGTCCATGTTAAATCTGCCTTTGAAAATATTGTTTATTTATTGACTTTGGAACTGGGGAGGCAGCTGAATGCTTAAGCACACACACTTACCTCTTGCCTCTGGGGATTTACACTCATGTGCACACACCCCATATGGGTACAGGAACACATGGGTGTAATTAAAAATGATCAAAAGAAATCTTTGAATAAATACAAGCAAAACCTTAAATTTAAAGGTCAATTATACTTGGTTATCTGAGACCCTCTTATGTAGACATGCTTTCCCCTGTTATGACCTTTGGAGGACTGTACTGATAAAGAGAGTTTCGAATTTCCAATGCTTATTTTCCTGAAGCAATATAAGCGTTTACATTCATGTTAAAGATAATTGTATTTTACATAATTTTAAAGTGTTTTAACTTTGATGCTTAAAAAGACCAGCAAAGCAAATTATTTAGGATAATTATGCCGTACCTTGACAACCTTTAGAATTCCTACATTTGTTCTTTCATTCATTTCTATTTCAAACCAATTTCCTTCATTTCCAGAGACAAAGAAAATGACTGCCTTCCAATTGTCTGAGAACTCTTCATCCAAATCAATGACTCTGATCTGTGCTAGCTGTGAGTGCAGAGCGTTTTCTTCAATGCTGATGGCATACTGAAACAAGAGGCAAAATATCAGAGCAAAGAGAGGGAGAGAACCCATACCAAGCTGTCCATTGCATGTTCACAGTTAACTACTCAGAAACAACATCCTTGCTTATAATTACATACATACTTCATGGTCCAAATCCACTTTTCTCACTATAGAAACCATTTAAGAGGAAGTGTGTGCCTACACTGGTGTTGTAGACATCAAATGAAGCAAAGTCTACCTGAAAACTGACTGGTTTCCATGTGAAATTGGAATGTAATGACTTAAAGTCATTAAATTGGATTCTCAAGAACAAATGCTTACAGATGACTGCTCCAAGTATGGGATGTTGTCATTGACGTCCAGGATTCTGATGTTGCACTCACATTCTGCAGACATGCCATCTGCCCCACCATCACGGTCTGAGCCTCTCACCACAAGAGAGTACTGGCTATATTGCTGGAAAGAAAGAAAGAAAGAAAGAAAGAAAGAAAGAAAGAAAGAAAGAAAGAAAGACACATTACAGGTTATGATACACTAGGCATAAACAGTCTGTCTTATGCAGAGCTCTTTTAAAACACTGGCTCAACATTTACGTAAATCCCTGATAGAAAACAAGGTAACAAAGATGAAAATCCACAGATTTCTCATTTCTATTTCCAATGATGCTTACCCAGCACAATCTCAAAGAAGCAATAGTTTTGTTAAAGACTTCATTTCCTACTCATTGTCCAGAGAGAGGAGAGGCTCTAAAGGGCGAGACAGGCCAGAATGTTCAAGAGGACAAAGACACGGTTCATCAAGGACACACGACAAGAACACATGACATGGAAATTCCTTGTTATGAGCAAGGCGCCACTGAGTACTCAAGGCAAATAGAGGTGTCTAGTGGCAGTTGGAGAGGTGGGAAATGGAGTCACTGATGAAGTTTCTCTTTCTGATTCTATTCAGTGGTGTCTTCACTATTAGAAGTCTAGGAAAGTTATGGAACCTTCCTTAGACTTGCACATAAACATAATAATCCCCATTTATAGACATAACTTCAGCACATCTCTTCATGGTTTAAGAATCCCCTGTGATTGTGGAGGGAAACAAAAATCCCCCAAAATCCCAACACTGGGGAGAACTGGACCCAAAGTCTCACCCCTAATCTAGAAGCGATTTGAAATTGATGCTAGAAAATAGAAAGTAGTTTTCTCCAATGGAATGCCACTAGACTTATCAATGACACTCCAGGGCAGGGCCTGTGTCAACACAAAACAGACTCCGTGGTGTGTGTGTGTGTGTGTGTGTGTGTGTGTGTGTGTGTGTGTGTATGTGTGTGTATGTGTGTGTATATGTGTGTGAATTTTTTATTTTAATATTTTTATCTTTTTTGTTAATTTGTTTTGGTCTTTGTTTTCTTGACAGAGAGGAGAGAGGGAGATGAAATTGTGTGGATAGGGAGGTGAGGCATCTAGGAGGAGTTGGAGGATGGAAAAGAATATAGTAAAAATATATTGTGTATAAAAACATTTAGATTAAAATTTTGATATAAAAATAGGGCTAATGGGATGGCTCAGCAGGTGAATGTAGTTACCACAAAGCCTGACACTTGAAAGATACCCACATGATGGAAGGAGACAACCAACTCTTAGAAGTTGTCTTGTGACTTTAACAAGCATACCATAACAGGCACATGACCACACTCCCCTCAAAATAAGTAAATAGGTATAATAGAAAATATGCAAACTTCGAACACATTCTTTTAGTTTTCCTCTCTTTTAAGTAACTTTACTTTTAGAACCATCTCCTTTTGAATAAAAATCTTATAAGAATAAGAAGAATCACCTCTCTGTCTAGAAAATTATTCATTGTTCGGATTTCTCCAGTGCCTCTGTTGATGATAAACATTGGTGATTCTGAAGGTTCCTGTCTTATGATCTTGAAAGCGATCTTTGAGTTCAAGTTATTTGGCTCATCTGCATCGGTAGCTTCGAGTTTCATGACCAGCGTGTCTAGAAAGCAAGAGAGATTTCCACAATTAGACAATGAACATTATTATAGTTTAATATATTATCTGTGTTCATGCAGTGTGTAGTCAACTTTATTCTCTTTGCACAATGTCAACATACCAATATAGTAACTCCTTTCTTTACTTTTGTCCTGCTAAAAAGACTGTAGGAGCCTAGACATAACTGAAGGGGAAAAGAAGTCTTTGATTCCGACTCTCTGTTTCTTATTCTAATATAACTTCCTTTGAACAAGATGGTGAAATAAAACAGCATTAAAACTCAGTTAATGTTTTGCCAACTGTGCTACCTGACCTTATTTCTACTGTATGATCTTGTCTTTACTTCTCACAGTTATTAATGAGAATTGTAACAACACCCCACTTATGTGAGAATTCAAAAGCAAGTGAGAATATTGACTGATGTGTCTACTGAACAATGCACTTTTTGATACTTTTTGATGGGAGATGTTATTCTGTAAATATGTTTCTCATACTGCTTAATTAATAAAGCACCGTTGGGCCAATGAGAAAGCAAGATAGGCGGGGCTAGGAGACAAGGAGAAAAGAGGAAGTAGTAAGGAGGAGTCAGGATGTAGAGCAGGGAGAAAGAAGATGCCAGCGGCAGCTCCCAGATAAGATGACCACTTGGAAATACTTAGATAAGTAGAAATGGGTTAATAATTAAGTCGGAGCTGGCCCATAAACAATAATGGTAAGTGGCCAACAGAATTGTATCAAATACAGAGTCTCAGAGTGTTATTTGGGGCCCGTGCGCCAGACTGGCAGCGGGCCGGCTGGCAGAAAACATACATGCAACAACTTTTCATGAAAATTGTTGTCCATTTGGGGCATTTAATAAGTTGCATTGTTTAGATTGGAATTGTGTAGGTGCAGTGTAACTAGGATCTTACAGGAAATGTTTATTTAATCACATGCACTCCCTGTCCTTGTCTTCTTTCTTAATCTAGTAAGTAGTTTAATGAATGACACTACTGGGCATGAAAAACTGTCAATATTCACACTGAGCCACATGAAATTACATTTACATATACTTTCAATGTGAAAACCCAGCAATGTGAATGGAATGATTACAAAATAGAACCAGTGTAGTTGGCCCTCTACAGCTGTGGGTTCCATGCCCACAATTCAACCCATAATGAGTGGGAAAATTCAGAGAACCTGACTGAGTATATAGAAGCCTTTTTGTGTCATTAGTTATTGTTATCTAAGAAACATAGGATGATAAATACTTATATTAAATTTACAGTGTATTGGGCATTGTAGCCATCTGGAAATAATTTAAAACCTGTGGAGGAATGTATATGAGTTATATGCAATCAGGGCATCACTTGTAAATGAATGCAAGTTCTATAGGTCTCTTTATGTTTAGGGTTCCTGGAGTCAAATCCAAAAGAGAAGGGAAGACTGCTTGAGTGGAAAGGGGAAGCAATGATTTCTTGGTATTTATTGTTGTTATGAAAGCTCTTAGCATCAAAAGAGAATAGTTGGAACAGATGTCTTTGAGTGACTTTAAAATAATAAACTTCTTTCTGTTTCCATTACCCACTGCTCCCCAGTCTCTAGTGACCACTGTTCCCTCTTTCCTTCTGCAAGGGTGCTTTGGAAATAGGTGAGACTGCATGATATTTGTCTTCCCATGCCTGGCTTGGTTTGAGTAAAAACAATGACCATTAAAAAGTTCAGTAGGAGTGATCAAAGTTACAATGCAAGAGTTCTTTGGGGTTCTTCTTCAGCAGAATAGGGAGACAATGTATGATACATGTCAGAATGAACACGAAGGATGAGTATGGACTTCTTCAGTGCTTGCGTCCCTGAACCTTATTTGATTGTTATGCATTTTGTTCAACAATGTACTCCCATAAAGAGATGCATTTCTTACATCTGGATAAACAATAAACTGAAGGTAAGGATGATGATCACATGTGAGTGGGATTGCTTTTCAATCGGACAGAGAGAAAATTCTCATCCCTCTGAGCCTGTCACTACTGTGCAGATCTTGTTGGGATTTATTGTAAGACTGTCCTAGGAGCTGGGCCTTGAGGCATGAGTATGAATCCCACTTGCTGCTTTGGAGGCTCTCCTGGGTCAACACTGGAGCCGGATGCTTTCTACCTCCAGGTTGATGTTTACCTTGACACTGCTCAGCCCAGTTGCCTAGCAACAGTAACTTAGTCATCAACACATTGTGTCTTTCACAGTGCAGGTGACTCACTTGCATTAGAATTTTCTTCTATTTGTCCTGTAAATGTAGTCATGGAAAACACGGGAGGGTTGTCGTTTATATCCATAACCCTGACTCTAAGCTCCAGTGGGTTCTCCAAATCTTGACCTTGTGCATTCAGTGCTCGGCAGTAGATCTAGACATGAAAGAAAAGGATCGTGGTGAATTATGCATTTGTAAGTTCTTACAGGATGGAGGTACTGCCTTGATACTATGTAGGGTTAAGCGATACCATATTATTCTTTCCCATTAAAATATAGATGTGAGCAGCACATATAATAAATAAGAAAAGGCAAACAAAAGCATAAAATGCCAGTTTTAAAAAAGTAAACTGATACATAGGATAAAGGAAATGGTTCAGCTTCTATGTTTAAAATCAAGAAAAGTTTCAGGGAAAGGACATTGGAGAATGTGACCAGAGAGAGCCAGAAGAGCACTTTTAAAATGATATGGCATTCTTAAGTGCTGGGGTGGCTATATGGCTATTTATTTTATTATTACTGCTTCCTTCAGGAATACCTATAATGTGTATTATTTCACAGAGGCCATCTCTGTGTAACAGTACATTGGGGACTGCCTTGCTGATTTGCTGAATTTGTAGGGAGACACTGAAAGGGAGAAATCAAAAATAAAGATTTGGACTTGAAGGCTCAAGAATTAAAGTAGTTCTAGGAATGTAGTTGTGCGGTGTGAATGAACTCAGCAAAGACTAAAGGAAAATTGAAGGCAGTTTGGAATATTATCTTTTTTCAGAGTTGGAGATTGAACCCAGGACTTTAGAGACAATAACCAAATGCTTGGTCACTGAATTACTTCCTCAGATCTTTGATGGGATTTTAATAGAAGAGATTCCAAGATCATTGGAAAGATTGTTTTAATAATATTATTATTATTATCATTATTATTGGTTTTTTTGAGACAGGGTTTCTCTGCATAATTCTGGTTGTCCTGGAACTTACTTTGTAGACCAGGCTGTCATCAAACTCAGAGAGATCTGCCTGCCTTCATATCCCAAGTGCTGGGATTAAAGGCATACATCACTACTGTCCAGCTTATTTTGCTTTATTTTTTGATTAAGAAGTGTTAGCCATGACTATAGATGGAAATGAAGGCAGTGTATGACTAAGGAGAATAGAAGGGGAAAAGTAGGTGAGAGGATCATGTTCTTCAAGAGACAAGTAACAACAGGATGACAGACATGTCATGGGAAAGTTCTGGGAAACAGCTGATCATGCTTTTAGATGCAGCAACAGATAAATCTGCGTGAGAAGACAATGTGCTATGTGTAGGTATGGGAGGTATTGGGATAGGTGGCTTGGTTTGGGGATGAGCTGCTTACGAAGAAGTGAGGTGGAGCATTAGAAGACATGCTGCTTAAGTTGTGTGACAGCTTCTACAAGGAAAGGAGAGGGGGAAGAGGAGGGAGGAGAGAGAGAGACTAAGGATAAGTGAGTTTTCAAATTTCCTTTAAAGCCCAGATGATCTCAAACAGTGTAAAGTTATGATGAAGTATGTTCATGCGGAACAATCAGCCTCGAGAAGCTCCAGGCTCATCACTTGGCTCTGGATCTGAAAGGAAACATCAATCTCCACTGGTAAATAAACATCTGGGAAACCGCAGGCTGATGGATGTTTATTTGAGGAGAAATCACTTAACATCAGAAACAGATGACCACTGCAGGTTCCTGTCCCAAGGATGCCTACAGATGCTCTCTGTCCCTAACCAGGAAGTAAGAGAGCTCACTGGGGTCCAGGACCCCAGACCTAGTCCCTCAGGTCATGCCAGCACCTGTCCCCACACCCAAATGGGCATGGTCAGTGCAACAGGTGTGGGCCCGGTGGATATCTCACTACAATTTCCCTTTTAGTCTAAAGACAATATTTAGGCTTGATACAAAACTATATGCAAGGACAGTAAATATCAAGTATGCTCTAGGAAAGGGAAAATTAGGAACATACACACTTAAGACCTATTGCCAATGAGGTAACAAGAGCAAATGGCAAGAGCTACATCACTGATTTTCTTTTTTAAGAGTGGAAAAAGTTAAGGATTTGCATTTTGAGCAAATACTCTAATTTGTCATGGAGCTGATGTTAACTAGCATTTTTGCTAACATATCAGGGAGAAATTTCTATATTAATTTTTTCTTGTCAACTGGGGTACCAGTAAATTAAGAAAAGTCTCAGAAAGCCTAATTTGGAGAGTCTTGAAATCAAATCTAGTACGATCTAAGATCTAATTATTAGATCTAATAATTAGATCTAAGATCTAATTATTCCAAGAATAATTTACACCTGCATACAGATGTTGACACAAATCCCACTTACAATGAAAAAGGGGGTGACTTCCCGATCAACGATGGATGTGATATTGATTTCACCGGTTTTTTGATTAATAACGAAGATTCCATAAGGTGGCTGGTCAATTCCTACTCCAGAGATGCGGTATGTCACTTGCTGGTTTGCAGCACAATCAGAATGAATCTGTACAAAGACACAGGAGATGTTACAGGGGTCATGTGGACTTCTACATGTGACATATGACAACTGTTGTCCTTGAGAAATGTTAAATGTGCTGTTTGTGTTAAAAACAGGAAGTCCTCTTTAGTAGTAGGTGCATGGTCACTATGCATTCTTAATGGTAAATAGCAATGTAATAACGTAATTCCATTTTTATTTTCTTTTTTGCTTTGTTTGTTTATTTTTGTTTTTATTTTTCCAAGACAGGGTTTTTCTGTGTAGCCCTGACTGTTCTGGAACTTGCTTTGCTGACCAGGCTGGTCTTGAACTCACAGACATCTGTCTGCCTGGGCCACCTGAGTGCTGAGATTAAAGGAGTTCACCACCATGCCCAGCCCTATTTCTATGCCAACCAAATAATAAAGTCTTTATAGATGTTGTGCATAGGTTCCATAATCAGTAAACATAGTTTTAGACTCTAATTTAGCTTTGTCTAAAGTAGGTTATTTCTTGCTTTCTTACAGAGTTTTATAACACAGGTATGTTATCTGATAACATGAGACTTAAATCAAAAAACAACTTGAAAAAATACTAAGATTCAGAAAATGTTTAAGTAGACTTTTGTAGTAACAAATTATTTGTAACTTTTTAATTCTGAAAGTGGTTAAGGAAAGAGCCCACCCCGATAAAATATTAAAGTCTGGCTTTTGTCCACATAAATATCGTATGCATATAAGTAAATTGCCATATTTATCTGTATGAATGGTTGTGCTTGTGTCTGTGTATATCTCTATATGTCTATGGGTGTGAATCTGTGTGTGGAGGGAGTGGTTTCCTGAGTTTGTGCTTTTGTGTATAAAGACAGGAAGATAGGTAAAATTGGAGGAATTTGAAGTTATGAACGAGGCATGCTTTGAATGTTTATACATACAGACAAATAGAAGCTAAATTCTAATAGGTTCTGAAGCAGAGAGAGCACGTACTTTCAGCATGTTGAACTCCAAATTCATCTGTAAACCACGGTCTTTTCAGAGTCTAGCATAACAAATACTCATGTGGACTACTGCCAGTGAGATGAGACAGTGTTTAGTTGTTAATCCAAGTACCCAACTTCATTGGTTTATCCCTTTAGGAATTTTAGTTTTCATTATTTGAAGGGGGAGGTGCTGTTAGGTCGTGACTTTTCAGTTGTACATGTGCACAAAGCATACAAAAGCTGGGCCTTCCAGAACTGTGACCCTAGCTAGTGTGCTGTTTGGATTCATGCTCTGGGGTTCGCACTTACTTTGGCAATGGGGTTTCTCTTTGAATTGTCTTCACCTTCCCGACAAGCTGCAGCGAACTTGATCCACTCGCGTTTCTGCCGTCTGATGGTGTGCCAACTGATGGTACCATTTTTGGCATTATGGTCTCTGACCTTAAATAGGTAAAATATAGTGTCCATTAACTATTACTTGTTATTACTGCTCTTTCATTGGAGACTTGGGAAGGAAGAGTAATTATGGCAGGAGGAGAAGATGGTTTGAGAATTCTGACAATATTAACATTTGCAATTGTAACATTGCAGTAATTTTGTATTGAGAAGAATGAGGGTTTTCTTGGGTGTATGTTGTCACTGCTAATCTATTTTTCCCTTTTTCTCCTTCTCCCTTTTCCCTTTGTCTTTTATGTTTTTATTTTGTTGTTTGTTTGTTTATTGTGTGATTTTGGAACAGAGTTTATGTACCTCAGACTGATTTCTCTCTCTTTTTCTTTTTAAATTTTTTTTTAAATTTGAAACAAGGTTATTTTACATGTCAATTCCTGTTCCCTCACACCCCCCATCCTCCTCTATCACCCCCACCAAACCCCAGCCCATCCCATTTCTGCTCCCCAGGGAGGGTGAGGCTTCCCATGGGGAGTCTTCAAAGTCTGTCATATCATTTGGAGCAGGGCCTAGGCCCTCTCCCATGTGTCTAGGCTGAGAGAGTATCCCTCTGTGTGGGATGGGCTCCCAAAGTCCATTCATATACTAGGGATAAATACTGATCCATTATTAGAGGCCCCATAGACTGCCCAGTCCTCCTAACTGACACCCCATTCAGGGGGTCTGGGTTGGTCCTATGCCGGTCCAGCTATAAGTCTGGGGTGCATGAGCTCCCCCTTGTTTAGGTCAGCTGATTCTGTGGGTTTCTCCAGCCTTGTCTTGACCCCGTTGCTCATCACTCTCTGTAACTGGATTCCAGGAGTTCAGCTAGTATTAGCTATGGGTCAGACTGACTTCTAATCCACAATCTTCAAGGCTCAGTTTTAGGGATGCTAGGGTTACAGGCATGTACCACCATGCCCGGCCCTTTTATTTTTCAGTTTGAAAAAGAAAAAAAACAGTTTTGCTTTTTCTTACCTGTATATGAAATTCACTGTTAACTTCAAGCACCACCTGTAAAAAGCAGTAGCAATAGTTTATTTTTAATGAGTGTTTTCAATTTTATGTGAACCAATAACTAAAAATACATACAATAAAACCAAACAATGCAGGTGTTGGCTAAGTTAATGGCAGTAGATGAGTTGCTTTTTTCTGACTAGGGAACTTCTCTCGTCATTAAAGCAAGTGCTACTGAGTAGAACTCTGTTTAAGTGGAATTCCAGATTTAATATCAGAACATATTAAATTATTTTTATCTAAAATTGCAGTCATTTCTTAAAACATCAATATCCACATATTAAAGTAACATGTCTCAGTATTTGTTTAAGATGTGGCAAGTGTATGTTTAAAAGTTAAGCTCTTTTTGCATTCATTGTTTTAAAGCACATCAAGGGTCAGCTAACACCTTAAGTTTTGTAAATGTCTTTTTAAATAAGAGGTATGGAACTTCTAGTTGAGGATTTTTTTGTTTTGGGAATTTTTTTTTTCATAACAGCAAAGCCTGAAATCCATGGTCATAATCAGATGTTAGCACTGATATTAAAAGCTAGAGTGTTCTCTTAAAATATGAATATTAATGATTCTAAACATAGTGATTAGTTTTTTACATCCAGCTTCAGTTTCATCCTTAAGGAAAATATGACTTTCAGTTTCCAAGAAGATGTTTTGAAAAAATGTCAAAAGGGAGACATTAAACAAACAAACAAGCAAATGTGTATTTATGGTGAGCATGAGCAGGATGAAGAGAATTATTACCCATGATACTATGTCATTCATTGTAATTATTGCCATTAATTAAATGGTAGCTAAGTACAAGACAATGTGTCCAGAAAAATCTTTCCATTTATCTTCATTACAAACCCAGTAATGACCATTATTATTATTACCTCCTTTACAGAAGAGAAAACTGAGGCCTGGCTACTAACTTTTGACAAAATGCAATCCCATGCAGTTCAGCCTGAATATGTGTTTATTTTACAGTCAAGTATAAGAGAGCCTGCTTTCTTGAATAGATAATTAACTAAAACATTACCAAGAAATGATATCACATCTTTGAGAACTTAAAGTTACTATTTTGATCTAAGCTCACCTTATCTTTATTAGTTTATCTCTCCTCTCTCTCTCTCTCTCTCTCTCTCTCTCTCTCTCTCTCTCTCTTGTGTGTGTGTGTGTGTGTGTGTGCGTGTGTGTTGATGTATGAGCACATGTGTTTTCGGGTGAGTGCCTGTACACACGTGCAGAAGAGAGAGAATGAAACTGAGTGCTCTGATCTAATAGTCTCAGCCTTGTCCCCTTGATACAGGGTCTCTCAATGAACCTGGAGAAGATAGGCTGGTGGCCAGCCAGCACCAGCAATCCTCCTGTGCCCATCCCCACAGCAGTAGGGTCACAGACATTTGTAGCCATGGCTAACTTTTTATGTAGATGCTGGGGATTCCCTCTCAGATCCTCATGGATGAGTAGTAGCACTACTCTTACCCCTGGGTCATTCCCTGTCCCACTGGTACTGCTTATACAGAAACAGCAGCAGCAATAACAACAAAAGTGATGCAAGACAACAATGGAATCCACACAGCTTAATGGTTAGGGCGTACAACTGCAATGTTGTCTATAGAGCTGAGCTTCACTGCTAAACTCGCATATTCCAGCAAGTTCTTGCTGCTGCAGACACTCCTCTCTTGCTTGCGGGTGGGACAGGTCTGTCGGGCTGCCTTATCTGTCTGTTTGGAAGTCATTACTTCATAGCTACAGCTCTTGTTTACTCATCTGCTTGCTATCTGTTACTGCATATCCCTTCCCGAAGCTCCAGTTACTACCTACTGCTTTGGGTAGCTGGCCAGATGACTAAGAACTCTTCCTAACTTTATGAAGCCAGGTCATCCTCTTTCCCATGAGAAGCAACTTAGGCAAAAGTCCAGGTAGGTTTCACCACAGTGTCAGACTCACAGTTGGATGGGTAATTAGAAAACCGCCTAGTCTGCTTTTTAAAACGTAGTGAGTTGATGATGTGAGCTGTTTTTTTTTTTTTCTAATTAGAGCATAGAATAAATTTAGTTACAAATGTTAAGTTTTTACAGAGAAAACAATAACATGGAAAGATCATTGGGTAGTCAGAATATGACATACATGGTAATTCTCTGGGCTTTATCTCATTTGAGATATGAGTAGACAGATGACAGACTAACACAAATGCCTTTCCAGTCCTAACATCAAATCTTTGTGTGCTGTAGAAGGATACTGAAGTATTTTGGTCATGGGAAAGGCATGCTGAAATTATAGGTTTGAAAGATTGCTTGGACAATAGCCAGTAGGAGCAATGGGAAGACTTAGAAATTACAGGCCAAAGACTGCTGGGTCTTCTGCACCAATCAAAGTAGAGGTAAGGAAGAGCTAAGTAGATGCAGAGGCAGTGAGAGCCACAGGGAAAGATCAAGCTGGGAGATTCTGGACTGACAGGATCCACAAGTTAGAGAACAGATGGGATGGGAGATAAAGAATAGGAGGGGGTCCCTGGAGCTAGCAGTCCTAAAGAGTGGGAGAGGGCCAGAGGTAGGTCAATGTGTGAGACGCTGAAGGAACTACATTGAGCAAAATCCTTTGGGTATGCAATGTTGAGATACATCCACTAGGGTAGAATTGTTGAAATCATGGGAGAACAGGATACTTGTTAAGTGGAAGATGCAGGAAAGAAACAACAGCCTATGACTGAGGATGGCACCCGGAACTCCTGCATTTGTGTAACTGGGAGTAAGCAGAAAGTGGGAGTGGGGGTGTAGGGAGGTGAGGGGTAGAGTGGTGGTGGTGGTTGTGAAGGGGTAGGAAGGAGGGAAAGAGATGCAGAGAGAAAAAGAGAGAGGAAGGAAGAGATGACAGGAAGAAGGGTGAGGGGAAGGTAGAAGGAGGAAAGGCAGGAACAGAAGTGTGCCATGTGGATGGTAGGAGATGAAATGATTCACAGATGTCAAAGAAGGGAGATTGAAAGACTGATTGGACATGAATGTCAGATGATCTTAAGAAACTGCACTGTGCTGGGGGACAGAGGCAGGGGGATCTCTGAGTCTGAAGCCAGCCTGGTCTACAGAGTGAGTTCTGGAAGCTCCAAAGCTACAGAGAAACCCTGACTGGAAAAACAAAAACAAAACAAACAAAAACTGAATGAAAACAATAACAAACTTGAACTGTGTGAAATGAGGAAATCCTAGGGTTTCAGTGTTCTTTTGGAGAACATTGTTTTCAGGCAGACAGGGCAAAGATCATCCTACCAAAACAAGGGGCAGGGAGGAAAGAAAGACATAAAACTACTTTCTTAGGGATTATGATGATAAAAGAGATGAGAAAGACTAAATGAGTTTTAGTGGGAATTAATGAAAATATTGTGGGGAGATAGTATACTTGAAGGTCAAGAAGGGATTTTGAAGGAGAGAAAAAGCTGTTTAAAAGTGTGGCTAAGAAAGCAGGAGGGGCAGGCTGGAAAAGAGATAAAGAGATGAGAGAGAGAGAGAGAGAGAGAGAGAGAGAGAGAGAGAGAGAGAGAGAGGGAGGGAGGGAGGGAGGGAGGGAGGGAGGGAGGGAGGGAGGGAGGGAGAGAGAGAGAGAGAGGGAGGAAGGATGGAGTTTGCAATACGTTGACTGGTGCAACAAAATCAGAGAGAAGTTATTCTCAATGACAAACCTTCTTCCCTGGCCTAGGCATGGTATTTTCTGACAATGATGGAGTAGCTTAGGCTCAGAAACAATTCTGGATTGTGTGCAATGTTGACAACAATGGAGATTCCACCTAGAGCCATGAATTGTCAAGATGTTTAAAAAGACTCTTCCCCCTTCCCCACTGCAAACTTAATCTGTCTGTGCCACAGTTTTGTCACAAACATTGGAAACTAAATTGTCTTAGAGTCCAAACATTATGTAACAACAGTAAACAACTCATCTCAATAACCTCTTTCCTTCCTACACACTTTCATAGCCAAACAAAATAAATTTATTTAAAAGCCACAGGAAGCAAATTCATGACACTTTTATTGATTATCCTGTTAAAGAAGATTTCAACAAGTCTTTTTAAAATTAAAATTTGAAAATTAAATTAAATTAAAATTTGTCCTTTGCATGTGCTAAAGTTTGACTTGAAGGGAAATTTCTTGTGAGGAAAACCCCTTGTATCTAATAATAGTAAGGTAGTGGCAATTTGTTGAATAAAATGTCTTTGTTAATTATTAGGTGCATCACAAGGATATGCTAGAAAGAATCTTTTCTTTACAACACCCCAAAACAAACAAAAACAAAAAATGAAACTATAATAAGAAACCTCTTTTGTCTTTCTTTTGGATTTCCCTGACAAAGGATGTGATATTTGGATTGGCCTTACCTTAGTGGATTAATTTCTCTTGTTTATTCATGATTTGTTCATTTCTTTGTCAAATGTGTAGTACAGTGTTTTAAGACAGTATGATGGCATTAAAACAGTGGTTCTCAACCTGTGGGTCATGACCCTTGGGGTTGAGTGACATGTGAACAGAGGTTGCATGTCAGATATCCTGCATATAAGATATTTGCATTACAATTCATTACAGTAGCAAAAATTACAGTTAGGAAGTAGCAATGAAATAATTTTATGGTTGGGGGCCACCACAGCATGAGGAACTGTATTTAAGGTTGAAAGCCTGAAAATTCTGGTAAGCTTAGAATGAAATGTCAAGTGGGTGCAACACTATACTACAAAACATTAGGGAAAGGCCACAGAATTACTTCCGCACTGACTACCTTGAGAGGGGAGTTTTTGGAGTACGTGTGGGAAAAGAAATGTGAGCTAGCCCCAATTTCCCTGTTTCTGTTCTGTGTTGTGAGACACTGTGGATCAGTTTTGCTTTGAGTCTCTTGGTTGAGAGAGACTAACAAAGGCTTGCCTTCAGATGGCTTAGAGTCAAAGTGTTTCATAGGGAACAATCCTCTGTTAATTTGTAAGGGATATGATTCTAATTAGACAAGTATAAAAGACTGTACTCCGTGCTCAGAGAGTAATTAAGAGCATGGATCACCAGACATTGGCATGAGAAAGGTTGAACCTGTCTAGGTCCATTACAAGCGTTTGCACGCCAAGCATAACTAGTATGGGCGGCATGACCCAGCACCCTGGAGGGTGTTAACTCAGCTGAAGGAGCAGAAGAACCACAATGCCCAGCAGATCAAGCTTCCTGACTGTACATTAGGCAATTGCTCTTATGACACCAGGATGTTTGGCAACAGAACCCTTGCTGAATGCAAGTAGAAAGCTATCAGAAAGTGAAGCCCACAGAGACCCAAGTGTCCTCCATCTTCGTTCACCAGCTTCTTCCAATAGGTGAGTCTTCATTGCACCTATGAAGGCTACAGCACTTATGTGTCAGCTTTTCTTGTCACCAAATGCCTTCTTTTACATGGTGACAGCCCTAACTGAGTGGTGATGGAGATGACTCCCCATTTGTGTAAAGTGGAAGTATGATTTTACTCCTAAATTTTCAGTGAATAAAGAAAGCTTTCACAAACACCACATCTGTGGAGATGATCATGCTGAATTACCATTTCTTTCACTAACCTGAGGAATAGAACACGGATTTCATGCTTTATAAAATACTGGGCTCAATATATGAAAAGGGAATTTAAGGTACTCTCTCCACTGTTGCTTAGATTCTTAGTTGGGGTCATCTTTGTGGATTTCTGGAAATTTCCCTAGCTCCAGGCTTCTCATCAACCTCATAATGGCTCCCTTTATCATAGTATGCCTTCCCCTATAATGAGACTGGTGACTATTTTAAATATCATCATAGAGCCTTCATCCGGTAGCTGATGGAAGCAGAAGCAGAGATTCTCAGCCAAGTACTGAGCCAAACTCCTGGAGTCCAGTTGTAGAGAAGGAGGAGGGATGAGCAAAGAGATCAGGACCATGCTGGGGAAACCCACAGAAACAGTAGACCTGAGCAAGCGGGAGCTCACGAACCCCAGACTAATACTTGGGGAACCTGCATAAACTAGGGCCCCTAATGTAGGGGTCAGCGGGGGGGGGGGGGCTGGGCAATCTATGTGGCTGCTGACAGTGGAACCAGTATTTATGCCTAGTGCATGAACTGGCTTTTTGAGCCCATTCCCTGTGAAAAGATACCTTGTTCAGCCTAGATACAGAGAGAAGGACCTTGGACCTGCCCCAAATGATGTGACAGACTTTGATGTTCCTCCATGGGAGGCCTATCCTCTCTGAGAAGTGGTTAGGGGAGTGGAATGGGGAGATGGTGCTGGTCTGGGGGCCCAAAGGACAGGCAGGAGAGGGAACTGGGATCGGTATGTAAAATATGATTGTTTTTAAAATAAAAAAAAGAAAAGAAGAAAAATATTGGACTTAAATGTTATCCTCTGCAATGCACAGAAATATATATATATTCTGTGCATATATATATATATGAATCAGAGTCCCTCCTTCTGTTTGGCCTATATCAGCTGTTTAGTACTTTTTTTGGTGCCAGTGACCTTTAGCAGTTTCTTTTTCAGTGTCAGTAAACATAAATAAGAGAACTTACAATATGAGGTCCAAATAAGTTAATCAACTATGTCATAAATGAGTACCATTTTAACCCATGCTTGTATTTTTAAAAAATTTAACAGAGCTCAAATTGTAGGGTTGGTTTATTGAGTGTCAGTTACTTGAATAAAATAGTAATCTCATAAAATTCTCATAAAAAGAGTAGACTAGAACTTGGTCTAGTGGTGCATGCTTAGAACTCATGTATTTAGGAGTTTGAGACAGGGAGACATGGAATTTAAGACCAGCCTGGGCTACATAGTGAGTGTAGGCTAGCCTGGGCTGCACAGTAAGTCCCTGAATTAACAATCTAAAATCAAGCGTAATCCAAAACTATGATTAGCATTATTTTGTTAACAGATAAAAGAAGTTTTATCTCTGTTGTTTGAGCTTAATCTGCAGAAGTTACCTCTATAGCAAGGGGTGTCTTTAGATTTGTGCTCATGTTTAACAGAGTAATCAGAAGAGACAACTTTGCAGATGATTTTTCCAGCATTACTAGAGTTCTCAGATCTTACTGTTCTTCTCTCAGAGGCTTAGGATTTCCTTCCATAATAATCATAACTGTACAAACAGATACTTTCTCTGTTTGATGCACAGGTATAAACACTGTTCTCTGGCGGGAAAATTTATAACTACTCCCCTCCTCCAGACAGACAGATAGATAGGTACAGAGATAGACAGACTGATAGATACAAAAAATACATAGACACAGAGATAGATGATAGATAATAGACAGACAGACAGATAGATAGATAGATAGATAGATAGATAGATAGATAGATAGATAAAGGAAGAGGAGAAGGAAGAGCAGGAGAAGGGAGAAGAGAAGGGAGAGAGTCAACTCATGCCTTCAGCTCACAATGCTATAACAGATGTGAGCTACCATCTACCCAGGAGATGTAGAAAGCTCGTGCAGCATCCTTGGGCCCTTTAGGAGTAGCTTTTCTGCTTTTGTCCCTCTGGTCTAACTTACAAATTTGGGCAAAGCTGAGAAGGCCATGCAATATGCCACCAACACATAGTCCCCACTCTCTCTGAATAACTTTATATGAAAATACTATCAATTAAACATCTTAGATATATTTCCATTTTTTCTAAATGTATTCCTAATGTGGATTTTCATTTATTGACTTTAAAAAACAAAGACTACAAAGACTTTATTTTTTCACCATTTCCTTAGGTAAAGACAAACACACTCAGTGAGGCTAGGATCAGAAGACTGAAATTGCAAAATCATCTGCTAAAATTAGCAGTGAAAATAGGACCTTCAGAGCCTTAAGAAATGAAACACTTTACCAAAAATGCCTTATTAACCTGAAAATAAAGCATTTTAATTTAATGTAGTTTCTAAAGATGGGCTGATGAGGTGGCACAGTATGAAAGTGCATGCACTGCTCTTCTAGAACACCTGAGTTCAGTTCCCAGCACCCACATTCATTGACTCGCCATCCTATAACTCCAACTCTAGGGAACCCTCATATTTGTTGCACACATTTACATTGACTCACATATACAAACATATAAGTGAAAATAAAGATACATATTGTGAGGCATTTGAGAAATTTGTGATAGATCCCACAATAAATATGGTCACAGACTCCCTCTCTTCCCAAAACCAACTCACAGGCACAATTATGTCTCTCTCTCTCTCTCTCTCTCTCTCTCTCTCTCTCTCTCTCTCTCTCTCTCTCTCTACACACACACACACACACACACACACACACACACACACACGCACGCATGCACGCACAGCCCAAGCTTAGAGAATAAAGTACAAATCCCCAGAAATTCTCTCTCCAGGCAGACAATTCCATGAGAATATTGATAAAATGATGAATTTTATTGATGAATGACTAACCAGGAAATAGCTCTTTGGAGTAATTTCATAAGATGCAATTAATCAGAAATAATCACATAAATCAAGAAATAGAGAATTACTCCTAAGTTCAATGAAAGTTAACACATGGGTGTTGGAACTGTGTTAGTGAATGGAAATGCTACAAAAAACCTTAATGAGCCAAATTTATATGAAATTAAAAAGTAAAGTATTTTATTATTTAGAAATAGACATTCCTGTGGTCAAATGACATGCTACATAATACTCATTGACCTTTGCTATAATCCAGGTTGTGACATCAGCTGAACCTAAAAATCCATTTAAAAGCCTATGGAATAAAAGTCGCATTTGATGAACAGCTTAGAACTAAAGCTGCTGAGAGTCATTCATAAGTGAGTGTTAGAGCTCCCAATCTCCCTTTTATCATTCACTTCTGGAAACTGAACCCAGGACCTCACTCATGCTAGGCAAGTGCTCCATCCTCAGCCCCATGACCCCTCTTGATAAATACACTGAATTCAAAGTAGCTAGCATATAGTAAAGCAAAACTCTAACTTGTTGCAATACGAATCCAACATTCCAGTTCAAAAATTAAGCATGTGAAAACAAATAAGAGCCCCATCTTGCCAAAGCTGGAGGGGGGGTTTACCTGGCACTCGCATTTTACAATTCTGCTCATCCTACTTAGAACTCTGAGAGAGACTATGGCTTTAAAACTCATTGCTGAACACGAAATTGACATATTGGGGTGGCGTATTTATCAACTCTGAGAGAGAATGAATGAGCCATCGAGGGGCAACAATGAATCATTGTGCTGCGTGGTCTGACCGTCAGATATCCCACTTCTGTGTCACATCCTTATTGAAGGACAAGGACAGCGGTAATTACACTTACCCCTAATTACGCTCACTTCCTCGCCTGCTATATTAGTTATAAATCAGCTTTTAAAATTTTTAATTCAAGTTGCAAACAACATAGGGATTTTGGTGTTAGTTCGATGGAGTCTGACAACATTAGGAAGGGAAGAGAGTGTTAGGACTGTGAGGCAATCCTAATGTATATAAATACTTCCGTGGCTTTAAAACATGCTCTCAGTCTGTCAATCAAAATACTCCAAGAAGGGGGGAAGTGTTCAGATTGAAAACCCAGACACACCTGGAATATTTCATCCACAAGCCCCATCCCCACCAACGAGAATTTGAACAAGCAAATACAGCAACTATAGGACTTTCCTAAGTTCAATATTTTTCCAGAGTGACCAACCAATGTCTGGAATGTCAGCAATGTGATATGATGAGTGGACACTGGGGCACTAATGTGATCTGGGAGTCTTCAATTAAAGAGAGAAACACCACTTAAAATCCCAGTTCATAAAAAACACCTTGTCATTAACATAAACTTTTAATGGTTTAGCACAGAAGTGCCTGCAAATAACATTCTCTGAAAAGTCCTTGCTCGGTTGTGCTGAGGCTGGAGGGTGAAGGATGGGTTTTAGCAGAGTCCACTTACCAGGAAAATGAGCAGCACGGCAGCTATTCTGAAGGAGTGCCAGTCCATCGCTGCTGCTGGCTTCTGTTACATCCACGACCAAGGGAGCTTTGTTTGTTCTTCTCTGCTCTTTTCCTTCTCCCGCTCAGCTGGTGTCTGATTAAAATAATTTCCCAGTAGATGTTCTTACATGCAGGCTTTGAGGTGTTTCTGCCTTCCACTGGGAGAAGGAGGGAAGGTACGTATAACCAGTCTGGATCCCCACCCTAAAAACTTGGGCTGGTCTCCGTGAAATGCTTGACAAGATCATCATTGCTCCCAGGTAAAAACTCGGGGACACACCCTTCTGCCAACTGAGAAGCTGCTCTCGATGGGGCAGGATGTGCCTCCCCTCTACTGAAGACTTTTGATGGTATAGTCAAAATGGCCAAAGCATGGGGGCTTCAGTTCATGCGAACGGCTTCTCAGCTCTTTACAAGTTAGCGCCTCATCAGATTAATAAGGCAAGCAAATTTGGAGTGTCTGTGTCACTCATAGGCTTGTACAGCTGATGTTCAGAGCCAAACCCTCAGGTCACAGCAGAAAATTATAAGCTTTTCATTTTAGTAGATGTTAGGAAAGATGCAGCTATTTCTTAAGGCATTAAGAGAAAAAAAAATTGCCAATGATCAGAGAGGATTTTTTTTTAAAAACAGCATTTCCGAACAGACAAGACACAACCCTTACAATTATTGTGTTTTATGTGTAATTCCTTTCCGTGACCCGTTTAAGTCCAGGGAGGTCTCCATTTCCTCTCCGTGGATATTTTTTCCCTCTTTAAGAGTCTGTCCTCTTAAAACACAGTAAAACAATCTGGAAGATTTAGCTAAGTTAGATTTAAAGGAAACAACCGTAGTTCCCAGTTAAAATCCTGAAGAAGTCCAGTGTTGAAATACTAATGAGAACATGGAAGATGCACTTCAGGTGACGTGGGTTAAAAGTCGGGGACGATTCCCAAGCACGGGGCCAAGACTCTGCACAGCAAGCCAATTAGAACACAGGGAAAAGCTGCCCACACACGCAGAGCTGCAAGCGCCTGAGGTTAGCAAGAATGTTGACCCAGACAAGGCAACATTCAAAACTCTCTTGGGATATGTTCTCCTAAATACTGTCTCAGGAACCCTATAGGAGCTGGATATCTTCAGGGTTTGCTATGGCACTCTGAAGCAAGACCGGTGTGATAATATGTAGATTATTGTCAGAGAATGCTAAGCATGTCCCAGAAAAGAGAGAGCTCTCTGGGGGCCAGTCTACAGAATGTTGTCATTTTGCTCTTGGCATGTGGCAACAGTTACTTGACAGTGGTTTGAAATGTCACATGACTCATTGTAACACTCCCGAGTGGTGGATAAAGGGATCCTGTGTTTGCTGCGAGTTAAAATGCTTGTGGTAGGGATTGGTTGGTATGAATAAGCAAAAAAATAAGAGACGAGCAGACCAAATTCCTCGTTATTAATGAGAATGTGAGTGTCCGTCTATGACACCCCAAACTATGACTTAGTTTCAACAATGAGTTGGTAGGTGGATCATATGACCAGGAGTGACAACACTCACAAGGCACTAAAGACAGGAGGCCTGACTCTTGTAGGCTGTCAGTGACAAAGGAAGCTTCTATCCATCTGGAATTCTGGGCTTGATGCCAGTGAGTGCATGGACCTTCTTCATCCATTGAATTATCTTTCCCTGAGCCCATCCCTGGCTCCACCCTAACTCAAGGCCCTGTTCCAACAATCCCAACCAACCAGATGGTTTGGGGGACAGCAACTTATCTAGCAGCTTTCTGGGGAGGAGATAGGGTGGAGCCCCAATATTAGGGAGTAGTGTCAGTCCCAACAGGAGAGCCGGCTACAAAGTGGGGAGGGCGCTTAGGAGGAGCCATCATTTCTCTTCCTTTGCCTCTTTTCTAGCTTTTCATCTTTCAGTGCTGCCTAAGTTTCTACAATGCCAGACTATTCTCTGCTCTGTCCAGTACAGAGGCTGCGGACTGTTAATTGCCTGCTGAGCATTTGAAATGGGACCATTACAAGTGAGGAAGTGCATTGATTTACTTAGTACATGGCATATATATGTATTTGTATATGTATGCTACATTTGTTCCCGTTTCCAACTAGCCCCATTTCTTTACGTAGCCCAAGCTGGCCTTGAACCTAGTGCCTCCTCACGGCAGCCGCCCTAGAGCTGGGCTTGCAGCTGTGTGCTACCATATCTTCTTATCCTTTAATTCTCCTTCCTTTTAGGAATTCCATGCGTTGTGGGCCCAGACCCTTTTCCCGACTCTGTACTGCTCCCATGCCCTGAGGCTGAAGAGAGAACACGCCTCTAGCAGTCGGAGAAGCTTTTCTTTCTCTCTTTGTGCATTTCTGGCTCTTTCAGATGATCTCTGCAGCCCCTTTTTCATTGTGTGTAACTGTTACTCAGTTTGCACGTGCCCATCTCCACACAATCCAAATCTCCCCTTACTCTGGTGATTATGTGTATGAATTTCATTTCATAGAAATTTTTATGAAATTTGCCAGGTGGAGAGGGTATTTTTGAGCTGGAGTTTCCCGAGTAAGCTAACCAAGTTCAACAATGGGATCAGAATTTTTTTCTGATAATACACTGTAAACCCCAGAATGTCACCTTAAAAGGAAAATACTTCCACATTTGCTCAGCACTTGGGATAGTATAACCCTTTCTTGGAACACACGCACGCGCGCGTGCGCGCACACACACACACACACACACACACACACACACACATTCACACACACACACACACACACACACACACCCTTAAGGATAATAGATATTAATGATTTTGAATTCTGTTGGCATAATTAATGGAAGTACACCTTATCTAACCTCGTTTGCAGAGGGCACACAGGAGAAACCTTTGAGAATATTCTATTTTGACATGTGAACCTCAAGCTTCAATATGTGTCAAACATATCCAACCCAGCCCTACACATTTTCTTATATAGGACAGACAAGGTTCCAACCCCAACAAGGCATCACCCAAGTCTGCGGTGTGGGCCTGTAATTCTGAAACTCAGGAGAAGAAGCAGGGGGACCGGCGCTCTGTGGTCCTCAGCTACATAGCAGATTTGAGGCCAGCTCATAAAATTTGCTTTACATCTGCTCTGACTTTCCAGTGATACAGTGTTTCATATTGCTGAAAACAAGATGATGCTTTAAGGGTTAGTGTCATGCACAAAGATGCCCAAGAGATAGGTGTCTCTGCTTTGACGTGTGTGTGTGTTTGTGTGTGTGTGTGTGTGTGTGTGTGTGTGTGTGTGTGTGTGTGCAGCTTTGTGCTTAGTTAAATTCCTGATTCAACAAATCAGCTTTGGTTGTAGTTATGGGGATGTTCAGGGAAGTTTTAAACAGGATTGTTAGAGATGTATTATTAGGTTTGCTAGGGTAGGTCACATTACATATGTATATATACACACATGTATATATCATATATGCTTAGTTATAAAAAGAACTCTGTGATGTTCTAAATTCCTTCTGACCATTCAGCAATAAAAACGAAATAAACACAGGAAAATGTTAACAACTACTGTTATGGTAGGTTTTTCCCGCCGGCTGCAGCGCCAATCTGTAGCATGTATGCTTCCGCCAGCCCGCCAGCCAGCCAGTCTGGGCCCACAGCTACACCAGCCCCAAGTAACACTCTGAGACTCCGTATTTGATACAATCCTGTTGGCCGTTACCATCATTGTTTATGTGCTAGCTCTGTCTTAATGATTAACCCATTTCTACTCATCTAAGTATTTCCACATGGCTCATCTTATCCGGGAGCCGCAGCTGGTGTCTTCCTTCCTTCGCTGTCTCCATCTTGACTCCTTCTTCCCACTTCCTCTTTCCTCCTTGTCTCCTAGCCCCGCCTATCTTGCTATCTCAAACTACTAATGCTCAGTGATAACATAAGGTATTCTGGGCCTTTTGTTTATTTGAAACTTTTTTATAATAAAACAAAAATAATAGAGTAGGCACGAAAAATTACAAACATAGAACAAATATGTCTCTGCCTGTTTTGTCTATAATTGGAATCTCACAAGCCTCACAGGTCTTACACATGGTATATGGTTAGTTTTATTCTGCACAGGCAGAATGAGTTTTTGTAGAGAGCACCTACTCTGAAAAGTTTAAAGTAACAGTCTGGTCTTTAGAGACTATAGTTAGTGATGTTTGCTCAGAACTGTTTTCAGTAAGGGCTTTGAGAACAGTCCATGGACAGGTAAACAATATACTTCAGTATTTTCCAGACATTCTTGCCTTTGTTGGGTTTTTAAAATTCAGTTCCACTAGTGTTTCTTAGGACTATTATAGACTGCAGTGGTTGTCGGGGGAGATAAATACAGATCACAACAGTTCCCGTTTATTTCCCATTGGCTAGAGTATGGGCAGGCACAGCCCCTGTGGAAATCTAGAATAGGTCGACCCCATGACTCATTCATACCAGTCCTGTGCATATTCCCAAAGGACTCTATCCTATTACAGAGATGCTTCTCATTCATGTTTATTGCTGCTATATTCACGACAACCAGGAAATGGAGGCAGCCTAGGTGTTCATCAGCTGATGAATGCATAATAAAATGTGGTACATACACTCAATTGAATATTATCACTAAGCTGTAAAGAGAAATGAAAGTGTAATTTGTAGGCAAATAGATGGGGCTAGAAATTACCCCTCGGAGTGAAGTAATCCAGACCCTGAAAGAAAAAAGAAAACTTTGCGTTATTTCTCTTTCTCCTACATGGATGCCAGCTTTGAATCCTTAGGTATATGTGCTTAAATTGCAGTTCATGTAGAAGTCAGGAAAGTAGAGAAGCCCATGGGAGGTGAATTTTATGGGAGGGGCATAGAACACAGGTGTATGAAGAGGAAAAGGGGAAAATGGAATAGAAAAGCTAAATGGAGTTGGGGGTGGCCACAGGTTAGAAGAAGGGGTATGGGGAGGTTTTAACACTTAAAATCTCTGAAAAATCCAACTGGAAATCTACTATCTTGGAAACTTCCTATAATATATACATATAGTGAAGGGGCAATACCCCCCACAGACATCACAGGCTGTTAAATGAAAAGCCTAGTGCTTGGGACTCAAATAGACACCCCAAACTTTGCAGGCTATTGTCATTGCTCTTGGTTATTCTGCAGAACTTGATTGTGAGGCCATAATGCTGAAGACACCACACTTGGATAAAAGACAAGGAGAAACCAAGCTGGCACCGACACGGAAGCTTCATTCCCTAGTTCCTAGCTTTTGTAGTGCTGGATGCTTTGTGCACATTTCCAGGGAAGAAAAGTCATCCCAGGGAAGAAAAGTCACCGGCCAGCTGCGAACACTGAAGGCTAAGCAATCAACCGCCTTAGCAGCAAATGCTCTGGTTCGATACTGGCACAGACGTTATTGCACTGACTGTGGGACTGTGGTGGCTTGAATGAGCACCGCTCCCATAGGCACATATGTTTTAATGCTTGGTTCCCAGTTACTGGAGCTGTTTGGGAAGGATTAGGAGGTGTGGCTTTGTTGGAGAAAGTGTGTCACTGTCAGGCCTAGCCTCTCTGTTTTTCTCTGTTCTCTGTCCCTCTCTCTCTCTCTCTCTCTCTCTCTCTCTCTCTCTCTCTCTCTCTCTCTCTCTCTCTCTCTGTTCTCTCTCTTCTCTGTTCTCTCTCTCCCTCTCTCTCTCTTCTCTGTTCTCTCTCTTCTCTGTTCTCTCTCTCCTCTGTTCTCTCTCTTCTCTGTTCTCTCTCTCCTCTGTTCTCTCTCTCCTCTGTTCTCTCTCTCCTCTGTTCTCTCTCTCTCTCCCTCCCCCCTCTCTGTCCCTGCCTGCCTGCCTGCCTGCCTGCCTGTGAATCAGGATGAAAACTCTCAGTCCCATGACTGCCTGCTTGGCGCCATGCTTCTTGCTATGATGATAATGGACTAATCCTCTGAAACAGTAAGCAAGTCCCTAATTAAATGCTTTCTTTTATAAGAATTGTGCTGGTCATGATGTCTCTTCACCACAATAGAACAGTAACTAAGACAGTGACAGACTACTTTATTACCATATTTTAAATCTGTTCCATAAGATGGAACTCATGCTGCTGGTAACATTAACTGAACCAAAATTCTATGACTGGCAAGGTCCATGGGTTATAAAACCTAATGAAACCATTCTGCTAAATGTCCATAGAAATAAACTGTCCCCCTAAGTTCTTACCTTTATACCCATATATTAGGGCACCTCTCAGCCCTCATCAAAGTAGCTTCCTTTTGCAGTAGGTGGTGATTAGCATATAGACCCAGAATTGGTCACGTGTTGTGAATAAGAGACGGCTGAATGCTCTTCTCTAAATGGGACATCTATATTACAACCCTCTTCTCAAGTTGTGGGGAGCATAACATGAAGGTCCTTGTATTCACAGATCTCCAGAGAAACCAGGAATGTGAAGCACACAGGATTGTCTTTCTAATGGGAAAGATAAAAAATGTGTTCTTTTGTCCAGAAAGATGAAAATTGGAGGTGATTAGTAGCCTGATGATCTGTGTTATTTGTTAGGCCAGGCCATGTCAGTCTCTTACAACCAAGACTAGCGGTGGTCAGTAACCTAAATGAACCTTACAGCCAGGGGTTCCCCAAGGTCCCACAACCAGGATGGGGTGGCAAATAGCTCAAATAAGCTCTATGCTATCTGTAGGACTGAGACCAGACCAGGCCCTTAAGCCCTTAAGCTGTTACAAGTAGCCTATCTCTAGAACCCATCTTCCTCGAAGAAATGACATGTACCCTGAGTTGAGTTTCGATGAATTAGGCTTCCTTGTACTAGGGATTGTATTTCACCAGGAAACTTTTCCCCCCCAAATTATACGGGGCTTAAATGTGTTAGGAATAAACCTCCTGATACCAGGAGGTTTATTTAGAAGACTTTAGAAGAAGTCTTGATCCAGATTGATGAAGTCAATCTGATCTAGGTTTTCATTTTCATCTCTTTGCTGTTCACTTCTCTACCTGACACCTGCAGAAACCCCTCACCAAGTCACAGAAAATATCAAGAAAAGAGAGAGGTAGCAGATGTCTGCAGTGAAACAATATCTGCCAGATATTTCAGGGCTATGGTTCACTTCATCATTTCAACTCACAGTGGCTATGACTGTAAGCATAAGACCTGAACATGATCTAGCTGCCAAAATCTCAGCGTGGATAATGGAGAGGGTCATGAAGTCCTACCATTAGCTGAGGATCTATTGGCAATTGATGGCTGCTGGGGAGAGGTGAATCTGTTTTCTCCAGGGATACAGCCCAGGACTCACATAGAGGGTCTTAACTCATGAACACACAGGCAGCACCAAGTAGACTTAGTGGGTTAAAAAACAAAGCTAAGTTAGGAGGAATAAGTGGTTGGAATAATAGAAGAGGAGTCAAAGGGGAGGGAATGAATGTGGGTTTGATTAGCAGTGTGCATGAAATTCTCAATCAATAAAAACTAATTTTAAAAGGTTCCCATCACAAAGATGGTGATAATTTGTCTAGATCTTAGAAGGGAGAGGGGCCTAATCTCCATATGAAAGAAGCTAGCTTAAGAAATCTACCAGGGAGATTTGGGATTTTCTAATAATGACCACATTCACCACAGATGGAGAACAAAGGAAGAAAGAAAGTTTTATTTCTCAAGCCATAAATTGTGACAGGTAACAGGGTTGGTGAGAGGCAGAACAGGGTCTGACTATGAAGGCTTTTGACTGCTGTGCTGAGGAATGTGTGTGACAGTCTATGGCACAGTGCGCCACTGTAAGGTATTAGCCTGTCAAAAGCAGGTGTTATGAGTTTGTGCAGTCAGCTTTGTGAAGAACAGTTAGAAAAGAGACTGGGGAGCGACATTGGAAGCAGTCATAATGGTTAAGGCAAAGAACCTGAGCTAGGAGAGGATGCTCGAGAGGTGATGGAGTTGAAATAGACAGTCCAAGTGGACGTTACAGGGGAGTAAAGGCGTGCAGAAATGAGGCCTGGGAGGGAAGCTTTCTTTCTTTAGAAATTACATGCAAAGGGGAGATGATTGATTTACAGTATGTTAACATTTTGTCATGTTAGTCTGTCTATTTCTCCACACATACATTTGTTGTTTTGATTTTGCTAAAAGATTTGAAATAAGTTGAGGGTATCATGTTACTTTAATTCCAAGTGCTACAGCTTGTATCTTTTAATAACAGACTTTTGCTGCATAATAATAGCCTAAGTGCCTTTGAAGCAAGAAGTATCAAAAGAATAATGATACTAATCAGCCCTGGTACATTGACTGGAAAAAAATTCGCAAGATCCATGAGCTCACAGGGCACCTTGGATGAGAGTGGTGAAGAAAAATGAGCTCTGACTCAACGTTATTGACAGCTAAGGAAGGTAGAGAAAACACAATTAGAAAACTTTGATGTTGCTCTTCAAATTTAAAATGGAAAGCTGGAATGCAAATAAATGGTATGTATGGTCACTAAACCAAAACTTTTGTGTCATAAAATGGGACATTCTTAGTGTCACACTATTCGAGCACAGGAAAAAGAATTCAGTTATCAGGCGCAACCTATAATGGAAGAAATACATGTCACTTAAAGTACCAATTGTAAATGTAAAGTATTTCATAATGAAGCTCAGAAGAGAGCAGAGTTTATGGGATAGAGCTTGAAAATTTCCTCAAGGACAAAACATGGATAAAAAGAAACCCTGTTTTTGTGCAGAGCAACTCAGTATTGTTTGTAAATCCCTAATTGTGTGTGTGTGTGTGTGTGTGTGTGTGTAGAAATGATCTCCTGTCTAAAACAAGGATGACTTGTTAATGTTGAGAAACATGACCAGGTTCTAGGAAGGAAACTAGCCTACTCCTTATACCAGAGAAATCTCCAATATAGTAAAGATTTTGCCAAAATAGAAACCTACACTATAATCCCTGTGGAAACTCAAGCTAGGCCTAGTACCAGCATGGAGAGGGCATGTTGACAGGAGGTCCCACCCCCACCTGAGGAGCTATTGGCAACTGATCTTTTCCTTTGTAGCCCCTGGTAAGGTTGCTGCACTCTATATGGGCAGCACAAATTTGGACCTGATGGGTAGAAAGACAGACCAAAAAGTAAAAAGAGGACACAAAGTTGGGTGCATAGGGAAATGGGATAGATCTAGGAGGAGTTGGGGGAAGGGTGGATAAAACACAGACAAAATTCTCAAAGAATTAATAAAAGTTTTCTAAAAAAAAAAATTAAGAAGAAGCCTATTGTAGAAGAAAACAGCAGAGTGCAGACTTCAGTACTATAAAATAAGAACTACCTGTGCAAACCCAGAACTCATAAAGTAAAAGGCTGGTGACTTTTACCAACATAAAAATTGAAAGGTCTATCGGGAAAGAAAACAGTAGCACATAATAAAAGTGGTAAAGTAGGGAAAGATTATTTACATGTGGAAAATACAAAGATCTAGTTTTCATAACATACATCGGGCACTCGCAAATCAGTAAGGAAGTCGATGACCCAAACACGGGCAGAAGATGTAACTAGAACTGCCACTCAGCAGGATGTACAATGACTAACAGGCAGAAGAAAAGATGTTTGACCGCAGTCAGGAACATGTAAAAATAACACTAACACCAAAACAAATAAAAGGTGTTTCACCATTCACATGAGACTTGGACTTCAAAACATCAGACAATACCTTTTGCAGAAGAAGAGCAGTACCTTTCTGCAAGTCAGAGTTTGTGTTGGCTTAATGTGTTGGGCTGGCAATTTGACAAAGTCTAACAAAAATTAAAAGTGCATAAGCACTTTGTGTGTGGGGGAGGTGAGTGTGTGAGTGTACAGAAGCTAAAGTGTTAGATCCTCCTGAAACTGCTTGATGTGGGTGCTGAGAACCAAACTGAGGTCCTTTGCAAGAGCAGTGTGAACTCTGAAGCCCCTAGCTGTGTTTCCAGCTCCTGACGCAGCAATCTTCATGCTCCAAATTTCACTGCAGGTATAGCATTGAACAGATTATAAATCACACATGAAAATATTTGCTGCATTGATGATAGGATAGGGAAAATTGTTCTGGCATTTCCCACATAGATCTTCATATAGGACAAGGAAATGATTAATTTTATACCCATTCAAGTTATTTTAATTGTTGATAGCACTCTTACTTCATAATAAATAGTGGAAGTATTTTATGTTTCATGGCTGTCATTCTGGTGTGGTGTGAGCTGACAGCCATGTTGACTGCCCATCTGCTACACAGAAGGTTTAGAGGATTGTCAATTGAAAACACACTGATGACACTGTACAATGGAAGAAGCCATCTAAGGGGGGCCCGAGAGAGAAAGGCAGGAGATGGTACCTGAATGGAAGCTCCTGCTTACATATGCTTAGAAAAAAAGCATCCAATGTGTCCTCTGAGGCTTGGTTCTCACTGGTAGTTTCCCCTAAAAGTGATCTCACACAACCCCAACCTGTAGGAGCTGCATCTAGAGCAGCCTTTTCCCCAATGCCAGACCTCTACATCTACAAGTCTCCTTGATAGTTCTCTTAGAATTTGCAAATATAATTTGAAATTAGTGGGTCCAAAACTCATGTTCCTATCATCACCACTGAACAGATGGAGACAGAGATTGCCATCTGACTACTTGGGTAAGACAGAAGCTCCAAAATCACTGTGAATAATTTCTCTTCTTACACTTTCATTTTCATCCATCACTAAGTTCTACTGAGTTTTTGTTTTATTTTTGTTTTTGTTTTTCAAGACAGGGTTTCTTTGTGTAGCGAGAACTAGCTCTGTAGACCAGGCTGGCCTGGGACTTGCAGAGATATGCCTGCCTCTTGCTTCCTAAGTGTCGGGATTAAAGGCATGCGTGGCCACCACTTTTGGTATCTTAACTAAGAGATTGTACCCCTCCCCTGGGATGTTGATATAACACACTAACACATCTGCTTCCATTGTGGTAAGCCTGGGTCTGTGACAGCAAGTAATGTCAAAGATAAACCGTGAGATTGCCAATTAAGAAACTATCAATTTAAACATCTCACAGACCTTTAGAATAAAGGGAAACAAAAGCCTAGGGTATGTGGTACGTGATTGTCTAGCACCTGCCTGATTTCCAGGTTCAATTTATACTTCATTCTTATACATGTAAAAGTGACGGTGGCCTCTGCACAGCTTCTTTGCAATTTGCATAGCAGCAGCTTATGTTTATGTGTGTGATTGCTCAGTATCTATGCTCGCTACTGTACTGTTATGCCCAGGTTCTGGAAACAAAGCAAATAATAGTGATTTTAAAAATACTTTTGAATTAATTGACAAATGAATAAAAAACAAAGTTAGGGTTCAAGAATAAAGCACGTGCGTCTCAAATTTTATTGAGAAATATAAGCAGGTGAAATTAAGTACCTAGAAGCAACAAACACATTTATCATATTCTAGAACCATCTGGAATAATAAGAGGGTGGACTTGGAAAGAGTACCCCCACAGCTGGACTAAGGTCTGTTCTGGAAGCAAGGACAGTGAAGATGTGAATTATCTGATGAGTGGTGATTAAGAAACACAAGACACGAGGTCTCATGGGGGTAAAAAGAGACATCATACATGAACGTGATCTCCAGGACAGCAGATGCAGCCCCCAAACCTTCACTTCCAGCTTCCAAGCTTGGAAGTTAGATCTCAAAAGGCTTAGGGTGTGGCTCTGGGAACTGGTGTCTATGGAGGCATGAATTATGGACTAGTGTGCATAGTCCTTGAAGTGACAAAGTCCTCGGAGGAGCTCCTTTCTTCCCTAGGCTTGTCTTTCATGATGACCCACCCAATAAGTGTGCAAAATATATCAGTTAAATTCAGCTCCATCTCTTTTAAAAAAGCATCTTATTCTTGTAGTATTTATTTCAACACTGCCTCATGGAAACCTCTGTACAAATTCAACCTCATTACAGTTTCTTAAATGAATAATTGTTACTTATTAAACCAACTTCTTTCTCATTACTTGGTTTCAAACAAGATGGGTATGTATAACTTGAATGTATAACTTGTATGCATGAGTCTCATATATAACTTTTCTACTATTGGTGACTTTTCTACTATTATAGTTGTAGCATGTGAGCAGAGAGTAGAGTCTGGCAATTATGATAAGGGTTACAAACAAGAAACCAGAGAGCAGGTTTTAAAAACATGTTCTGGTTTGGCAGAAGGTTTTTTTTTTTTTTTCAACTCAAGCTACTGCAAACATCATCAAAATTCCATGATACAATCAGTGAGGCGCTTTGAAATGCTGATGACTAACCTCTGCAAATTCACATCCAAGCTGTCCAACTTGTATATTCTGAGTCACAGAGTGGTGGACCTACAGGCAGTGAGAAGACACCCAGAGCGATCTGCATATGGTCAGAGACATGGAGAGTGTGACAGTAACGCCCAAGTCTTTCAGGAATATTGGGTCTATGTTTTACCATTACTGACTCAAACCAAACTGTAGCCAAATTCAAACTATGCTTCTCACTGGAGGTATGGTATAAATGCCTTGTATAAGAAGCATATAGTAACTATTTCTGAAAAATGTGGCTTTGGGGGATGGGGGGCTAGATTTTACATCATTCAGTTCATCTTTTGAGAGAGTGGGCCATAAAGAAATAGATACCTTTTCAAATTTGAGGACCTTTTATGTGGAAACATGGCTGTTAGTAGATGTGCACCACGATGTCCTTGTGTGTATCAGTAATACCCTGTAAGCGAGCAGAGAGCAACGACTCTGGGAAATTCTCCACATGAGCTTCTCTGGTTAGCTTACAGGGCTTTCAACAGTATGGATGTGGTGTTGATTACAGGACATCATCTGGTGCAGAGGAAACACCAGAGTTTGAATCATACAGAACTGAGCTCCATCCCAGGCCTTCCTATGTAAGGCTTTGGTCAAATAAATGGATGTAATGACTTTCTTATTTGAAAAGTAGACATTAATACCATGTTTAGCAGACAAGTTGGAGCTCACAAGGCTTAGATGAGGGGGTGAGAAACCATGATGAATTTGTGTGCAGCTTTCCATAATCCGTTGAGCTGAATGGAAACATGAAAGGAAGTGAGAAGAGGGAAACCCATAGGTGTGGTCATGAATGGTTTTAGAGCCAAAGGGAGTCCTTGAACTTGATGATGGGTTTCCAAATCCCATGGTGCTCTCATGCTCTTTATCTTATTAGAACCAACCAGAGCTGTAATGTGTCCTTGAACAAACTCAACCCCATTTAACCTTAGCCTCATTATCTAAGAAAAGGAGGCAACAGTAGGGAAGGAGGGAGTTGAGGGTAGGAGGAGGATCATAGATGGGGAAAGACTTGGAACTGAAAAACTGCAACTGACAGTCTGAGCTCCTGGAAAGTTACATACACCTGTCCTTCACAGAGCAGCATAATGATCTGCTATTCATTAAGTATACTGAGCTAAGTTCTATTCATTCAGTGTACTGAGCTAAGTTCTTAGGATAGAAGTGAGGTACTCGGACTTATTCACACAATCTGTTGGGGGAAATATATGGGGGGTCAAAGTGAATTAAAATGTTACTTGGCAAATTTTGCTTGTGTTGTTGTTTTTGAGACATTTCTCACTATGTATCTCTAGCTACCCCGGATGTCACTCTATAGACCAATGGGATTAAAGGTGCACATCACTATGCCCAGCTAATATGGCAATAGAAGTTTGCATAAAATTCTATTGGAAAAAGGGGACCTCTACACAGGGAGAAGGCCTCTCTAGAGGGCTGGATGTTTGAACTGTGTCAAGAGGGAGGAGGAGGAGGAGGTCTGTAGCCAGACAATGAATGGAGGAGAGGAATGTGTTACCCTAGAGAGAACAGTTGCACTAACCCGGGCTAATTGGAAGAGACAGTCTTGACAATCGTTGGGATTAACTTTACTGTGAACTGCCCTGCCTTCTTTATTCCACTGGCACTCACAAGTGAACTTCCTTTTCCAGTCACAGAGTGGGTGCGAACGCCTCACAGGGATGGTATGCCATGTGGGCTGCCGTTCTCTCTTCATTCTGTTTCCTCACCAAGATAAGCCCTCACAGATGGCTTTGCAATCATCACTGGCTTGCTCACAGCAGCCCACATCAATGCTACTTCTCTGAAGGCCAAGTATGAATTTGCTGATGTTTGTTCAACATTTGCTGTGTGTTCATTTGCTAGACATCTTGATATACTCTATGAAAAGCATGTCCTCTTTAGTTCAGGTTGAGAATGACAGTCCTAACAGTGAAGTTTGATATCCCTTTTATTTATACAACTAGAATCCAAAATGCACTTTTAAAGCCAAGAATTATTTTCCTAATGGTTACTTAAAGTTTATTACTGTTGCCTTCAATCATGAAAGTTCTGCTGGGGGTGGGATAAGCATCTTATCAACCCCTCTCCTCTCTCTCTCTCTCTCTCTCTCTCTCTCTCTCTCTCTCTCTCTCTGTGTGTGTGTGTGTGTGTGTGTGTGTGTATTAGCATATGTATTTTTTGGTGTGTTATATAAAACTCAGTGTTATGAATACTCTCATGATTATCTCTTGTTTATCATTAAAACTTTGAGATGGAATCAGGTGTGATGGCAAACGCCTTTAATCTCAGCACTCAACAAGTACAGACAGGCAGATTCTGAGGATTTGAGGACAGCCTGGACTACATACTAGAGAGACCCTATCTACAACAAAACAAAACAAACAAGACTTTGGAGTTAAGAAGGTTTCTTATGTAGCTATGAATCCCTTGTGAAATGTCTACATTTTCCTCTCTAATTCTAGAAATAAGTATCTTTTGTATACTTATACCTAATCTCTTGGATTAGGCCTTACCAATAATGCTTTGCTCAGGTCAAGGTTCTTTTTAGATCAAAATTATTGATTAAAGCAAAACAAAGCAAAACAGCTTGACCTTGAGGGATGCATTGTTTTAATAAAAAAAAAAATATATTAAAAAAAAAGCCTTTCCTGGACCTATCCCTTTACCAGTAAATTTCATTTTTCTTTACAACTGAATAATATCCCACTGTCTACCACATTTTCATTATCCATTGATCGGTTGATGGGCATCTATGTTGACCCCATCTGCTATAGTACATAGACCGGCCATAACCATGGAGTGTAGGTGTCTCAGCTTTGGAGCGAATGCACTTGCTCTCTATCACACTCTACCCTCACGAACACTCACTAGGAGAAAGAATCTTCCCAGATGACTTAAACAGAAGGGACAGCCTCATAGCAGAATAATTTGAAGAAGTGGTCGGTGTGTAGACTTGCCAGTTTGTGACCCTGACGATGTATTGATTCAGGAAGAAGTTATGCTCCTATTGTTAGGTGCCACAGTATGTGTTGGGATCCAATGTACTTATGAGGAGCATCATGTCATATTTATATTAGTATCATTTAATTAATAAGGTTTATAAGCCTAGTCATTAAGCTAAAAATTTGATGGGCTGGATTTATTGTAAGGAGTCTCTGATATCTTATGCTGCTCCATCATTAGAATCTAAATAATTGTCAGATGAAAATCAGAGCATCTTCCACTAACTGTTTGAAAGAAAACGTCTTAGAAATACTCCAAGTATGTTTAGAGTGTGCCTTCTTTTACTTTTTCTTTTACTTTTTTTTTTTTTTTTTTTTTTTTGAGACAGGGTTTCCCTGTATTGCTTTGGAGCCTGCCCTGGAACTAGCTCTGTAGACCAGGCTGGCCTCGAACTCACAGAGATCTGCCTGCCTCTGCTTTTTGAGTGCTGGGATTAAAGATGTGCTCCACCAACGCCCAGCTGAGTGTGCCTTCTTTGTAAAGTGCTATTAAGTTAATAAAATATTAATAAAATCAATTAGTTACAACTTTAATCACTGAGAATTTACTTAACAGATGTTATTTTAATTTCGTGCCATGGTAAAAAAAAAAACTTTTGTACAACTATAATATCTGTAATAGTTATAAGAGAATCTCCATACATGAAAAATTGAAACTTCTTGAGAACCAACAGCCACCAACTTTGAAAGCAAATGCAGGAAACACATGGTTTTAAGGCAAATGATGAGGGGTGGGGATGAAGGTCAGGGGGTAAGTGACTCCCTAGCACACCCAATTTCCTGGATTTGATCCAGTACACAACACAAACTGACTACAGGACCCATATCCCCAGCCCTCAGATGTTAGAGATGGGAGGATTATAAATTTAAGGTCATCTTTGGCAACATAATGATTTTAAAGCTAACCTGGGATACATAACACTATATCTTAATTAAAAACAGTAAAAACAAATAATAACCAATGATGAGTAATTTGTTAATACTGTATTTATTCATTCCATGGATATCTGTTTGGTGTCTACTACTCAATGCTTACTTAGTAGAGAATACTGTATGAAAATCTGATGAGTATGAGTGAAATGATCTACTTAACAAAATACTCAAATAAATTGATTTCTCCACATTGAATATGTTCTCTACTGTATTTTACACAAACTTCCTAGTATTGAGCTAAAATCTTATCTATTGTGGTAGATAATACACGGGAAATAGTGGCTTTCAGCACCAATGTGGTTTTGCTAAGAAAATAACTAGAAATTTAGATCCCCTTTCATTTGATGTCTAAATTACCCTTTCCTATCACAAACATTTTTGGAAATTATAAAAACGATTAAACTTTTCAGTATGAGCCACCTTTCCTGTATAAGGGTGACAATAAGTCCTCATCCTTGATGCTTTACAGCAAGTGGAGACCGTCACAGAAAGCCACAGCTGGATATGGTGCGGAGATTAATGGATGGTGGGGATCCTTGCCCCAGTACACACATCTGCATCATAGCTACTACATCTGTGGCTCAGGAACATCCCTGAAGAGGGGACTCTAAGAGCAGGAATATTAGGAAGTCTGCTGTGGGACCGATGCCATAGAAATGTGGCACAGAGAAGATCAGAACAATGACAACATCAATAGGCATGCTCATATGGATGGGGAAAATATTATGGGGTCCCACCCCTTACAAAGAGCTGTAGGTTATCTAATGACTGCAGGGAGAAGAACAAACCTTTCCAGGAATGAGTCCCTTGGCCTTACTGGTTGTCCAGTACAGAGTGGTGAGCTTTGAAATCATATACACACAAACAACAAAAATGTACTCAGCAGGTTAAAGCTATATACATTTGTGCAGACAAGAACATGTATGTATGCAACAGATATAATCTAAGGAAAAGAGACTATCAATTTGAGAGGGAGGGTATGGCATGGATTTGGGGGAGGGGAGTAGAGAATGGTATAATTCTATTTCAATTAAACCTTCTTTAATTTAAAATCTGAAAAAAATTATTAAACTTTCTAAAATTACAAAATCAACAAATATGTGGAAACAAATAGTGATTTATATCTAAATAGATGTTCTGAAGAGTATAAAATCAATAATCTATCACATATATTTTACTACACTAGTAGGATGAAAAAGATTTTCAAAGTAAATGGAAACAGTTGAAAACCCTCCTTGACTTTTAAATTGCTGTATATGTTGCAGAAAATGATTTTATTCTTTGTAATCATTTTGAAGAGAAATACTACCTTTTGAAACATTTTTAAAAGGACATTCTGCATAGTTTAGTTAACAGCTCTTGAATTTCAGGACTGGGAAAGTAAACTTTTGCTGCTTTCATGTCCCAGGTCCCATCTAGAAGCAGCCAATACCTGATCGCCATGAAGAAATCATCCTACTGTGACAATCTTGCCCATCTTCTCCACACAACCTGAGCACTAATTTCTTTCTACAGGTCCCAATAAGTGTTGCAGAAACAAGCCAGGCAATGATCCCCACTCCACGCACGTACCCTGAACCTGGAGAAGTTGTGTGATACATTACAGAATTTTCTAGAATTCTCTTTGTAAGAGGTATTGAGGTAAAAGGGTGACACACAGTTACCAAGCTCTTTAAGCCGGAGTGACCATTTGGTTAAAACACTAAGCCATTCATCTCAGAATGATTTGAGTTTAGCAATATTAGTAGAAGCTGAATTGTCTTCCTTTTCCTGACTAATTACATGTTCAGTCCTTTGGTGACGGCTGTCAGGTAGGACCACAGGCACAAAGTAGACACCTCCCACTGGTTTAATGGTGCACGTTCGTGTTGAAGTGGAATAACCCTTGCACAACTCGGGAAGGTTTTCCCACTGTTTTACACCCATTGGTGTCTTATTATCCTACTGGCTACGACAGTTGCTTATATTAATATTACTATTATTTTTCTAAATTAATAGGTCTGGCTAAGGGTGTGCTCAGCAAGAACGTGTTAAACTTGTTTTTTTCTCTGCGTGGGTGCATCCTGCTCACAGAGCTTTACACTCTACCAATTCTTTCTCTTGAGTAACTGTTAGTCACATAAAACAGTTCGGAACATGAAGGGTTTCAAACAGTTTAGGCAAAGGAAGCATAAGGAAGCTAAGCTAATTTTTCTCAGTCTCACAGTTTTGTGACATTAAAGATCGGAGGTTTCTTGATGGCATTTAAGGAAGTTATGGGCAATTTTCATTGAACCTTGCTACCATTCATTTTAAAATAAATTATACCCGAGTCATGCTGACCCATCTCTGGATTGCAGAGTTCTTTCCTCCAAAGTGAATTGCTGTGTTAGGTGAAGTAGGGCTTCTCCTAGCCATAGTAATGTGAGAGTTCAGGAAATAAGTGCTCATGATAAATACATTTTCTTCTAAGTTTCAGAGAAAAGAAACACTGGAATTTTGTTAATCATGTGGCTCTTTGATTATCTGGGTTTTTTTTTTTTTTGCAAATTGATGTTTTTATAAACACTAGTGAGTTTGTACTATCCACTATGCATTCTTCCTACTTGAAAATCTGGGTTTGGGAACAGCTATTGCTTTAATGCAGTGTTGACACTTTACAAAAGACACTTAGGGACTTGATATGACAAGAAAGACTAGCTCAAGTTTGACTTTAGTCTACTGACTCTTGTCATGCATGCTGCCACGTTGGGTCCATCTCTCAATTCATTGTTTCATAGATATGGCACTTTGACTTGGGAAAGAATAATTCAGACACAGTGAGACTATTATCAGTGTTACCAAATGATAATCAGAATGATGAACTCGCTGCGTGGGCATCCTCAGAGTGAATCGAGACATCTACTCGCTTCACAGTTATACCAGGGGAACCCCAATTACCACTAAAAATTGCAGATGAAATTTAACACAGGATCAGAGCTTTATTGTTTTTCTTAATATAGAAAATGTTTCTGTTCAGTTTGCTAATCTTCTTGATTTTTAAAAATGCTTTTATTTAACTTTTGAGAATTTCATACAGTACATTTTGATGGTATTCTTTCCTATCCCTAGTTCCTTCCTGACGCTTCCCCCTATCTATACAAATAATAATAATAATAATAATAATAATAATAATAATAATAATAATAATAATAATAATAAAACAAAAATAAATGCAAAACACTAGCAAACCATGGATTCTGGTTTGTGTAGGCCAAGTGCCCTTGAGCATGGGGCCTGTCCTGGGCTGTGGTTGATATACCCAGTGTCACGCCATTGAATAAATGTATTTTCCCTCTCCCATTAGCTATAAATTTCAAGGAAGTTCTTAGAGGGGGTGTGGATAAGACTCTTGATTTTAAGAATGAGGGAAAATGGGTAAGGCCTCGTTTTTTAGGAAATTTTTATTGCCATTCAATTTATGGTAATTTTACTAATACCTACTTTCTCCCCTTGACTTAAACAGAAAGGTAACTGCATGGTTGGGCTTAAAACTTTTCCTGTTCTACTTATAAAACCTATCTGTTCAAAAGTTAAATATGTGATTGACTAAAAATATATTTTAGCCCAGCAATGGAAGTGCACACCTTAAATTCTAGCAATCTGGAAGTAGAGGCAGGCAGATCTCTGTGAGTTCAAGGCCAGCCTGAACTACAGAATGAGTCTGGTCTACAGAATGAGTTATAGGACAGCCAGAGCTTCACAGGGATACTCTGTCTCAAGAAACCAATAAACAAACAAACAAACAAACAAACAAACAAATAGTGTTTATATTTAACAGGAAATCAGGAAACATATTGTTACAACAACTTATTGTATTAAGATGATTATATAATTTCAAAATTTTACAAAAAAGTGTCATCGTGACTGTTTTCTGTGAATAGGGCATGGAATCAGAATAAATTTAATCTTAAAATTTGTGAAAAGCCTTAAACTGACTTCATTAGCAATATACGCTATTGTATGCACTAATCTTAGGCAGTATTGTAGAGTCACACATATATAATAGCAGTGTCAGGGCCTCTGTCAGTTGTGGACTGTGTCATGGGTTCAGATCCAGCTCCCATCACTTCCCACCTGTGAGAATGCCGCTTAACCTTTCTGTTTCTCAGGTTCTTAATAGAAAACAGAGCAAATACCTGTGCTTTCTTGATACTCAAGAGGACTGTGTCATTCAACACATTCTCCAGACTCGAGCAAATACTGAGCAAAATGTTATTATTGCACTATAGAATCGAATATAATGCATAGAATTAATGAAAATCACATGTAAAATTTTAATTTCTGTTGTTTTTAAACGTGTAGTTGAGTTAATGGGAGTTAATTTTGTGCATGTACATTCAGTTATTTCTTCTATTGTGTTGACTTAATTTCTATTTTATTTCTGAGTGTGTGTGTGTGTGTGTGTGTGTGTGTGTGTATCCCGAGTTACAGTGGAAAGGGTCAAAGTGGAAGGAGTATTTCTTGAAATGGGTTATAGTGAAGAAGAAAAGGATTGAAGGCTGCTGAACTAGACAACACCAGCTCCTCCTCTCCAGGACTGAGTGCTTTCCACCCTCTAGTGAATAATGAGCAGTAAAACTTGCTCCGGGGCTGGGGAGGGCAGTAACTAGCTTGGGAGAGCAGGTGATCACCTCTGGGTGTAGACTGGGTGTGGGTGGGGCGTCGGGTGGAGAGAGAAGGCAGGGCGGGGCTGGAGAAAATCCCAGAGCAAGCAGCAGCCTGCTTTCAGACTCTGGGCTGGGTTTGGGATTTACTGAGGGCCAGGGAGGCCTTGCTGAGATTAGGCATGTTTGGGCCTTGCAAGAATGGGATGGAGGCTGAGAGAAAGGAGAAAAACACATGAGAGTTTGCCAAAACCTTTTTGCACGGTACAGGAAGCAGTTCTGAGGCGGGTGCAGCTTTGAGGCGCGTGCTGTTGAAAACCTGGTAGGGAAGAGAGAGAGAGAGGGGAGAGACTGGGCAGGGCAAGTGACTGAAGGTATGAGCTAAGGAAAGGTTGGCATCAACTGAATAAAACTGTGGAGGCTCCAGGCTCCCCATGAATCAAGATGCAGGATTAGAATATGCTCGTCCCTAAATCCAATTAAGAGCTGGATGCAACAATGGCCTCTAGTGCCATGCCTTTGTGTGTGATTTCTCTGGACTCAGGGAAGGCTGCTGATGCATGCAAGGGCAAAGTCTGAATTTGGTTTCTGTAGCGGATGATGAGCTGGGTCTAATTGTAGAGTTCATAATGAACTGAAGTCAAATGTAACATTCTGATTTTTTCGTGGGATCTGTTTAGGACTTCTCTGAGGAGATAATGAGTCACATGGGAGGCTAGCTAAGGATTTATGTATCTACTTATTAAAGTGATAAACTGGGCTAGCAAGTCGGCTCACTGGATAATAAATAAATAAGAAAGAAAACAGTGTAAACAGTGTGATTTGTGGGTGAAGGGGTGAGTAAATAGTTCTGATACTTTCATTATAATGGATCTCTTCAGATAAGAGCAAGTACCCCAGACCACCATAAAATCTACCATTTTAACACCACGCTCAATCATGTCTGGGATTTCTTGGAGGACTTCATGCAATTGCTCATGAGCAGAGTTGGCCAGAAGCCATGCTTTGGTATAGATGGCCCTTCTATATTTTACTAAGCACCTAATGAAAATATCTTATTAGAAGGACCCAGACACTTGTCCTTCTTCTATTGGGGAAATAGACCAAGACACAGCCCTCTGAGGTGACCCTGGTTTTATTGTATAAAGGAACTAAATTTATTGGTGTGTTACAGTAGCTTTAAAAACACTTTACGGCCAAGTGTTGTGTTCCATTCCTTCCAGCATTTGAGAGACAGCGGCTGGTGGATCTCCAGGAGTCTGAGGTCAGCCTGGTCTACATAGAGAAGCCAACTAGGGCTATGGAGTGAGATCTGTAAATAAATAAATACATTTTAAATGAAGGGTTTTGAGCACTGTCTACTCAAATCTCAGGCATCAGTAGAGCAGAAGGTGCTCTGCTGATGTACAATGCTTTGTGTTCCACGGGTTTTATCCTCTCATCATCCAGACTCTGCTGCTGGACAAGCTCTGCTGCCTCTTCCATTAGGATGGGGCTTCTGTCTGGATTCTCAGCCACATGTTGGTTACTTGACTTCCTGACTATATCTTCACCTAATTTGAAAACTATTAGAAAGCTTCGAAGTTCCAGAGCTACAGGGGAAGAAACAAGTATTGATTATTTCATGTTAGAGATTTTAAAGTAATTTTTGTTTTCATGGAGAGCTCTTTTGGTACTCACAAGAAATAAATGATCACATAAAATGTATTCTCTGTGCGTGTTTTTTTTTTTTTTAAACAAACTGAGTGTTAAAGCTATTTATGGGGAACTAACATAAAATCATTCTGGACTCAACGTTGAGTTGGTAGCCGTCATTACCTCTAAAGTTTGGCATGTAGATCCTTTGATGGAACTGGGTGCATTTCCTTCCTGTTGCAGAATAAAATTCCCATGTGTCCCCAGAACCTCCCAAGTGCTTGCTGCCGGTGATAAGACAAGACCAAGACCAAAATGTCATCTATTCAGTTGAACTGCAGACAAGAGTGCAGCATGGCATGTGAAACCCACAGCTGAAGGCATTATACTACATACAAATGTATAAGATAATGCATGCCTGTGATTATAGCATGGGGAAGTAGAGGCAGGGGTTCACAGTCTTCCTCAGGTACATGGAGAGCTCAAGGGCAGACACCCTGTCTAAAACAACAGCAATAACAACAACAGCAGCAATGTCAACAACAACAGAGCATAAAATCTGATAGAACATCTGCACGGCAGATCACGAGGTTATATAAGTGAACAAACAATTGGCCACTCACATGATGCAGTTGTCAGAGCCAGACCTATTTATCACCAAAGGACTCATGCTTATTGCTTTTCTTTCTACCACAAACTGATTTTTAGAATTGGGTAGAATATCATAGATAAAGGTTTGATTATGTGGTAAACACAGTAGCCTAGTTGGGAGCTGAAAAGTAGACTTCCAACAATGAGTTGTGCAAACTCTGAAGTGTAATGAAGGCAGTAATTTTCATGTCTATTTATTCAGCATCTGTCCATCAGTTCCTGTCATGTGCAAATCACCATTGCAGTCATTTGGAACTTAGTAAAATATCTTTACACCCCTGAGTTATTGGTGCTTATGGTCTTATAGAGGGAAGAAAATGAGGATAATAAAGTAAATAGAGAGCTTGACATTTAAGAATGTGTGAATCACTTTGGGAAAAAATAAATTGAAGAAGGGTAATATAAAACTGGAAATTCTTTTGGATAAATAAGGGGATTAAGTTAAGTTTTCTTGAGCCCATGGTTGTTGAGTGTATCTTTGAATAAAAGTGAGATTGTCCATCTGGGAAATGGATATATCAACTGAAGGAAAGAGCCAAGAAATTATCTTTGATTTCTCTTTGTTTAAGGCAGTGTTTCCTATAGCCCAGGCTAGCTTCAAACCTACTATGATGCATCTAACAGCCAGTCCTTGGATTACAGGTGTATGTCAATACACTTGTTTTATGAGGTGTTGGGGAGTAAAGTCAGAACTTCTTGAATGCTGGGCAAGTGATTTCCCGAGTGAACTACATCCTTAGCACCTAATGAAAATATCTTAAACAAGAAAGTCTCTAGAGTTTAGAAGATGGAGATGATGTCAGGAAGCCAAAGGGAGGGATATGACAGAAGATATGGGGAACTTAGTAAAACCATCAAAGAGGAACTTAAATTTTTCAATGAACCTGATGTAATATTTCTGAGTTCTAACAGAGACCAGATGTGATTTGACTGCCATGTTCAGAGAAACCCTCTAATACAGCCTCTAGTGATAAAAAGAATAACGGATATGGAAGCCATGAGGCTACTGAAGGAAACCAAGAGAATCGTCTCAGCTGAAGTCTTAGTGTCAGCAATGCAGGTGAGAGCAAGCTGTCTGGAATCCCTGCAGGAAGTGGGCCGAGAGGACTTGCAGGTGGTTTGGATATGGGGCATGGAAGGAAAGGAGAAAGAAGAGCCACAGGGCTGGATTGGGCAAGCACACACACAAACAAACAGAAACCCTGAGAGTTCAGGAAGGGGAGACAGAGCGAGCCAATGAGTGTGGGAACTGGTAAACAGTAAGGAGGAAGCAGGAAGTGTGCACACTGGGACCAAACACTCCCATATTGAACACTATTGTATTATGGTGAGCATGAGAAATTGACTATTTGATGGGAGATGTTATTTTGTAAATATGTTTCTCATACTGGTTAATTAATAAAGCACTGTTTGGCCAATAGGAAAGCAAGATAGGCAGGGCTAGGAGACTAGGAGGAGGAAAGAGGAAGTAGTTAGGAGGAGTCAGCATGTAGAGCCTAGAGAAAGCAAGATGCAGGCCATGGCTCTTCTATAAGATGACCACGTAGAAATACTCAGATAAGTAGAAATGGGATAATAATTAAGACAGAGCTAGCCCATAAACAATAATGGTGACTGGCCAACAGGATTGTATCAAATACAGAGTCTCTGCTTGTTATTGGCATGGTAGCGGAGCAGTGGGACCAGACGGGCAGGGAAAACGTGCTCGTAACAACTATTGATTGATTTCAATTTCTGGGAAACTGAGGAATGGAAAGCTGGACATGGGAGAGTTTAAGGGAAAACAGGAGCGAGAGAGAACACAGAGAACTAACTCTTCCAGCAGCTTTACCTAAAACTAAAGGATGATAAAGGGGCTGAGACTGTGGCTCAGCTGGTACAGCGCTTGAACACAGCAGAGAAAAAGCCCGGGTTCCAGCCTTAGTGATGGCATAAACCATGGCACACGCCTGTATTCTCTGGACTGGGGAGGCAAAGGATGGGAGTTCAAGGTTATCCTCAGCTACATAGTTGAGGCCTCCCCAGATGACACACATACATAGAATCCTGTCCCCTGCCACATAAAAATAAAAACAAATGAAAGACTTTAGGCTTTGAGAAAGGAGCATTCATTTGTGTGTTCAGGGGAATGATTTGGCCCAGAAAGTACATTTTTAAAAAATATTTATTTATTTTTATTTTTGTGTGTGTTTGACTTTATGTATATGTTCACCATGTGCATGCAGTACCCGTGGAGGTCAGAAGAGGGCCCGGATCCCTGGACCTGGAGTTAGAGCTATTTATGAGCAAACATGTGGGTGCTGGGAACCAAATCCTAGTCTTTTGCAAATGCTTTTAACCACTAAACCGCTTCTCCTGCCATGTATGTATGCATGTGTGTATGTATGTATGTATGTATGTATGTATGTATGTATGTATGTACATACATATGTGTGTGTCTCATTTAAGACAAGTCTGTGACAATGCTTCTCCAACACATGGAGGGAGAGTCAAGATAAATATTAGAAACAGCCTCCTGGCCTTCTGGCAGTGAGACCAGGAAATTACCTAAAGTTATCCACCAAAAATCAAAAGATAAGATCATAACACAGCAGGTGGCTTTGAATGCTTCCAGTGTCCAGTGAGCTACCAAAACCACAATGATCAGAGACACTCAGTCTTTTGTTTGCACGATCCTTTTTTTATATACACAATTGGCCGAGAGTCTGGACCCCATGGCCAGGCTGGCTGGCACAGGTGCTGGTTGTGCTGCAGGAATTACTAGTTATGTGGCCAGAGACAGGCTACTTAAACTCTCTATGTCCGAGTTTACATGTTTGTAAAACAATAATAAAGTAAGTGTTCCATCTGCCAGCTCTGAGAACTAAAGAGAATGGTGTAGCTTAACACAGTGTGCAAGTGTCTGTGAATATCTTTGTGAGCAGTGACAACTCCTGCCTTGTGTGCGCTCATTTAATCCAGACAGACCTAGAGAACCAGGGTAGTCAAGAAAAGACTTGCTTATTTATTTAGTACTTCAAACATTTCATTATATGTTATTATTGTGTGTATGTATTTATGTGTGCAGGTACTGTAGAACATTATTTGAGTGTGGCAAAGATGTGTTACAATTATTTATGTTGTAGAATATTACTTTAACTGTGTAAAGGTGTGTTGTGTTTGTTCCTGCTACATTTGTTTAAAGATGTCAGGATGTGTGTTTAATTATATAAGGATGTGTCGCATCCGTTTTACCTTGTCTGCCTAAGATACCTGACGGGTCTAATAAAAAGTAAATAGTCAATATCTAGGTAGGAGAGGATAGAAGGGGCTAGCGGGCAGAGAATAATAGGAGAAGAAATCTAGACTCAGGAGAAAAGGATGAGAGAAGAAGGAAGAGGAGAGAACAGGAGACACACCCAGGACAAGAAGTCAGATGGACATAGAGAAGCAGTGAAGGTGAGACATACAGAAGGAAGGAAGGTAAAAAGCCCAAAGGCAAAAAGTAGATAAAGAGAACCCAGTTAATTTAAGTTAAAAGAGCTAGCTAAGCTAGACTGAGCATTCAAAACTAATAAATCTCTGTGTCATGATTTGGGAGCTGATTGGTGGCCCAAAAGAGAAAGCCTATGGCTGGACAGTGGTAGTATATGCCTTTAATCTCAGCACTTGGGAGGCAGAGACAGGAGGATTTCAGTGAGTTCAAGGCCATCCTGGTCTACAAAACAAGTTCCAGGACTGTTACTTGGAGAAACCCTGTCTAAAGCAAGCAAGCAAGCAAACAAACAAAAAGGTGTGTGTATGCCATGATGGGCATGTGGAGATCAGAGGTCACCACAGGAATGGGTTCGACATCCTGGGTTCCCAGGATAAAGCTCAAGTTATCAGGATTGACCGTAAGGGACATTAGAGTTGTTTATTTTCACATAGTGACTATGGGGAGCTGCACAGTGCTTGTCATAGAAGTCTTATTTAAAGGGACCAACACAGAGTGTCAGACCTGACCAGCTGAAGCTGAACAGAGATTCTGTAAGGGAAAGTCAGTATTTGAAAGTGTACCATGGTGAGCTCCCAGACAGAGTTGGAACTATCTGGACTGCGAATTGATGGCTGGAGACAGAGTCCTGCTGCACTGCTGCACTGGAATTTACACTTGCCCTTTTTACAGGGAGCGATCATCCACCATTGTAAAACCGGAGTCAACAAGGAGCCTCCTCCAGCCTCACTACACATCACAGCAGGAGACTGACCTCCTTTCCCTCATTTCAGTGAGTTTGTCCTCCACTCCAGCTCTGCTTTCACCAGTCCCCCAGTTACACCTGTCAATCATCTGCAGACTCTCACTTTCACACTGACTCCTTACTTTTCTACTTCTACTTACTCAAGGCCAGCTTGAGCCAAACTCTGGGGCTCCATTATTTTTCTCTAGCCAGGCAGTGTGACATTTCCAAGGCCCCCAGGGTGCTCTAGGTTCTTCCAAGGGAACATTTATTCAGCTTCCTTTATTTTATTTTATTTTTTATTTATTTATTTTAGCATACAATACAAAGAGAAACAGCACCAGGAATGCTTGTGAAATGTCTTAAATTCTGACACAATCCCTGGAACACATCAGGCTGTTACAAATGCTGAAAAATGGATAAATTAAAGTATTAACAATTTTCAGTCATGTAGACAACAAGCTATCAAGCCTGGCCTGGTGTTGTATGCCTGTGGTCCCAGCACTTGAGAAGTCGAGTCAGGAATGTTCCAGATTATGCTCAGCTACAATACCTTCCCCCACCAGAAAAAAAAAAAACATTAAAAAGTTATACTTTTGTTAAAGCTTGTACAAGACTGATTGCCTGGTAAAAACATCAGTGATAATGAAGAAAGAGCTGGAAAGTTTCTGGCCCAGGGTTATTTATCTTGTCTTATCTTTTGATTTCAAAATAGATATTTATTAACCACATCTGTGTTTGATTTAATGTCCTTGTGATTTTTCAGTCAAAAATCCCCTTTTCTGGAATGCATAAACAGATGCCCTCATTTCCAGAAACCTGAAAGATAAGAGCTCTGTCAGATGACATCTGAAGCTGTAAAAGAAACCTCTCTGCTTTGCCCTCACCTGACTACCCAATCTTTCTACCACTGTACTTTAACTCCACCAATGCCTTCATTCCTAACTTTCTTTGTTCTGTTACTATAAAAACTTTTTGAAAGTGTTGTGTTAAGAGTAGTTTTCCACCTGCTGGCCTGCCTGGTCCCAGAGCCATGCCAGCCCAAACAACATGCAGAGACACTGTATTTGATATAATGCTGTTGGCCACTTACTTGCTTCTTATCTGCTGGTTCTCTCTTAAATATTAACCCATTTCTATTAATCTAAGTACTTCCACGTGGTCTTGTCTTACCGGAGAGGAGCTGGTCTTCTTTCCTCTCAGTCCTCCATCTTCAATCTCCTCCCTACTACTTCCTCTCTCCTCCTAGTCTCCTAGTCCTGCCTATCTTGCTTTCCTATTGGCCAGCAGTGCTTTATTCATTAACCAATGTGAGAAACACATTTACAGAATTACATCTCCCATCATCTCCTCTTTTCTGTCTAAATAAAAAGAAGGGTTTTAACCTTAACATAGCAAAATATATAACAAAACAGTTATCAAATAATCACAGTTAACAATATTTAGTCTGTTAACATTTGGCAAGATTTAAGAAAATATTCCATTATCTATTCTATCTTTGTGAGTCTAAGTTCCTGTATGTAACTTATCTTTAATCCTAACTAAGGAAAATTATAACCATAACTATCTGTCTTCAACTCACTCAAAGACCACAGAAGGATAATATATAAACTCTAGAAATGACAGAGACAACTCTCTGCCTGGTCAGTCACCCAAAATTCTTCTGTAATGTTCCATCTTCAGCCTATAGGCCATAGTGTGTCTGGCAGACTACTCAGCAAAGCAGGAAACTTTAAACTTTGGCAGTTTGTCAGTCACTTTTCTCTGTGTCCTGCAGAATGTCTGGCAGACTCTTCCATGAAGCAGGAATCCTGTAGCAATGTCCAACTTGTGTCAGCAGTCACTTTTCTGTGGGTCCTGCATTTCCAGTTTATACAGCATAAAGTCAAATAGTCCAGACAAGAGCAGTATCTTGTCCAAATGGCTAGTCTTACCATATTGAATGCAAATTCCATAACGTGTTTCTTCATGGTCCATCTTCTTTTCTGATGCAGGTGGTGTTGCCAGGAGCAGTTGTGCCTCACTGTTAAGAAAAACACTAAACCATTTTAAATGCCATATTCTGTAGGTCTTTGAAAGGTTTGAAGAATGCCTATCCATCTCAAATACATCTTGAAAACCTAACTCACTTAACTCTAAATTTTGACTATCATAGGTAACTATCTATAATCTGTACTAATTATACATTATATTTCTAAATGAGCTATAGAAACACAATACCTAAACAAAAGGTGAAATATACATATCACAAAATTGACCTTAAATTGTATCAATAAATGAAAATCCATTCTAAAGCAAAGTATTCATGTCTATACCATATTCCCCTTTTACCTTTAAAGAGATGGGTGTGATCATTAAATATTTATCACCAAACCTATTTAAATGAAAACAAACATTTATAAACAATATTTGGGAATTTGGGCACCATTCTTTCCAAACTGCTTCCTGCTGGTAGGGGGCGCTGTTATGGGGAATCCTAACAAGATGCAGAAATCCTGGCTGTAGTCTGCAAGGCTGCCTTGTCCAAGCTGCTTTGAATGTTGGATCACCTGAAACACTGTTTCAGGGGGTCTGGCTTGATCAAACCACATTAGTCTGAAAGGAATCCATAGCTTTTCATTTTCTGTGGAAACAAAAATAGAATCCCTTTTCCCCAGTAACCTGTCCTTAGACTTAAATTTTGGAGTCAAAGCATTTTTAAGATATGTAAATTGAATTAATCCAGCAGCATTTCTTTTAACAGTTGTTATTTCCTCAGCAGTCAAACAATTTAAAGACAACAGAATAGTGTAAAGTATCCAAAGTTTCACTGTGCTTTTCATCTTTACATGGCTTTTTTATTACTATTTCTTCTACTTTTATTTTTTTCATTTTTTGAGACAGGGTTTCTCTGTGTAACTTTTGTCTGTCCTGGAACTAACTCTGTACACCAGGTTTACTTTGAAATCACAGAGATCCACTTGCCTCTGTCTCCTGAGTGTTGGAATTAAAGGCGTGTGCCACCACACCCAGTTACTCTACTTCTTTTTTTCTTTTGTAGACCATTGTATCCTGTTTCTTTTTCTCTCAAAAGCCTACATATATTTTTAAACACACTGTAAATCTTTAGCGGTTTTTCTTAATGTGAATCTGTCTTTACTGTAAATCTTTATCTTTTTCTGGCCATGAGTCTTTTATCTCGCAAACAACAACATTGCTAAAAAGAAAGCCACAGTTGTTTCAGCCACGGGCTATCCAAGATGGTGGCGGGTACTTTTACCACCAGAACTGAGCTGTGCTCACTGCCTTGGTCTACGCTGCCATCCAGCAGCATGCTGCCAGCTTAGAGATGTGGTCACTGTCACTGCCAGCTCTCGTACACACCTTTCAGTTATTAGCAGAGCTCTTTAAAAGCCATGTGGTTTTTTGCCACTTATGCTGAGTCAGGAAACCTCCCTTAAAGGAGCCACACAAGTCTTTGCTTACCTCTAGAAAAACAAAGTCCAACTGAGAAAAATGCTGTTACGAAAAAGCTTTGTTTGTCTTTGTTTTTTGTTTTTTTTTAAGATACAAAGCTGTTGGCCTGTTATAATCATTGCTTAATGGCTAGCTCTGTCTTAAATATTAACCAATTTCTATTAATCTAAGTATTTCCACATGATCTTATCTTACCGGAGAGAGGGGTTGGCATTTACCCTGTAGGCCCTCCATCTTGAATCTCCTCCCTACTACTTCCTCTCTCCTCCTAGTCTCCTAGTCCCACCTATCTTGCTTTCCTATTGGCCAACAGTGCTTTATTCATTAACCAATAAGAAAAACATATTTACAGAATGGCATCTCCCATCAGTGTTACTGCACTGGAACATGGCATTTGGGGCAGCCTGAACCTGTGCTCCTGGCTCATGGTCACTGATGCTCCCCTCCAAGATAAATGATCACTCCTTCCATCTGAGATGGGAGCTGAGTTCTTGTATCAGCAAAGGTCTTCCTGGCTGTTTGAGACTTCAAAAAGAATGAAGAAGAAAAGTGGCCAGGCAATGAGGGGAAGGTGGTACTGAAAAGTTGTCAAATGGCCTGAGGAGGAGGCCTTGGGGCTCACCAAAAAGTTAGTACCTGTGACATATTGGTCTGATGTTCTATGGATTCATTGTTAGCTATTTTAACTTTGATTAATTTTTATTATAATTAGATTAAATAAATGAGTATTTGAAAGCATATGAACATAAAGGCTCAAACTGAGACCCAGATACCATATTCATAAGTTCTAAAGTTAATGGGAACTTTCAACAAGAGAGAAGGCTGGCCTCTTCCCTACAGATGCAATCTGTCTTACTCAGGAGCATGTGCATCCCACGACACATTTGCTTGATCCTGGTGTATGAGTACCACGTCAACCCTGGGAGACATCTAATTCCTTCCAGATAAAGATAGGCAAGAGGTTGGTCATTTCCCTCATGAACAGAGGCTCTATCCTTTGCCTTAGGCTCAGCTTCTCCAAAAACGGCTTTCTCTCCTCTGCCTGTTATAGCACCACCAGTACCCACGCATGGGGAAGACGTTGCCTCCATCCACATACCTGTGGTGTATGTTCTTATAATCTTATAAGTCACCTTCTCATTCTGACTTGAATTACAGTTGGTTGTTTATGTACCTGCTCCTGCTTCTTGTGCTCTGTTGTACACACACACACACACACACACACACACACACACACACACCTCTTACCCCCTACTCCACAACCCCTTCCTTACACCCACACATATCCCACACCTGCCCACACACACTCACACAGATTTCACACTCCTCCATACCCCACATCCACACCCAGCCACACACCCACACCCCACACTCGCCCCTATCCATACACCCACACCCCACCCTCAATATAACCTCCCTAAAGAACAGGAAGTGTCCTTCTCAGGTTTCACAGGGCCTTTCCCTTTGTACTTACTGTTCAAAGCAGGAAGAAACCAATTTGGGAGAGTAAATAAATGGAAAGTGTTGGGTAAATGCCTCTTGACCAATTCCACATAGTGAAGAGCTACACAAAAAAGAGGAAGAAGGAAAGAAAGAAAGGAAGAAAAAAAAGAAAGTTAAAATGAAGGTATGAGGCACAGAGGAATTAGGACCTACTGCTTACCTTGTATTATAACGTGCAATTAAGTGGCACCATCTCTAAAGCCTTTAATTGAGGTGTGAGAAAAGAACGCTTATGTCTTTTTAATAAAGCATTCACTTCAAGAAGGGCATGACACAAAGGAAGGAAGGAGAATGTGGTTACAGCAGCTGTCGTGTGGTTTTCAGTTCCATACCTGAGATGCCTCTATAAACAGGGTGTGTTGTGTGAGACCTGGCCAGATGCAAGCGTGAACTTGCTGAGTTCTGTGAGAAAACAGATGCATACTGATGTGGTTGAGATCTTGATGTAGCATACCCAAGGTTCCAAACACCTAGTTTCTTTTTTAATATAACATTTTATTAATCCTTTGAGAATTTTATCCATATTTTTGTCATATTCACCCCTCCGTTCCTCTCCAACCCCTCTCATATCTATTGTTCCCCTCTCAACCTTATGCCTTCTTTTCTTTATGACCTAAAAGTACATTTTGAGCTGTCTAGATATGTGTGCATGTTGGACTATCCACTAGAGCTTGCTCAACCTACCACGGGCGGCCACGCCCTTCAGCGAAAGCAACTATCCCTCCTCCAGAAGCAATCAGCTGTCCACAGCTGTCGGTTTAGGGGTAGGAGCTCATGAGCCCCTCCCTTCTCCGATCTGGAGTGTTGACTATTTTGATCTTGTGCAGGCAACCACAGCAGCTGTGGTCATGTGACTGGAGCAGTCCTGTCATGTCCAGAAGGCACAGTTCCAACCCTGTCCCATCCACCCTCTGGCGCTTACAGACTTTTATGACCCCTCTTCCATGATGAAGGTACCTGAGTCTTGCAGGAGGAGAGTGTGGTCATGTGATACCGATGTCCCACTTGTGGCTGAGCAGCCTAGATACCTAGATTTGGCCAGTTGTAAGATTCTGTGTTCTGCCTTCCACTGCACAGCAACACTTACCTGATGAGGTCTGAGATAGGCAGACCTGGGTTTTTTTTGTTTGTTGGTTGGTTTTTTGTTTGTTTGTTTTTGTTTTATTTTTAACTGACTTTTTATAAGATGTGGGGGTATTTTAGAAAAGGAGGGCCAGCTGCTTACTAATTTTCTGATTTAGATGTCAGCTGACCGGTACGAGCAGGTGCTTGGGCAGCGACAGTGTGCACCCCCTCTGAGAGAATGTGAGCAGCATTGTAATTTATCTTATGTTTTAGCTTAAGTCATGATTGCCATCACATGACATACAGCTATTCACTTTCAGGATCTGAACTCTTAGAACCTTGTGGGAGGTGGGGATGTTTCCACCCCTCTGTCTGTGATTAATTTCTTAGAGCTGTTCTCTTGGTACTTATTTCTCATTGAAGTTGTGCATCTAAGTAGTGGGTTGCAAATCAGTGGCTGGACACCCAGTAATTTTATACTGAAGAAAGAAGACAAAATTCTGTCACTGAGAGTTTGGAGAGAAGGCTCAGTGGTTAAGAGAACTCACTGCAGCTGGTACTGGTGGTGCACGCCTTTAATCCCGGCACTAGGGAGGCAGAGGCAGGAGGATCTCTGTGAGTTCGAGGCCAGCCTGGTCTACAGAGCAAGTTTCAGGACAGGCTTCAAAGCCACATGTCTCAAAAAGAGAAACCATGTCTCAAAAAGCAAGAAAGAGAGAGAGACAGAGAGAGACAGAGACAGAGAGACAGAGAGAGACAGAGACAGAGACAGAGACAGAGAGACAGAGACAGAGAGACAGAGACAGAGAGAGACAGAGAGAGACAGAGACAGAGAGAGACAGAGACAGAGAGAGACAGAGACAGAGAGACAGAGAGAGACAGAGACAGACAGAGACAGAGAGACAGAGAGAGACAGAGACAGAGAGAGACAGAGACAGAGACAGAGACAGAGAGACAGAGAGAGACAGAGACAGACAGAGACAGACAGAGACAGAGACAGAGAGACAGAGAGAGACAGAGAGAGAGAGAGAGAACTGACTGCTTTCCCAGAGGACCTGGGTTAGCACCTGGGTTTGGTTCCCAGAACCTTCATGGTAGCTCACAACCATTTCTCACTCCTATCTGAAAGAATCTGGCTTCTTTTGGCCACTTAGGCCCTGCATACACATGGTGCACATTCATACTTCCAGTCAGAACACCCATACATATTAAAATAAGGAGAAAAAAAATCCTGCAGTTAAAATCCTTTCCTCACAAGCTACATAGCAAAAGCTCTACTCTTATCAAGTGGACATGAGCCCTCAGTGGGAACTTTTTCATTCAGCACTACAGAGATGTCTCCTGAGGTGAATGATGCTCCTTTACTAAAGCTTCCTGGCTGTAGGTGTAGTGAGGAAATGGGGGACTCGGCATTTACCCTGTGTGCACTCATCATCCCATGAAAAACTCCCCATCTTACTCTAGAATCAGTTTGCTCATGGAAACATTCCATTTCCTTTTATGGGGATCCAACCTACACTGCCCAAAAGCAAACCGATCTCCCACACAGAAGCTTCCTTTATGAATTGAGGGATGTTCAAAAAATGGTCCAGGCTGAAGAGGATTCATTATTCTGCACTTCTATGTCTAGAAGGGCAATAAACTATTCAGAACATTCTGGATCATGACATCAGGATTCTTTTTTGAAACTGTAGCATGGATATTTACTCCCAAGAAGATAGAGCATGCAAAAAGACTTGCAATGCAGAACAGCAGGAAGGTGATTACATCAGAAAATATATACATTAATTTTGGAAGGGTACTGATGAAAAGGACAGAAAGAGATTGAAAAGAGTGTCATGTAGGAAATAACAAATATTGGGATTTTGAAGCTTAGTAATAAAGATTATAAATTCCAATAAAGATGCCATTTATGGGGAATAAAAAGCATAAAAACATCTCATATTCTGCCGGGTTGACTTTAGTCAACAAACAGCTCTTTATTTAAAAACATACACTAAGCAAAAAGTCTGATTCGGTGACTATGCTCACCAGAAGAGTCAGGGCGTGGAAGAATAATTTTCTCTGATGGCTGGATACTGGGCCAAGAGCCAAAATGAGCACCAATGAGCACTCAAAACAATTAGAAAAGGACTCATTCCGAGTCAGCAGGTGTCTGTGAACAGAGGGATTATTAATCTGTCCTGACTGAAATGCTTAAGACACAGGCTTAGTACTGGAAAAGCCAGTGAGCAGGGAAGGACCCACTCTGTCAGAGTCAACTAAATATCCAAGTACTCGGGACACAGATGTGGCAGGAAATGCAGTTGATTAATACCTATGGCTTTTTTGTTTGTTTTTACACTTTTAAGAGAAAAGTTTGAGTGCTAAAATTTCCTGACTGACAATGTTTACATTTTAAGTAAAATCTAGTACATCATTTCTCTATTTCCCTTCTTTCCTCTAGTCCCTCCCGTGTGGCCTCTGCCTCCCCCTCAAATTAATGGCCTATTTTTCTTTTGAATATTATTGTTACCCATATCTATATGTAAACACATGAATCTATAAATTTACCCCGGTAAATCCATATGGTGTTGCTTTGTGAACACGATTTCAGGGCTGACCACTTTGTATTAGATAACCACTTAAGGTACCCCCAAGAGAGGCTAATTCTTACTCTGTGTAGTCATTAGTTGTGTGTGGTTCTTCTTCTAGGATTGGACCCCTTGAGGTGTCCTTCCTATTTATTAGTCTGTCCACTGATGCTGTCCTTGTTGATGCACCCATATTGTTAACATATCTTTTACCACACACACACTTGATGTGTGTGGTAGACGCAGAAATATATAACTGTTTGATATTTGATACAAAAAAATGTCTATTTGATATTCTGTATGCCTTTTTTTCTTAAAAGGTTTTCTTCAGTTTTCAATGTGGACAGAAAAACCAAATAAATACAGTTTTGTTTTAAAATTAAAATTCTTCTTGAGGGCTGGACAGATGGCTCAGCAGGTAAGAGCATTTGCTGCTTGTACAGTGGACCAGAGTTCACATGGCAGCTCACAAGCATCTGTGACTACAGTGTCGGGGATCCAGCTACTAAACGCACACATGGTACTTATAGAGCAAAACACCAACGCTCATGAAATAAGGATAAATGAAAAAATGAAAAGTCCTTTTTATTCAAAGATACAGCTTTCTTAGGAAATTTTTTTTATGGAGTTAAAGGTTTCTATGGAAACATTGGAGTATGTATGCACTTTCTTTTAAACAATAGCACTTCAGAGCTGGAACCAACATTTCACTACTGTAGGCAACCATGTGACATAGTTACAGGCCATTCCTTTGAAGAATTGTGGTCAAGGGTGGGTATAGTTACAAATAGCTTTGAGGGAGAGGGAGGCATGACCCAAGAATTGTTAGTTAGTTCACAAGTTCAAGTAGCTGTGTTTCCACCCTCGATTCATATAGCTTTGGCATATTGTTTCAACAAATAATAGCCAGATACTGAAAAGCTGATGGGAATTGTAGTATATTTATGAAAGCCGTTTTTCTTGTAGTAACTTTGACATCCTTGATTTTGAAAATATTTTGAGATCAGATTTTTGGGAACAAAAACCGCCTAGATTTTCTTTTTCTTCGAAAAAGTTTTACTGTCATCAATCTATTTCTAGAATTTGCCATGTGGTCATGATGCAAAAGAAAGTCTCAAAGTCTCTAAAAAATATTAAGGTGCTAGAAAATGATCTCTGGTGGGAAGGAATGTCCCACATCCAAAGTTTGAGAGAGAAAGAGAAAGTGACTTGTAAAAGTATGATTAGAGAGGCCTTTGAACCCACTGGAAATCAACACTGACTGGATGGACCTTTGAGCTTGTTTCCTGCAAACACCCATCATTTAAATAGTCATACTTCCATCTTTCTCACCCAGAGAAAGAGAGCCAGCAACCCACACCCACTCACGGGACAATAATCCTGTGTTTATATGGATCAGAAGGGAATTTCTCACATGCACAAGTATGCCTACATAGACAAAAACACCAAGTACCACACACACACACACACACACACACACACACACACACACACACACACACACACAAACGTAAACACATGCATGCACAGTCTGGACGGACCTCCTTATACATTTTCATTTGTTCAAAAGTTCACGGTCCCTTTAGAACTAACTGCTTAGGGAGCAAGTCAGCAAATCTAAATCTACTGGGGCTGCTAAGCTCAAGACTGTGCCATGAGAGCCTGCGGTAACTCCTCTCTAACCTGAAGAGAAATCCATGACTTCCTAGAGCATGGAGAACAAAGGATCTTCTCACCGGAGAGGCTGGTCATGAGCACATGTTTCTTCCTGTCTCCATCCGGGAACCCTGGCCATGGGAGTGGAATTCCTTTGACAGCACAGGTCAATCATGGTGAGATGCATAGGACAGCTTCAGAGTTTACATTGTCCTCTTGCACTGCTTGTCCTCGAAGTCCGGAGCTGAGTCATCCTAATGGAAAGCATGGAACTGGGGGAAGGTGGCGTGGTATCTTTGGCGCTCCCAGCTTGGTAAACCTCTGTCAAAGGCTAAAGAAAGTGTGCGTGGGGTGGCTTTGCCCAGCCTCTCCTTTCTCTTTTTTGCTTTGGCAAAGAGCTGAATGCATGCCTTCTGTTTCAAAGGAGGATCAGGACACAAGGAAACTCAGCTTCAGCACAAACCTGAAATTTTCCAGGTGGATGAACACTGAATTATGTATTCCAATCCCTGCCTGCTCATTTCCAAGTTTGAGCTTCAGAAGTCAGCTTGCTGTAGCACATGGTTCACCGGGCATCACACTCTGTGAGACGGAGGAATGAAAACCAGGGAACATTCGGGACAGAAGCCTCTCCACTTTCGACCATGAGTGAGCTCACTGGGGCATGCGCTTTATGTTGTCTTTCCGTGTTCACAGGACAGGCACTTGCTAGGACTCCTTATTTACTTGACTTGGTTCATGGCAATGAAGTTCTCTCTCAGCACTTCCTGGGATTTCCTTTGTTTCTCTAGGTTACTACTCTGATCATCATTTTCTTCTAGCTTTCAGGTCATTTCCCATCCCTTACCTTTAGTGTCTTTTTTGGTGTCACTTTCAACAATATTAACCTCCAGAGGGGAAACGGGAACATTGGGATGGGCACCTGTCACCTTCTGACTGAGTGTTTGCATTTAGGAAAGTGAATTCCACTAGTCAGGGAACCAACAGATACCCTCACAGGCATCAGAGCCCTTGACGAAGACATCTATAAAGAGTTGAGCATATTTGTAAACATCTATTATTGTTTAGGAATCTTAGAAATGATGTCATTGGGTCAATGCTGCGACACTTGCACACACACACAGTGGTGGCTTGTCTTGTTGGCAGCCACTCTTGCCAGCTGTGTAGCCAGACATCATAAATGAGAGCTAGCTGCAGAGCTGGGGACACACAGGCTTGGAGTGCTGCCACCTTTAGGAGAGCTGATTGTGCAGTAATGTGTGTCTGTGATTATGGGGGACGCATATGGGCTTAAAGGGTACCAAAGAAGAGTGGAATCTGTTCTTTGCCCGTTTCAGAGAGCCAAATGTGCTGTTGATAATTACAGTTCTGATGCTCGCTGGGGCAGCACATGTACTAAAATTGGAACGATACAGAGAAGATTAGCATGACCCCTGTGCCAGGATAATTGCAGTTCTGTGTTGGAGGAACCTGTGAAATTGGCTGTTGTTCCATTCAGAAAAAAATACTAATAAAAATATAGTGTGAATGTAATGCACTTTTTCAAAAGGTAATCTTTTATTGATTCTTTGCGAATTTCACATCACGCACCCGAATCCCACTCATTTCCCAGTCCTCCCACATCTGCACTCTCTCCTGGTAGAGATTAAAAAACAATTAAAAAGAAAATAATAAAAACTATTTGGACAACCCCCAAATATAGTGTTCTTTTAAATACTATATCTGACATAGCTGATTACAAGTTGAGAAAAGATTTACCAATTTATCTTCTTGGACGGTATTAGATGGTAAAATCCCTATGGTTTCTCATGCACCACAAGCTAGAGACAGGTTATACTTTAGTCCATAGAATGTTTTCATGAAAGCTTTGTTTTTACTTTGAAATTTTTTTTTTCTTTTAACATTTAGTGGAAATATTGCTAGTTATTTTGAAGCAGATTCAAGGTCTGGCTAAATACCAAGGTAAATCTACCTAAAATTAAAAATTGATGCATTTTGGAATTGACATAAAATCCTCAGGTTTCTTCAATTTTTATTTTGCCTTAGTACCACTTTCATAGATATGTAACAATTAAAAAGCACTTTCTTTGCAAAGAAATGCTCGTTTCCATAGAGGCCATATTCTAAAATGCAGGCATACTATATTAACATATTTCCATGTGGGGACATGTGGTCATTTTAAAAAATGACACAATAATTCTTTCCTTGTACCTCAGATGCCTAGGTCCTCCCCACACTGCTAAGGTTCTTTCTGAGGATAGAATAGGGGAATGTGTTTGCATTTACACATCTTGTATACCATAAACAGGTCTAAATCCCTTTTACTTGTCAATTTGAAGGTGAAAATTCTCTTATTTGTGGTGTAAGAGAGTTTCTATGACTTCAATGAAACACAGGCTTTGAAGGTTTTTATTGGTCATTTGAGTTTTTCTGTGACTCATAGAAGTCCTCACTTCTAATCACCTGCAGCCTCTGGCTTTTGAATGGGACCTCTCCCTCTGAGACTGTGGCTCTTTAGGAAGTTAAGGAATACTCTCCCATGGGCTGCTGGGATACTCTCATGAAAATTGCGTATATTATAAAAGGGTAATAATTGATAAGTTAAAACATTTGAAAAATTATTGTTTGTGACACTGGATCTTTATTGCAGTTATCATGTCCTTTTTTTTTTTTTTTTTTTTTTTTTAGCACTTAGGCTTTTGTCACACTGCTCTGACATGGTCTGAGTATGTAATCCACAGCCACCGAGACACTTCTGCCACTTTCCCCTGCATATAACAATTTATCTCTGCTCTTGTGGGACGGTCAGGAAGGAGATGTGGATACTGACTTTCATTTATGAAAATAGCATCTACTTCAGTATAGGTTGGAGGTAAGTGAGAAAAAAAATGTTCATCCAGCATACCGTGTAGGTGAAGGCCCAGCCTTTGTCCCTGAAACAATGCTGTCGTCTGTCAGGTTCATGACTGAGGACTGTGCAGTAGAGGTACACAAAGGACAAAGATTTCTTTAGTTTATGATTGTATGTTGAGCTTCTTCATAGCTGTCCTTGGTCAAATGCTACCTGTGGGCTGTGGGTTGGGCATATGTGGCATTACATGGAAATGCTCCAAAATTTATACTTACAGTTATCTACATTCGTTTGTGGTATTGGAGAAAAAGCAAATTGTCTGGAAATCTTAATCTTTACTTAATTATATTTGTTCCTGACTTGGCTGTATTTCTTGTATATGGTTGTATTGTGCTAATTCTTTTTAAAGACAAGGCATATGTGTCTGCCTGCACAAGCATGTAAGTTAGCACGCACACGTGCATGCGCACACACACACACACACACACACACACACACACACACACACACATACACACACACACAAAACAAGAAGCACAGGTAGTTCCTACCTATGACTTTAACCTTCTGCCTTATCTATGGTATCAGTCTTTGCTGTTGTTAAGACAACCTAAGTGTTTTCATTTGATTCTTTACTCCCAAGACAAGCTCCTATGAAAAATAAGCATGTCAGATAAGTAAAACAAGCATGGATTACTTTAGTTAAACATTAAATAGAGTGCAAGGTATCAGACCCTGATAAGAGAAGAATGTGGCTTTCCCAACGAGAAGCTTTAAGGAGGTCCAGCTTTCTTTGTAAATAGCAACCGGTATCAGCACATGTGCTGAAATACGATGGCAGGCACCACTGATTTTTAATAAGCTACTATTTCTATTTTATTTACATTCAAATTTTCATAAGAACCAGCTTTAAGAGAGTAAATGGAAAAGAATATTCAGTCTTTTAAAGTAGATAAATAAATTGGGTAAAGAAGGTAAATAAGGGTTTAAATATTTAAACATTAAAAGTAAATAAACTAGATAAACAAGTATGGGTTTAATTATTCTCCTGAAAATACCTCTTGGCTAACTGCATGGACTTCCATGTGAATGAGAAACTACCATTTTCTTTACTCCAGGAGGCAACCTGGGCACTAGGGCTGTTGCCTCCCAGTGTTCTGGTTTCTGAGCATGTACAGTCATCCTCTTTTACTGGCCAAGAGTTGGACACAACTCATAAGCTGAGACCTGGCACGTGGATGTATCTAGAAGTCTGGGAAGTCCACAGGAGCCTTATAAACAATCGGTCTTGCCTGAGGAATTTCCCAAGTTTATGAATCCAAAGGACTCATCCTATTCCTGGGTCTCCACAGAGTCCACTTAAGCCAAGCCTGGCAGGGACCAAAGTCAGATCCCAGACATGCAGAGCGCTTGGCTACAGGACAATATGGACACCTTACACAGTCAGGAACTCAGCTTCTTTGTTCTAAAACCTTGCTGAAAATAATCCCGAGTTCGGAGGCATTTGGTGGAGGGAATGTTATGATTGACTTTTTGTAGACACTAGTCTGGAATTTGTGGAGTTTAATGGAGGGGACATAGCAGAACTACTTGTTTGGATGGGTTTAAATCTAGATCTTCTCTGGTGGGCGTATGTCCAGTGGCTAAAGCTCCAGCTGCACAAGCATAACGACTGTAACTTGTGTCTTCAGTGTCTATGAAAGTGCGTGCAGTGTTTCAGAAGACAGTGAGGGCTCCTTAGGGCTAGCTGAGCAGCTAGACACCCCAAGATCTGTGAGCTCCAGAAAGACTCCCCAAGATTTATGAACTTCATACTCCACAACTTAATTTCCCAATACCCAAATTCTATGCCCAATGAACTCTTCTGATTCTCTCTCTCTCTCTGTCTCTCTCTGTCTCTCTCTCTCTCTCTCTCTCTCTCTCTCTCTCTCTCTCTCTCTCTCTCTCTCTCTGTGTGTGTGTGTGTGTGTGTGTGTGTGTGTGTGTGTGTGTGTGTGTGTGACCCCACATCTGCACCCAGGGATTTTTATGTTACCACCATTGAGCTACATTTCATTAGCTCATTCTTAAATATGAATTGCATATACTTCTCAGACCCATGAAAGCTAGAATGGGGAAGAATAACAACATTTAATACTTACAGAGAAGTGACCATTTACCTGGGACTCTGCTCTTAAAACCAACTGTCAGTTCAGTGTAAGGCTGTCATGATTAGATACTCAGTGTCTTAACCTTTTTGTTTCTGGTGTCCTTTTTATTTATTAAAATGAGGACTATGGATGGCATGGGCTTAGAAGTCAGGAGAATCAGACTCGTGTCTAAGAACTATAGGCTACCGACATTTGACTGTTTCCCCATTCTCCTGAAGACGTCAGCATGGTAGGTGCACATGAATCCTGGCAGAGAAAGGTCTGATGTATCAACTGAGCAAGTGGCCTTCTCAATGTGCCAAGACTATATTGCTGCCTGGGTGTTTTCTATCTGATCGCACATAGATTTAACTCAGAACAGTGCAGGCTGGGGATGTAGTTTAGTGTTAGAGTGCTTGTCTCGCATGTTTTCAAGACTGTTTACACGACCTTGAAAGTATGGTCACATTTTAAAGGGTATAATTCAAGTCTTTTGTCAAGTCCTTATGTGTTATCTTCCTGCTTTTTCCCAACATGCTTGACTCACTGTTTTAATCATTCAGGATTTTATTTAGTCATCAACATTTGGTTTAATCTGTATGAATTCCCAAGGTGACAATATTTGGCTCTTTGTGTATGTGTGTGTTTTGTAACTGGTCCTGTGCTTTGTCCCAGAACTTAGAACATTGTCTGGCTTGTGGTAAGTATTCTATAAATATTACAGAATGAAAGAGCCCAACAAATGGTGAGTTTGGCTGGAGCAGACCCTGTTTCATCCATCATTTTATCTCTAGTCCCTTGCCAAGTGTCTGTAGGTCTAGCTACTCCAGAAGCAATGATGGTTGAATGAATAAAAAATTAGATAAATGAAATCTATGAGTGAGTTCTCTCGGGACAAAATAAAATGTAACTCTACAACATTTGCAGACTTCACACAACTCAAGAAAAGTGGCTTTCTCATTAGAACTCGGGACACAGGATGCAATGTCCTTTTCTTTCTTCCATCGGGGAATCTCACTTAGTACATGAGCTGTAGGCTCTAAAGACATGTGTCCCCTGACTCGAGAGCCTGCACATATCCAGGGGAGTGGGATTCCTGGTGCAGTTAAAAAGGTGGAGAAGTGCACTGCACAGTCAAGGTCAACGTCCCCTCACAGTCCCTATGAAGTTCTATGCAGGCTGGGGGCCATGTTCCTTCCTTATGATAAGTAGTCAAGACAATAAGGTGTATCCATTTGTATCTTATCTATGAATAACACATCCAGGATTCTATCAATTTTTCTTAGAGTAATATGAAAAGAGATAAATATTCAGACAAATGGGCCCATTTCTGATAGCACACTGAGCACGGACAGGCTCTGGGAAGACAGACACCTGATTAGCAGTAGTGTGGGTGGGAAGGTGGCCCTGACATGTCCACTTCTCTCTGTAAATTGTGTTCCACACTAATTAGCTATGCACACATACATACCTATACATTATATTTCTCAGGGTGAGTTTCTTGATCGAATCATTTATATAACATATCCATTAAAGAGATAGAAATAACCCACATCAAGATTTAAGAAAGCCCTGACTGAAATCAGACTTCATTGCGCAGTCTGTTTTGAAGAGCTGAGGGTATGTTCTGAGAGGCATGCTTTCAGCCAGCGGGCCTGGAAAAGCTAGGGATGCAGCTGCCCGTAAGCTGAAGGTAAGACCCAGCCTGATGTGTGTGTTAGCCTTAGTGTAGAGTGCCCTTGGAAGACTCACACAAAGGGGATGAGTGAAAGTAAATACATGGTTCAGAAAAGAATGAAAATCCCAGTCTAGGACACAAACACATGTAACACACACACACACACACACACACACACACACACACACACACTGTGGGGATACAAAGGTGACTCAACTAACATAATCTGATTATTTTTACTTACATCAAAACTTTAACTACTTTGGATTATTAATAGTATTGAAAAGTCTTTTGGAAAACTTAAATGTATTTCTATTCTGTTATTTTGATGCTAAGGGTTACTACTAGTCAACCATAATAGCAAATTTTAAGAAAAATGGGCAGAAGATTCCAATAGATATTTCTTAAAAGAAGATGTCTGAGTGGCCAATGATAAAGTAAAAAGGGACTGAGCATCACTGCTTCAAGGCGATGAGCATCATGGAGATGTCACTTCACATCTTTTAGGGTGGCTATCATCAAAACAATTCAACAAGCATTGGTGAGAATATAGAGAAAAAAATCAACTACATTGCTGTGGGTGGGGACATATACAGGTAAGGCCATATTAGAAGATAATTGAGGTCCTTCACAATATGTAAAACAGGGCCAGTGATATGGTTAGGTGGTTACAGTCAGTTAGTACAAATCCCAATGACGTAGGCTCCAACCCTAGAACCCACATGGTAGGAGGAGAGAACTAATTCTCAACAGTTGCTCTTCTGACCTCTCTACAAATGCTGCCCACCCCAAATACATAAACATAATGCAAAATTAGAAAACAGAGCTGATACGGTGTTAACTTGACCAGAATTCCAGCACGTGAGAGGCTGAGGTGTTAAATACAAGGTTTAAATCTGAGCTTAAAACTATTCTCGGCTACCTAGTAAGACTTTGTTCAAAATAAATAAATAAGTGAATGAATAAATAAATAGTAAAACCACATAATGATCCAGCAGTCTTGCTACTAAGTATATATCTGGATGAAACAAAATTCCAAAGAAGTTATCTATACTTTCATGCTTGTTACTGTGCTGTTCATAGTACCAAGATACTGAAATGATGTCTGCTAAGACATGCAGGATACAGAAAGGGTGTGTGTGTGTGTGTGTGTGTGTGTGAATACTATTTGAGTCTTTAAAAAGGAGGCCTTTCCCTCTGCACTTTGCAGCAAACATGAGCCAGGATAACACTGTGCTAGATAAAATAAGCCAGTTATAGGAAGACAAACTATATTAGGCCACTCATGTGTGGAACCTACAGTTTGAAAGTAGAATGATAGGTGCCATTTATTTGATCTATTCTTCTTAATGGTTTTCTTACTGGTTTTTATTTAATTTTTTTAAAATAAACATTTTAATTACACATGTTTGTAGGGTACAGTGTGATGATTCTGCCTTTTTATAATATACCGATTATCCTGGGTGATTAATATTTCCATCTCCTTACTACTTTGTGTTCAGAATCTTTAGCCTCTTCTAGTTAATTAGATAATTTATAGCAGATTATTATGAATTGCAGCCACTGCACTGGGCTATAGAACATGGGACTGTTCCTTTTGTCACCTAACTTTTCTTTACTGGTAACTCACACTTGAAATGCTAGTTTCTAAGTTGGAACTACAGTCTGTAATTTGTGTATTATCTTAAAAAAAAGAGTAAACACATTTTCCCAACATAATTCAGAGACAGGACATAATTATGACCACTGAGCACATTTTAAAAGGATTGTGGATAGTAAATATTTCAATTGCAATTTGATTTAGCAACAAAGCAATCAAACCTAGTGACTCAATTTTCATGGGAATGATCATTGAAAGGGAACAGATAAAATATGCTTGTTTAATTGGGAGTCACCACATTAAGGAAATTCATCTAATTTCCCATCCCAAATGGTCCTGGTCCAAGTCTATAAGAAAGTATCTCTGGCCATAAATAAGGATAACTTGTGATCTTGTCAAACATGCCTCAACACAGAAAGGCTTCATGTGGCCTACAGTGTCTGAAATTGCTTCATGATAAAACAACATTTGGAGAATTTGATGACATCCTACTATTAATATTGGAAGCAATTATTAGGACATAAATTAATGCATTCTTTAATAAGGGCAGGATTACACAGATAGCTTTTTATAAAATACAAGAACAAAGTGGAAGATGCTTTCCTTGCATTTCTTTTTTCCTTATTTAATGTCTAATAGATCAGCAAATCTTACTGCTGTTACCTCCATCTCCATCCCAGCACTGTTACACCAATTCAAGCTCCTATCTCTTACTCCTCAGACTACTTTTTGCAAGCCTTCTAGCCATCTTCTTACTCCTGCTATTATATCTCTGATCAATATTTATTATAGCAAAAATATTTAACCAGATCATACCTTCATAGTATTTAATTTAAAAATTTATTTATTTAGTGTGGGAGGGCAAATGAGCCACACTAAATAAACTTTTAGAAGTTGGTTCTCCCCTGTTGTGTGTTTTCAGGGATCCACTCAGTCAACAGGCTTGATGGCTTGCACTTGTATTCATCTATAGAGCCATTCTTCCAGTCTTCACGGTATTTAAAAACCTCCCAAAGTAGAATGTAATGGGCAATGTACTCCCCTTGGATGTAAAAAGATTCTGTCATTTGTTTCTAACCAATGTCTGATGACTATGGTGGTTGACTATCACCCTCACAGGTTGCAGATAACAAAGGGAGTGGGATGTCACTATCCAGGATTCTGCAACATGACAAAAGAATCCCCCCTTTTTTATTTTTTATTTTTTTTAGCTAGCTTGCTCTACTTTCTCTTTGCTGGCTTTGAAGTAGCAATCTGTCAAGCTGTGAGAGGCCCTGTGGAGAAGCTTGCATGACAAGCAACTGTGGGTGGCTTCAATTAACTGAACAAAACCCTGAAGTTCAACACTTGAATAGAGCTAATTACTTGGGAGAGGTATCACATCCCCAGTAAGGAACCAAGTCTCAATAATCCTTGATGGCAGCTGTACATCAGACCCTAATCAGAGGATTCAATTTGGCTGTCTTCCACTCATGACCAGCAGTAGCTGTGTGGTCATAATGTTGGGCTATTTTGACTTGCAAAGTCAGTTGGTAATTTGTTATACAATAGATGAGTACTATACAGGTTCATTGTCTCTCGCTTGCTAAATTGTAATCTCCAGTGCTTAGAAGACTACTGGCCATGTAGTCTGTAATAGTTATTTGTGAAAAGAATGAATAAAAACAATTAGATTATGAAACAATTGAAATACAACACTGAGTCAGTACATGATGCCCAAATGATTGAGTAAAGCTAGATTTCAACAGCAGGTCTAGTTGGACTGCAACAAGGAAATTATTTTACTTCTGGTTTTTTTTTTTTCTTTTTCTTTTCCTTCCTTCCTTCCTTTCCTTTAGATTTATTTTTGTTTTTAGTTGTGTGTGTGTCTGTCTGTCTGTCTGTTTCTCTGTCTCTCTGTCTGTCTGTCTGCCTATCTGTCTGTATTATGCACATACCTATGAATGCCTGCAGAAGCCAGGAAAGGGTGTTGGGTTTCCTTGAACCTGGAGTTACAGGAAGTTATGAGCCACTCAATTTGGGTACCAGAAACTGAACTCGGGTCCTCTTCAAAAGCAGCATGTGCTCTTAATTGCTGAGTCATTTATTCAGATCCACTTCTTATTTCTTAAAGTCTTTGTTTGTTTATTTGAGACAGGGTTTCTCTGTATAGCCCTGGCTGTCCTGGAACTCATGCTGTAGACCAGGATCATCTCAAATTCTCAGAGATCCACCTGCCTCTGCCTCCCAAGTGCTGGGATTAAAGGTCTGAGCCACTACAGCCTGGCACTTCTCATATTTTAAATAATGACAATGCTTATTTCATGTATGAAGTAAGTCATAGGGAGGAATTAAAAAAGACAGCATTTATTATATAAAACCTCATTAGCATACAGGACACTAATTGTAAGACAGAATCCTATTTTTCTGTTTGCTTTCAACTTTTCTCAAAAGGAAAAGGAAATAGAGTTTGTAAATATCATATAGCTATGGAAATTCTTAGTGTGAGTTTAATGAGGATTTTGGAATTTAAGAGAAAAGCAAGCAATCTTGATGTAAGGAGGAAAGACAGGCTATTTTTTTTTTTTTAATATCAAGCCATGATTTAGAAAGGCATCAACAAAAAGCACTAACAGAGTAGAGATAAAACTTTCAAGAAAGAATTTGGGAATTTAAAAAGCTTATTCTGAAAATACTTAACATTTACTGAGCACTTATATTGTGGTAGGTACCCATCTCTTATCAGGGTTATATTCATTTAATGCATATTTATTTAATGTACAACATAAAAGCACTGCATAATGGAGCTCATTTTATAAGTAAAAAAGATTCAAAGACAAGTAACTTGCTGTCTGTTAGATCTGTATTACTTGCTCTTTTCTTGGCCTCACATCATAACAACTATACTTTTACTTCTCTGTCCTCTGGCTTCTGGGCTAATATAGCCCATGGGAGGCATTGAGGAATGAGGGAGAAAAAAAGGGAGGGACGGAGGGAAGGAAGGAGGGAGGGAGGGAGGGAAACCGACAGAGAGAGAGAGAGAGAGAGAGAGAGAGAGAGAGAGAGAGAGAGAGAGAGTTGGGTTATGTCTCCTATTATCTCAGCTCCTAGGCTTCTCTAGGAATAGTCCCTTCTCTTTGGCTGTACTTCCTACTAGGCAGGTCACTTTTTTTAATTGTAAGGAAGTCATCTCTGCTTTATCTCACACTAGATTCTGGAAATATCTTCACCTCCCGATGGTTCCTCTGGCCTTGGATAATTGACCTAATTCCTATTGTTATGAATCTCTTTAGTCTTATGATCCTTTGACGGACATCTGAGCAGTTCTATTGTTTGAATAACAAACTTCATAATTAAGCTTCCTTTATTTGAGGAACTAATTCATTTCTACTTCCAGCTTTATCTTAACTCAAGTTTTAATTATAAAGTCCAAGTAAAAATTTCAAATAATCTTCAAAGCTCTTGCTTTTGTTAATTTGAAAAAAATTACTTTCTTCAAGGGCAGAAAAAATGAGTGTTTCATATGACCATCTGTCACAGAGTAATTAAATATAATTCATTATATAAAAATATGAGACAGTATATTAATTACTATGTCTCCTAAAAAGTATGTTGTTATTCTTATAAACATTATTGCTTAAACAATATTCAACAATGGCTAACTACTTTTTGTTCTTTTCACAATAAAACTTTTGCTAAGCAGTGTCCCACACTGATTATATTTTGTTGGCTAAAATTTTAAATATTTTTAGGAAAAATATCCCAATGCAAAACTTCTATAAATTCTAAGTATTTTTGCTCTTGCTATAATGTAGAAATGTAAGGTTACAAACACTCTATAATCAATTAATGTAATTGGCTTTGTTTGAGAAAATATAGTTTGATGAAGAAAGGCAAAGAAAATTACCTGAGTCTTGATAGTTTGCTGAGATTATTAGGGTCAAGCTGGTGAGTGTTTCTCAAAATTGCTATTTATCGTTACATCTATTTTTATTTGAACTTTCAGATTTAAACTTGAGTTTGGAAATGTATCCAAAGAAATTAATTATTTGAAACCAGTATAAGCCAGTACAGGTTTAAAAGTGCTTTGGGTTGAATTCAGTAGAAGAATCCTTTACCTGCTCTATTATAGTGATAAGCAGCAACAAATACTGCGTTGGGAGATGACTTTGAAAAGATGTATTGATTATATAGAAGAGATTAAAAGCTGAAATACTAAGACTTTGCTTTCAACTACATTATACAAAGTAGTAGCTTAGAATTCTTGACCACCCACACCCCAGCCCCGCCAGCTGTCATTTTGAATAAGATATGATTTAGAAATACTACAGTATAAAATAAAATATGAAGTCCCCAATTCAAGTTTCAATATAGCTTCAAAACTCCACACAGTACTTTTTTGTACTCTGAAGCAATCTGTAAAAGAAGTTAGAAGATTGGGAACAAATGTGCAGATTTGTACTTTATAATTCAGCTCAGCAGACTAAGAATTCACATCTTTCTTAAGGTATGAAAATTCTTAGCTAATCCTTAACCCACAGTTTTACTGAGTGGTGGAACTTCCAGTGGTGTTCTTGGTTCTAAGCTGTGCAGTTCTGTATAGAACATTACACACTTCTTTGTTACAGCTATATAGAAGTGTGATCTTATCTTTTAATTTGATGGCCTCCTTCCTTGTATGTAGCCGAAAGACTAAATCCTCTATTGTTTTCAATTGTTAATCTGGAAACATATTTAGAATTTTAGGAATTGAAATATATATATATATATATATATATATATATATATATATATATATATATGTTCTTGTTTTATTTTTGCCTTGTCTGGTTTTGTGATTTCTTCTTTTACTAAGATTTTTTTTTTATTTTACCTGTGTATTTAATTATATTTTAAAATTAGTAATTTTCAGACTTCTTTTACAAAATCATTTTACCTACTATAATTTATTCTTGATTGTCCACTTTATTTATTAACTTTATTAGTCATGTAAGCTTGCTTGTTCTGAAATTTTTATTTGTGGTCCCAAGTGTTAGTTTATTTATTCTTTCTCCCTTTTCTCTCTATTCTCTTGAATTTTGAGATGAGTGTCAAAAATCAAGTGTTGTTCCTGGCTTTGTCGACTTAGATTCCTGTACTGTCAACACACTGACCTAGTTTTGTGTCTGGGAAGTGCAGAGTCAGTTCCTGACTGGAAAGGCCTGTTTGCTTTCTCTTCCTTCCCTGATGACTTTGGCTGCACCTGTGGCAAGAGTTAGTTTGAGCTTAGGTGGTGTTTCCACTTCAGTGCCCCCATTTAAGCAACCAGCCAGGCTTGCATACTCATGTGTAGAGGAACAAGCCATATGTCTACCATTTCATCTGTCTTATCATTACGTTTTAATGTGTGTGTGTGTGATTTTGTGTTTTTAATCCTTCTTCAAAATAGAGTGAAGGCTTTGCTCCACCTTTCCTACTTATTCAGGAATGTGTTTCTGAATGCAAACACATTTATCTTTTTCACAGCATACTGGCACAGTTTCTTTTCCTTAAAATATGCCTTATATATGTGAGCGACACAGCAGTCATGGGGATCATGTTACAAAGTCTCCTTACATATATCACCTCTTACTAGTCCTTTGCTTTACAAGTGTAGTTTAAAAGAGTATAAAGATGCTGCGATGATCCTGGTTTGCCTTATCGACTTTTATAGGATCTGGCCTTAAATGCACAGAAATTCACCTGAGCCCCAACAGTAACAAAACTTTAATGTTTCAGATGGACAGGTGGAATAGGCTTTAAGAGAAAAATACACTTTAGAATAGTGTCAATAAATAGTACATGCAAGGTTTAGGGTGTGATCCCTAGTGCTACAACAAATAAAAATAGATGAAGTGGAAACTGAAATAATATAAAATAGTGTAAAAATACTCTGATACCTATGTTCAAAAGTTGTTCAGTACTTATTCTTACTGGAACTAGCTGGGTTCATATACACAAGTGCCTGGACAACATCATATCAAAACACTTCAGGCCTCACTTTGAAGATATTTCACACCCTGCACTAAGGTCTCTGGTGGCCCATCTGTTCCTTAATGGTATACTGTCATTTGACAGTGGCCAGAGACTGCTGAAAAAACAGGTCTGTGAAGCTATATTTTTAAGGTGGGTGAACAGTTAAACACTATTTCCAAATGTGACCAAATCAAGATTAGAGACAGTGAATCTCTCTGTAACTCTCAAATCATGTCTACAAATAAGTTTCAGAAGTTGTATTTAGAAAATCTTCTATGGCCGGTATAATGGCTCAGCAGGTAAAAGCACCTGCTTCCAAATCTGATGTCCTGAGTTTTGATCCTTGGTACCACCAACCTGGAAGAAGAGAATGAACTTTCACACTGGTGAAAAAAAAAAAAAAAAAAAAAAAAAAAGTCAGTCTTCAATGCCATGGTGTCGGCTTTCTAAAGTGTCAACCTTTTTATGAATGTTCATTTAAACAGAAGCCCTGTTGTTTTTCTTGAGCATTATGTAAAATTACTCAGTTGTGTGTTTGGATTTGAATTTCTGCATCTCCTGTAAATAACTGGGCTTGTTGAACAAACAGCCTCAAGTCACCTGACTCAATGTCTCCTGCAGCCAGATAACAGGGGTGGGTAATCAGGATGTGGGCTGGGAAATACCCTAACGTAGTTTTAAGAAGTACACTTGGTTTTCACATCCTTTCAGGACAGTTTGTAAATTTTGCTCTGGACTTTTATTTTTTGATCTCTAGCTAGCTAATGTAGTGAGATTGCTCTCCAGGCTTTTGCTGGCGTCATTGAGTTGAATATTTCCCGATGTTGGCGTCTCATGGTTTGACTGAATCACTGAGCATATGGAGCATGTGGTGAATTGAGAGACCTTTCCTTTTCCATCTCCTAGACTATTAGAAAAAGATTTACTTATTTTATGAATGTTTTGCCTGCATACATGTATGTGCACTGTGTATGTGCTTGGTGGCCAAGGAGTTCAGAAAAGAGTGATGGATCCCCTCGAACTGAAACTAAGGATGGCTGTGAGCCACCATGTGGGTGCAAAGAATTGAATTCAGGTCTTCTGCAAGAGGAGCAAGTGTTCTTAACTGATAATCTATCTCTCGAGCCATTCCCAGGTTATCTTTTAAAAAACCATACTTTTCTTTGTTAAACAACAGTGCAATAAAATGATTTGATCTAGTCCTAAACAGAAGAAAACTTCCAGGTTACAAAAGCCTTCCACCAGAACAAATTAAAAACCAGTTCTCCTAAGTGGGTCGGTGTGACAAATGTGCTCAGTCACTAGACTTGTCAATCCCTAGAGTGCTAGAGGTCAACAGACTACAAAATCTACTACAAAATTTCACAGTTACTCTCGCAGAGGAATGGGATGTGTTGGATTGTTCTTCTTGCTTCAAGAAATTGAAGGTAGTTGAAATGATAGGCAGACACACACACACACACACACACACACACACACAAAGAAAGCAAGCAAGAAAGAAAGAAAAAAAGAAAGAGTGAGAGAGAAAAGGAAGAAAGGAAGGAAAATAAGAAAGGAAGAAAAGAAAAACATATCAGAATGTCAGAGTGGAAACTAGGGGAGAGAAAGAAAGCTTTATATCTTTTTTTCCCATGTGCCCCTTTGCCTGTACTCCTCCTCATGTTTGGTCTTGATCTCCTTAAATTCTCCCTGTTTTAAAACCAGGGCAGAATGCTGGTGGATAGGGTGGCTCAGTGGGTATAAGCACTCGCTGAGCAAACCTGGCAACCCAAGTTCAATCCCCATAACCCATGATAGAAGGAAAGAAACAACTCCTAAACGTGGTCTTCTGACCTCCACACATGTGCTAAGTAAGGTACATGTATGTCTTCACACACACTCACACACAATTGACAGTAAAGAGACACCCAGCAAACGATATTTACTGTATTTTTATATTTATTTATTTACTCTTTGTCTGCTTGTGCATGTATATATTTGATCTGATGTACACATACCACACCCATGTTTGGAGGTCAGAGGTCAGTTTTCTCTTTCCATCATGTGGCTTCTGGGGATAAAGATCAGGTTGCCAGCCTTGGCAACAAGCATGTCCCCCACTGAGCCACATTGATATCCAAATAATTTTTGTTCTTGAAGGAATTTAGCTCAACTATAAGCTTCTTAAATTTCCTATCATGTATGAACAGCAAACACGTCATATTTAGCAGAGATTTCCCAACTATAGATTTATCTGGTTTTTTTTTTCACAATTTTAGTTTAGTTTAGGGTCATGGAAAGAATTTTAGACACTGCCTGGTTTCCATCATTTTCAAAGTTCCCAGCATTAGATCTAAAACTGTATTTTAAAGTATTCTTGTTTATATTATAATAACTAATTCTGACTTCAACTGAAAGAGGTTAAGAAATTGCTTATAAGCATTTTTTTCCTCATTGACCTGTTGTTTATCTCATGCTCAAGTAGAAAATTGAACCTCAATTTTAGTCCCATAATAAACAACATGATTTTTTTTCTCTTTTGCTTTGTATCTTTATGGAGCCACCATCCTAGTACTGATGTAGCCATCACTGCAAAGCTTAGGACACTCAGTGGACTGACATAGCAATTCAATGATGCACGTTACCTGGATGTTTCTAGAGGCATAGGAATCCCTTCCTGCCCCCTCATGTGTGTGTGCATGCACGCGCTCACACACACAGCAACCCCTCCCAATAGATCCAGTTTAACCCTGAAAACCCCATCTATAATATGATCAGTGGGAATGGAGTCTCATTTCACCCCACCAGAAATGATGAAAAGTTACTTTTAAAGTGTTGCTGCTATTTTAACCCATGTCTGGGATCATCACTAATAACTGTTGTCATGTAAAGCTTAAAGGTTAATGGGGAATCATCTTAAAGTTGCTGATGCCAGAGGGCTGAGTTTGTCCACTTGCCTGGGCTAGGGAATGCCGGATATTTGGTAAAGGTGTTTCGTGTGTGTGTGTGTGTGTGTGTGTGTGTGTGAGAGAGAGAGAGAGAGAGAGAGAGAGAGAGAGAGAGAGAGAGAGAGAGAGAGAGAGAGAGAGAGAGAGAGAGAGAGAGAGAGAGAGAGGGAACATTTCTGGATGGGGTTATTACCCTTGAATTGAATGACTGAGCCACTACATGTGGATAAAACTGATTCAGACAGCTAAAGGTGAGGATGCAGCCAGAGGTTGACCCTCTCCAAGTAACAGGAGCCCCTCTGGCCTGCCTTTGAATTAGGACCTTGGAGTTTGCTTAGAGTTTTGTTTTTGTTCTTGGACTCAAACTTAAGCATCAATTCTTTCTAGGTCTCCAGTCTCCCAGCATTCCTACTGCAATTACACCATCAGCTCATTCCAGAACTCTGATTCTAATTATACCCCAGCTCCTTGGACCTTCAGCTTGGTGACTCATTCTGCACATTGTAAGACAAGCCCACCTGCAGAAGTACTTGATTTGATTCTCTTAAATAAATTTCATCTGTGGAGATCCTAGGCTAATGCAAATGGCTTAGTTTCAGATGTGCATTTTAGGAAACAACCTTGTTTTTACATCACAATATCCCTCTATACACACACACACACACACACACACACACACATCCCCTAGATATATGAAAAATGCTAGCCTTAGGACTGTGTGGTCCATCTGCTTGGTGTAAAACAAAAGAAGACAAAACAAAAACCGAAACCAACAACAGAGAAACATTTGCAAGCGATCACTCCTAACATGTGAGAAAAAAAAAAAAAAAAACTAAAGCTGAAACAAGATATTATACAGGAAATGCATTGGTGTTTATTATCATAATTATTATAATTTTCAGTGTTAGTCACAGTTCTTGAATTTTAAGTGCTTTGACTTGAAGGAGAATAATAGAAACACCAGAACTACTTTTAAAATCACATATTTAGGGCTCAGTGGGAAAAGGTGCTTATCACCAAGCCTGACGTCCCAAGTGAGATTCCCAGAAATTGCACTGTGTAGGGAGAAAGACCCTATTCTGACCTCCACATGAGTTGTCCTCTGACCTCCACATGAGTTCTGTTATATGCTCACATGTGCACAAACATGCATGTACTCACACACACAATAAATAAGCAAGTGTAAAAAAAACTTACATTTCAAATGTTTAAAATGTTTACTTTGAAAGGGAGAAATTTATTTAGTACATTTCAGGGAGCAGTAGACGTGGTGGGTATGGAAGAACAACCTCCTTGGTCAGTATTTTAAGGGGAAAGTTGTTCATTTACCATATGTTACATATCTTGCCAAGGAACAGAGAGCCTGGTTACCTAACATTCGAAGTAGGCATGTTTTCCTCAGCAGGTGTCGAGTGTCTCTGTTTAAGAACTAAGTAAGCAATGACAATAGTTGTCAGGTGTTATCCTTTGCTCCTCATGCAGAACTAGGAGCTTAGAGATAGCATTCGCCTTTATCACACAATCTCTAGAGAGGCTTATAGAATTTGTTGCGCCTTTTGTTATAGTGGATCTGCAGCATCCTTTGCTGTGTCTGCTTTTGATGGTGAAGGACGTAATGGGAAAGGAGTTGACAACTCCAGGCTTCCTCAAGCCCATCTCCAAGTGACTGGGTGATGTCATTTCTTACCTACGTAATGAATGGAATTGCCTCCACACCCATAAGACCCCGTTTTCTCTGCTGACACTGCAACTTAAATTTATGCTGTGTATTACAGATGTCTGCAGGAAGGTGGAGCAAAGCCATTAAAACGTGATGAGGGAGGCACTTCTAATATTCACGTGCAGGGTAGCAGCTTGGACTTGGGCTTCCGTTTTCCTAAGAGGAGTATTTCCTTTAGGGACTAATTTCTTAGAGCAAACAAGAAAAACTATAAGATGTGTTCTTTGGTTGACTTGTCTTGAGGTGGATACGTTATTTACAGTAGGGGTACCTAGAGAGGAATGGCTAAGTTCATTGTCAGTGCTGCCATGGCATCTTCCTCTGAGAGGCCACGACTTCCCTTCAGTAATGACTTTCTTGGGCTATTTCTTCTTCTTTTAAAAAGTATTTCATTTACTCTTTGAGAATTACATATAATGTATTTTGAACATATTCTTTTTCCTTCCTCTTCTCCTCCCAGATCTCCCCATCTTGGCACACTAATTCATGGCCATTCTCTCCTTTAAACAACAACAACAACAAAAACCATAAAAAATAAGGACTCAGGGTTGTATTGGCCAAATACTCGTGGGCATCCTGCTTTACACTGGTTGCTATACCCATTGTCATTCCTTTGAAAGAATCTGATTTTCCCTTTCCCTGTAACTATAAACAGCTCTTAGAGGATTTGTGCTCACCTTTCCTCTGACTGCTTCTAAAAGGCTCAGCTCTCTCTCTCTCTCTCTCTCTCTCTCTCTCTCTCTCTCTACTCTCTCTCTCTCTGCTTCTCTCTCTCTCCTCCTCCTCCTCTCTCCCCCCTCCCCCTCCTTCTCTCTTTGCATGTTTAGACACTTGTTAAGATACATGTTTGGGCATGCATATGAATATAGGCCAGAGGTCACCCTGTGTTTTATAGGAACTGCCCACCTTGTTTTTTGAGACAGTGTCTCTCGATTGCCTGGTGTTCACCCAGAAAACTAGGGTGGCTAGGCAGTGAGCCTCTCCTGCCTGTAGGCTTCCCAGGCAATGGGATTGATTAGATGTGTTAATTACAATAATTCTCAGGATGTTTTATGTGATTTCTGGGGATGAACCTCGGGTTCTCATACAATGCTACTTTCCTGCCCCAGCTCTCTCCCTCGTCCTTTATTCTCATCTTTTACTACTTGTGAAGTAGTCCCACTAAAACAGGTCTAGGATCTCAACTAAGAGCAAATTCTAGTCATTGTTACTGAATGCAAAGATTTGTAGTGTCTGTGGAATTTAACTCATCTCATTCACTACCTGTTGAGACTTTCTGTTTCTTTGTGGGCCAGGCGAGGTTTATTCCTTAGAGTAATCCGCTAGTTTTGCTGAAAGGTAGAGCCTTGAAGAGAAATGTTCTCAGCTCAGCTGCTGGGCTAACAATCACCTCTCCTCTAGCGCCTCCGGGGATGCAGCTGGCTTTTAGAGTCAGGCTGTATTACTTCCTGTTGTGGGCAGGATCGCAAAAGCAGGAAAGGGATGATGCTGTGAGGAGAGCCTTCAGTCACACTTGCCCTGTTCAGTGAGGGTTGTTATCTTCTCTCCTGTCTGTCTTCTTTCTCCTGAGTAGACTTGCTTTCAACAGAACTCCGCCTTCTCTTCTGCTCACTCAGCCCTCTCCGTTCCAAACCTCGTGATAGTGATCTTGGTATCCATGGGCTCATCTAATGTAGGGCATCTGTGCTAGCACACCAGTGCACTGCTTGCTTGCTGTCAGTGTTCAGCCAAAGTGGAACTGGTCCACAAGATACTCCACAAAGTGCAGAGTGTCAGGTCCAAAGGGTATCCCGATCTTTAAAAGGGGGCAGGCACACTGGCTCATCCAAAATGGAGTCTAGGCCCAGCTGCACTTGGACTATGGGAGGATTTTTAGGCAGTTAGACAAAAGCCAGAACTTCTGAGAAACTTTTGAAGCCCGTTCACATCTGCCCAAAGGAGTCACCTCTCTTACCTCTGGCAAAAGGGACATATGACTCCAATTAACATATACCTGTGGCAACTATCAAGCAAGGTCCATGCTAATCTCCAGGTTTCCTCAGTCCCTACTCATATGTACTTGTTATGCATTTCGAAGTCCCCTCCAACTCACAAGCTCCCCTGCTCCCAGATCGATCTTATAAGCCATTCTACTTACAACATGGAGGTTTTCCCCCATCTTGCTTCTCTCTGCTTTTCCGAGAAACAGCCTTGGCAATTTGATGCCTTTCTTTTTCCATTTTGGTTTCATCACTGCACTCCCGAATACACAGAGTCAGGTGGGAGATTGTTCTGCAGCAGCAAAAGTCTCATTTTGTAACAGAAAATTTAAATTCCAAACACGGTTGGAAGTAGAATATTTAATGGTAGGTAACTATTCAACCTAACAGCTGAACTAACGTAAAAGCATTACGATTAAAGGAATGATGGGGTTGTCTAAAATAAATAAATAAATGGAAATAAAAATAATTTCCAATGAAAAGTGGACTTTAAGGCATTGGGCCAAAAATTAGGTAGCAATGGAAGCTGAATAGCCCCAAAGGACAAAGAAGCCACACATCTGTGGGAAACACTAGTCTTGTAGGATTTTTAGATGTGCTACTCTGAGAAATTTGCTTTAGTTTCTACATTGTGAACAAGGACTGCAATTCAAACATTTTTGGATTCCTTCTTTTTTCTCTTTCTTTCTTTCTTTCTTTCTTTCTTTCTTTCTTTCTTTCTTTCTCCCTTCCTTCCTTCCTTCCCTCCCTCCCTCTTTCTTTCTTCCTCTCTCTCTTTTTTTTGTCAGAGTCTCTCTATTATGCAGCCCAGGCTGTTCTAGAATTCACTATATAGACCAGGCTGGCTTCAAACTCGTACAGATCCATTCACCTCTGCCTCCTGAGTGCTGAGATTAAAGGCGTGCACCGCCACACCCAACCCATTTTAATGTTTTCAAATACACGATGCATTGTGATTTCAACAAGCTAAGTTTACATAAACCCTAGCATTTAATAAGAACAGAAAGTTCATACAACTGAACTAAAAATTTGAAGCTATGATTCTTCTGTTCTAAGTTGACTAATGTATTCTTCTAATAATTAAAAAAAATACTGCTTTTATTCTGTGCAGATATGTATGCCCCAAATTGCCCAGGAAAAAACTGTTCCTGTTAGACTCAGACATCCCTCTCCCAGGGTGGGTGTGGTTCATGTTTGAATACAGCAATTAAATGTCACCAATTCCTCTCTTCAGATCTATGCTTTACATTTTTCTATCATAACAAAAATATTTTCTGTTATGGCCAAAATAGAATCTTGCTTCCTATTTGAATACTTTCTGGCCACCTTTAATAAACAGGTATTAATAACAATAAGAAGGTTGAAGTCAATTTCTGGCTTCATATTAACACATTTCTTTTAAAGTCAGTGCGACAAGGGAGCTCTTATATTATCCAGGTCCTTCCAATTGGTCTACTGTTCATTTGCCTAAGAATTTCTGTAGCTGAAACATTCTTGGACACGCTCTGAAACCTGGAGAAAGTTCTGGGCTTGATCAGGCAAAGCAGCTTTTTAAGAGAGAGAGAGAGAGAGAGAGAGAGAGAGAGAGAGAGAGAGAGAGAGAGAGAGAGAGAGAGAGAGAGAGAGAGTTCATGTTGGCAGCGAAGACTGATACTGCCTGTCAAGCCACAGGGCATTCTGAAGGACAGAAGTTTCCTTTCCAGTTAGAAAGTTCTTAAAGCAGGAATTAAATCTTGTCAGACAAGAGAGATTTGTCTGAGCAATCAAAAGCATTAGAGACACAGGTGTCCTCCCCGTCCTTTGCTTTTGAGATGGCTATTGCTCAGATTTCTACTTCCTGCCACCATTCTCCTTTGGCTGCTGTTGTATGGTTTCTGTCCACAGCATTGTTCTCAGCAACACCGTTCTGAAGCCTATCAGTGCCTGTGCCTCAGCCAGACTCAACCAAGACAAGCAAGACCCTGACACAGAACATTCTTGCCTCTCTCTACTGGAGTATTCTCCCCAGGAAGCTTCGTCTGATCACCCCTTACCAGTTCTGTCCTGCAGTGGCTATCTCAGAAGCCAAGGCACTGCCCCCACAGGAAGCTATTATTAGGCCAGCGCTGTGCCAACTACAACATTCAGAGAAAGGCCAGGAACAGTTAAGGCTCTTGGCTGCACAGGCCCTAGTATCTTAAGGAGTGTTTTCATTTCCTGTTTCTTTCTGGATCTTTACAAAAATTGTGTATTAGATGCAGTACCCCTCTTTCCACCCCACCCCCAACCCCCCTCATCTCTACCCCATCCCCACCCATTACAAGAACCATTGAGCTAATACAATTCAGGAGGGGCAAATCTCAAACTTTCATTTTCAGACTGCATTTTTCCCACACAAGGGGACCAGGTTTACTTTGCTTTGTTTTTTATCCTTTAAGTCTCTCAAGTACAGTCTCTTTCTCAAAAGCTAAGAAAAACAAATGGAAAAGGGTAGGCAAGCCGCAATAGAAGGCGTTGAAGGTGAATTTGAATTGGAGATAAATTGGCTGTTCCTTTTAGAAGCGTTCTGGGAGAGCAGAATGAGGAAACTCTACATGAGGAAAACACTTGCCTGATGTGGCCAGTCTTCTGGAGCAAAACACCCAAGACTTATGCCAAGGGTGCTACTGCTAATTGTGGCCACTGACTAGACCATCTTACCTCAGCTGCCTCTGCCCCGAAGTTGGATGACCACAGTCCTGCCCCTCCTGGGAAAGCAGGCTCTAATCTATATGGTTTCCCCTGCCCTGCCCTTCCCAGGCTTGTGTGCAGTGCTAAAGAAAACAAATGACCCCACTCTGTGTGTCAGGCTGAGATAGGAAGTCTTAGCTTGTATCTTGTCTGGGCACCCGGAACGATCTGTCTGCGGTATCCACACCCCTTTGAGACCACAGAGAAAGCCTAGTTCCCACTTCCAATGGGAAGCTAGTTCTTGGATTCAGCGAAGATCAGAACCTTGAACTTGTTGATGAGTTCTCTGTAGTAACAGCAAGTATTTCAGAAGCCATGTCTGTCTAGGGGCGTACTGGCCGAGTAGCACGAAAACGTGGAAATCCCAACAAGTCTTCAGAAGACATGGCTTACAGAGTCTCACACTGAGAAATAAAGTTTCGGTTATGTGTATATGTAGTTCTCTGCGTGGCCCTGAGCAGAACCAGCATTTCCCTAGGAGCTGTTGTGAAGCCAGGGCTTCCTGGGCTTTTATCTGACCATTGTTTGAGCCATACTGCTGTGGGCTGTTTAGGACTTGAAAGGTGCCATGGTCAATTCTGCAAATCATACTCTCTTTCAAGGAGAGTAGTTTAGTTCTATTTGAGAAAAAGGAGAAACCAAAAGCAAATGAAGACATTCCAGGAGAGTTAGCTCTGGCCTTTGTCCTGTTGCATTATGTGTGGATTCCTGCTGTCTGAAATCACCATTTGTTTTTTTTTTTAACTTATCTAAATCACCGTGCTTTTGCTTGTCCTATTTCCCACCCATCACATTCACTTCCTGAGAGCAGAAATACCGCTTTACATTAAAGACATGAGGGATTGGAGTCTATGACTCCAATCGACTTCAGACAGCACCTTCAGCCCCTCCACCATTCTAGTAAACGAATCACATTGGGAATGTGGTTGTCCTTGGGACTCCGTTTCCAGTGCTGGTTATTGTCAAGTGATCACCCACTCATTCCATTTGGAGCGTATCAATTCATGGGCAGTATGTCAGGCACCTCATTAACTGGTGTGATTAATAAAAAAGGCAATAATACTCTTCTTGTCTCAGGGAATGTATTATCTAGGAAGAACAATAGCAATCACACTGAAACTACGCCCCCAAATGGGTTACTCCTCCACCGTGAAGACAGCCACTAATTCTTGGGCCTATTTACCAAACACAGCAGTTTGGCACACACACTTTGTAGAGTAAGGCATATTACACGTTATGTCGGCACCTTCTCTGAAATCCTTCAGTCTTTGTCTGGTCCGCCGGATATCATCACAGTCACTGTAGGCACACAGTTAGGGAGCCAGCAGCTCTTTACATGGCATCATTGGGTGTCTTCCAGGTCGTGTTCTATGACATCTTTTGTCACATAATTTACTGATCTCCTACAGGCCACCACAAGGGAAGAGGCCAGGTGGGGCTGGAACATATAACAAGTTAAGTTTTTATCTCTAGGCCCTTGAACAAGGCCTAGGATCTTCTGAGAACCTGGGGTACACTTGCTAATACTGGTCAAGCAAAATCCCATATTCTCAGCAAAATTTTGATGGTATCAAAATACATATGAGTCATCTAATTTTAGCTTTCCGAAGAAGGTGAGGCTTGAGAAACCCTCAAGGAAGCTTCACTCATGGGGTGGAGTGAGACACCCCCAGCCTGTGGGGCACAGGGCTCATTAGTGGCTCCCCTGGTTTGCAGTTAAAGAGACCACCATCAAGGGATCTGGGGCAGTCCTGTAGAGGATTTCCTCTTGCTTCTGTGTCTTCTGAGGCTGTGGGAAACAGTCCTGGCCTGTGAATCCTGCAGTCTCAGACAGATCAAAGATCTCCAAGGTGGAGGTGCTGGACAGTTTCATTGCTTCTGGCTAATTACTCATTCAAGGGAGATTCCACCCAGGGAAGTTGTGGAGCCGGTTTGCTGGCTGCTTGGTGGAGACTTTTAAAGGGACATCGCCCCATTTCATGAAAGAGAATTTTATGAAGATGATACTTGAAGAGGGCAGTGGACAGATAAGCTGCTTTGTAAGTGAGTGGACAGGACTTTTTCTAATTGTCATCCTTAGAGAATAGAAGGATGGGCAAGACATCGTTTCTTGTCAAACAGCCACTTCCGAGGGCAGATTTCCATGCTCTTCACAGGTGCTGTTTTTAAGCTGTGAGTAGATGGAGATAAGTTGGAAATATGCCATGTATTACTGTGGGAAAACCGCGATAAAACATTACCCAATGAAGTCCTGCTCAGAGACTATACACACATATGTAGACACACACCAGGGAAAACCATGCTTCTAAAGCTCAGAGGGCAGTGTGTACTTGAGTCCTTGCTTATTAGTTTTCTTTCTTGAGGAGTAAAATTCGCTTACATGAAAAAAAAAAATGATAAGAAATGAATTCTTTTAAGACCATTCTTTTAACTTGGTTTCCTGGGATCCTTAATTTGGGAGAGATTTGGTGTCGACCATGCTTCTTCTTCCCAGATCTTAATGGGAGAATTGAAAATATTCTTTTAAAGATGAAATGATGGTCTGGTTCAGTGTGCTTACCCATAGACCCAACTACATGGAAGGCCGAGGCAGGAGGATCACTTGAAACAGGAACTCAAAACCAGACTGGCCAACAAAGCAAGACCTATCTATATCTCAATAAACAACGAACCTGTTAATAATTAATTGTTGGGTCTGACTTTGAGACACTTGGTTTAGCCACTTTAAGGCAGAATAGGGTGGGATGCTTCCTGTATAAGTCTTCATAATTCAAGCTCTCTCTCTCTCTCTCTCTCTCTCTCTCTCTCTCTCTCTCTCTCTCTCTCTCTCTCTCTCTCTGTGTGTGTGTGTGTGTGTGTGTGTGTTTATATATAGGCATGCATGTGTGCACGCATGTGGAGTCCAGAGTCTAATATCGAGTGGCTTCTTCAATCACTGTTTCACATTACTTTTTGAGATGCTAAACCTGGAGCTGCGTGATTCAGCTGGACCGATAGGCTAGCTAGCCTGCTGCACAGCTTTTCACATGGGTCCTAGAGATCCAACTCGTGTCTCCACACTTGTACACCAACCACTTTACTGGAAGCTATCCTCCCCAACCCAACAACTCCCATATTGTATTTTATTATTTCATTGGTAGCAAGAGAGCATCATTAGCATCAGCAGCATGCTTGAGAAAGGTTTCCAGCCAGCCATTTGATGCATTGTTGAATACAGTAAAACAAAAACAAAATGGTTTTCTTTTTGCAATGAAATGGGTCTGAAATTGGAATTAGAGTGTACATATTCTGCTTTTCTGTTGATGACATAGGCTTTATAAATGTCTATTCTATGAAATATATAAAATCTATAGTGCCAGATTTCTCATTAAGCCCATAAGCGACTCCCTCTATTAAGGTCTCTCTTTCCTTACTCTCCTTCTCTTTTCTTCTCCCAACTCAACCTTCCTGATCCTTCATGTTCTCCTTCCCCCTCCCTTTCTCCTCTCCTCTTTCTCCTACCTCTTTCCCGACCCATGCTCCCAATTCACTCAAGAGATCTTGTCCCTTTCCCCTTCTCTGGGGGTCCATGTATGTCTCTGGGGGTCTTCCTTGTTTCTTAGCTTCTCTGAGGTTATCAATTGCAAGGTGGTTATTCATTGCTCTATGTCTAATGCCCACTTATGAATAAGTATACACCATGTTTTTCTTTCTGTGTCTGGGTTATCTCACTCAGGATGATTTCTTCTAGTTCCATCCATTTGCCTGTGAATGTCATTGTGTTTTTCCGCTGAGTAGTACTTCATTGTGTAAATGTACCACATTTTCTTTATCCATTCTTTGGTTGAGGGGCATCTAGGTTGCTTCCAGGTTTTGCCTATTACTAATGATGCTATGAACATAGTTGAACAGATGTCCTTACTGCATGAATGTGCATCTTTTGGGTATATGCCTAAGAATAGAATTGCTGGATCTTGAGGTAGAATGATTCTCATTTTCCTGAGAAGCTGCCACACTGATTTCCAAAGTGCCTGTCTAAGTTTGCATTATCACCAGCAATGGAGGAGTGTTCCTCTTTCTCCACAGCCTCTCCATCGTAAGCTGTCATTGGTGTTTTTGTGCTTACCCATTCTGATCAATGTAAGATGGAATCTCAGAGTGATTTTGATTTGCATTTCCCTGATGACTAAGATGTTGAGCAATTTCTTAAGTGCCTTTTGGCCATTTGAGAATCCTCTTTTGAGAATTCTGTATTTAGATCTGTACCCCATTTTTTAATTGGATTATTTGGTGTTTTGGTGACTAGTTTCTTGAGTTCTTTGTATATTTTGGAGATAAGCCCTCTGTCAGATTGGGGTTGGTGAAGATCCTTTCCCATTCTGTCGGCTGACGTTTTGTCTTGTTGACTGTGTCCTTTGTCTTACAGAAGCTTTTCAGTTTCAGGAGGTCCCGTTTATTAATTGTCTATCTCAGTGTCTGTACTACTGATGTTATGTTCAAGAAGCAGTCTCCTGTGTTGACACTCTTTTCTTCATGAAACTAAATATTCTCCACATATTTCTTCTCTACTCTGTGGAATGGATTCTGGATTCTCACTGTAAATCTGGCTAAAACGCCCAGCAGTAACCATGCCATAGACTACATGTTGTGGATATTTAAAATTTACTTTGTCAAATAAATTAGTTTACTACTTTTGAATTCAGCTGCACTCAGATTTTCAACATATGGGCTAAACACAGACAGGTTCCTTGCCAGAACGTAACATTATTATTGGTCTTTAACTTAAGTATCTAAAGGGTCTATTTCCAGTTGAGATTTCATGAACACTGCATCCATGCACAACCATGTGTGCCTGTTTGCACCACAATTTCAACCTCATTCACATCGTCTCACAAAGCAAGCCCAAAGACCTAAGAATCTTGTGACCAGGTTTAGTGACAGTAATGACCACATGACTCCTGGCATTAATTTTCTATGCTCATTAATTTCATATCACACAAGGAAGCTACTTGATGCAAACAATTTGAAAGAAAGGATTTATTTCACCTCACAGTTTCAGAAAGTTTAGTTCACTGAAGGTGATGGAGAAGGATGAAGTGAAGGATCAGAAGATGGAGGAAGCTCCTAGCATCCACATTGTGGCTGAAGAGGAAGCAGAGAGTGTGCATGCAGCAGGCACAAGGGACCAGGTATGACCTTCAAAGTCTTCACCCTTAAGGACCTACTTATAATAGCTTGGTCCCATTTCCTAAAACAGAACCACTAGTGTGGGGATGGGCACAGGTCATGAACCTGTGTGGGGCATCCTGTATTCAACCTGGAACTGTACCTGTTGCCCTTGTGTGTGTGTTGGGTTAAGGAAGGCATGCAGGGAGGTGGAAGACAGGAAACACTGAGGGGAAGACAGGATGGTAAAGGTTTTCTTCAAGGATTTTGAGTTTGATTCTTTTTTAGCAATGTGAAATGGAGTGATACATCTTCAAACAGTAAAGGGATGCTGAAATCACCTGTGATGGGTTGAGTGAGAAATGCCCCTCACCCCCAAGCATGTGTGTTTGAATACTTGCTCACCAGCACGGATGCTTTGGGCGAGGCTGTGGAGCCCTAGAAGGTGGAGCCTTGCTGGAGGAAGTGTGTCCCTGAGAATAGGCTCATAGCCTTACTCTCCTTCCAGTTCCCCCTTTACTTTCTGCTCCCCCCACCTGCTGCCATGGCTCCACCACCTTCATGGATGCTCCCTCTGGGGCTGTGAGCCTAAACAAACTCTTTCTTCCTTTAGTAGCTCTTGGTCACAGTGAGTGTTTATCTGAGTGTTTATCGAAGAACAAAGAGTAACGATTACAATATTCTGAATGAGTTATTTCTAGGCTGGACAGTGGTGGGGCATGCCTTTAATTCCAGCACTAGGGAGGCAGAGGCAGGAGGATCTATGTAAATTTGAGACCTGCTTGGACTATAGAGTGAGTTCCAGGATAGCCAGGGCTGCACAGAGAAACCCTTTCTTGAAAAAAAAAAAAAAAAGAAAAGAAAAAAAGAAAAAGAAAAAAACTAACTAACTGCAATACATAAATAAAAATCACATCTTTGTGTTTTTAAATTCTATTTCACCAACATTTTTATGCTTATAAGAAGATGTGACAAGAAGAATAGACTGAATAGAGCTGTTAGGTTTACGAGAAGGGGAGGAATTTCTACTATATGGAGCCAAGGACTTGCCTGGCCCCCCCTCTGGCACTGAGGTACCTCAGGTGTTGGACGCTGAAAAGCAGACACATATTTCATCCAGCAGATGCAATACAGGGCCTGAGTTTCTCCTGCATACGTCTGTCACAGGCAAGGAGTCACAAGTACCTCTTATCCCTCTGAACAAATAATAACACATGAAACAAAGGATGATTTACAGCAAATGTTTACTGGCTAGACTCTGCTTAGGCTGCCAGGCTTTAGCATTACCCTAAAGTAAAGCATGAACCCCGAGTGGATGAACTTGCCTGAAACAACTTCAATTATCTTACTAATGTAGCCAGGAGTCTGATACTACAGCTGTCACTATGGTCACGATTTTAGCATGTGGTCACTGTGAGGAGTGACGAGGTGACTCTTGTAATATGATTGAGTTAGCAATCGGCGTGTAAACTCTTAGTCACTCCATTTTCCTCCAACCCTGGATTCCAATGTTCCGACTAGTCTTCTGTCCACATCACATTTAAGATTTCCAGGTAAGAGTACTCAGGATTCCTACTTCTGCTCAATTCCTGTGTTCACTAAACCACTTTTATCATCGCCATGACCAAATGTCTGACAAAGACTTCAAGTAGGAGGGGGTCTACTTTGATGAGGTGGATCTGTGGCATTGGGAGTATGTGGCAGCTGCTATATCATAATTCATTAAAATTCTATAGGACTAAAAGCAGAGGCAGGATAGAAAGTAGGAAGGGCGACAGACCCCAGTGTCTGCCCCCCAGAGATCCAGCTAGGTCCCTCCAGCTGGGTCCCACCTCCCAAAGAGTTCACAATTTCTACAAACAAAATCACCAGGTGGGGCTCAGCTGGGAAACATTTCACATGCAAACCATGGCATGCAGAGGTTAATGTGAGACTCATATAGGCTCCTAACTCCTAAACTTCATCAGGACACAAAGAGGTAAGTCTAGAGGACCTTGGGAAGTCTCTCAGACAGGAACCCCCTTTCCAACCAATTCTTCCATACGCATTGACACATTTACTGTTCTGCTCATTTACTGTTCTGCTATAGTTTAAGATGTGAGCAATGTGTTTGGGGGCTGGGAGGATGGCTCAGCCGTTAGGGGCACTTGCTGCTCTTGCAGATTATATGACTTCTGCTCCACAGCACCCACATGGTGCCACAAAACCACTTGTAATTGCCGCTCTAGGAGATCTGATGCTCTCTTCTGACCTCTGTGGGCTCCTGTACATGACACACATGAGCTCACATTGGTGCACACACATGCACACAGAATAAATAACTGCCTAATATAAAAATAAATAAAATGATCAATATTACCATTTTCTCCCCTAGGGAACTGAACTTAAGGGCAATCCATTGCAGGTGATTAGAGACTAGAAACTCTAACATGGGGAAAATTTGCTTCTCGAGAATTAATATCAACAGGTATCACCATTGACATGACTTTAGGCTTCTGTTATCAAGCAATATTGTCTTTTGAACAGACAGAAAGTGAAAAATTAATTCTCATGTATTCTTCTAAAGTCTACCATAAAGGCCCCTGGCTAGGAATCTTCTACAGATGAGTCTTCCTGCAATAGGACCTATAGAGGAGAGGGAGGTGTGGGAACACACTGTGCACAGCGGGAGATTTCACAATCCATATCGCATCTGCACACATCAGCATCAGGCCTTGAAAGCACTGATGAACCCGACCTCTGCCTGCTCAGCCCTTCATACAGCAGTTGGACGTCTGGAACAATTGCTAGAGTGTAATTTAATGGAATAATTTTATTGCACAGTGCCAAGCATGTTGCCTTAAGTGTCCTTGCCAGTGTGGAATGCAATGTGTTGCTTTCTTTTGTAGTCTTTCTGTAACTGTCATCTGCTATTCACAGATGCTTTACGGCTTGGCACTTAGGCAACCTTTCTGATACTTATGCTGACACACTACCAACACTAACAGAGGCATGTAAAAAGATTGCAAACCCAACAGTCATTATTAGAGGACACTGAGTCACAGCACAGTCGTGGAGATCATTCCTAAAGATTTTCGGTGACATATGAAAATATCAAAATAAAAATGTTTAATAAATTGTAAAAATAAAAGTTATTTTATTATGTATTAAATGAAATTATTTATGTCTATGATATAAAGTTGTGTTCTTGTTACAATTTTGAAGACAGAAACACAGATTTGTGGTACACAGCAAGGCTCTTTCTTAAAGAAAAATAAAACAAACAAGACAAACATGTAGTACTCCTTATTCTTTTCTATTTTTTTTTTCTCACCAAATAAGGTTCAATTAGATGTTGGAATCTTTTTATTACTCATGGAATTCTTTCTTCAGAGTAAAAGAGAAAAAAACAGAAAAAACATACCTTCACCTTTTTATTTATTTGTACTAATTTCAAAGTCTCTTTTTATTCCTTTTGCCAGTGGTTGGAGTAATAGAACTACAGAATCATTTCGAGTTTATAAAATAAGATGAGGGACTGGTAGATGGCTTAGCAGGCAAGTTTAATGATGTGAATTCATTCCCATGTGATGGAAGAAGAGGACTCTATATCTGTGTGATGTTCTCCCCCACAACACGTGAACTCCAAATAAATGTAAATAAAACCTAAAACAGCACAAAAGATTAAAATGCTTGATTAAATGTGGAAATGATAAATATGCAATATGCATATACATATATGATTAAAGAAGAATAATTCATGGATTTGAGAGGGAGTCATGGAGAAGCAGGAGGACTTGGGAGAGAAGATATGGAACAGAAACTATATTAATGTAGTGCACACGTACTGACTAACAACTCCTATTTTAAAAATACCACTTTGAAATATAACCATGCAGAAAAATCTCATTTTGGGCATTATCAAACAAAGTAGGCTTCACATATACAGAGAAAATGACATGGACCTCTTTTCAATTATTCCCCCAAATGATGATATTTTCTAATTAAAATAGTTAGTTCTTCAAATTTGCTAATTTCATACCTAAGTCCTGAAACTAACCCTGATGATACCACAGAACTAGACACAATTTTATATTTGTTGAGTAGAGAAGTGAATTACTTTAAAAACATAAACCCAAAGTTTTCTACCTGTCCTAAAATTATATTTTTATATATATACTTACTACAAAATTTTTGGTTTCTCAGTATCCAGACTTTCTTTGTCCCTTTCTTTTCTGTTTTCCTAAATGGCTGGTTTTATTAACTAATTTTTGTGATACGTGTAGTCTACATAAACATTTGGTTTCATAAGATGCTGTATTTATAGAACAGTTGGACTCAACTATGACATGAAGTAGGGTTTTGTGTGTGTGTGTGTGTGTGTGTGTGTGTGTGTGTTCACATGCATGTATTTGAGTCAGGGTCTCATGTATCCCAGAATTTCTTTAACCCACTCTGTAGCTGACACTGGCTTTGAACCACCAATCTTCCTGTTCCTACCTGCCACATGTTGGGACTGTAGCCCACACGACCAGGTGCGGCTCAAATCCATTGATGAAAATGCAGGGGTATAATTAAGCTCATAGAAAACCTCAGTTTTGAAATAAAGCCTACAGACTATATCTCTCAGGGATTTTGATGACTAAACTTTAATGGAGATTTTTTTAAAAATTTAAATGATTATTGAATAATATTGGGTAAAGCATAATAAAGTAAAAAAAATTGAAAGTAAAGCATTAGTTCCAATTTGTGGGTCTATAATAAGCTCGTGTTGAAAAATCAACACTGCAGTAGTTTCTTCCAAAACAACTCATCCTTTTACAAGTTCTGGCGGAATTGGAGAGCAGTTGAAAGCAGCCACATGAGAGCTGTCATGTTAAAGGTGACATTTCCTGAGTCTCTGCCCTCTGGCTTGCCTTTTCCTTTCCTTGTGCAATTATTGCTCAAGCTACTAGTGTCAGTTCTCCCCTTTGTGGTAAGGATTCACAGCAAAGACACACGTCTTACCACGTCCTGTTATCTTGCTGCTATTCTTGTGTGTCCATCTTTCTATTGGACATGATGTCATCCTGACACTTGGTCCAAATGCAAAGTTAACCACACTCTGGAGAGAAAACTGTGTGCCTGCCTTGTTTGGACACAAGAAACTACTACTCACATCCAGACAGACAAGTGACAGGCAGTTGGAAAGACAGATAGCCATCTAAGGCTCTGCTCAGGACAGAGTGATCTCACTTCTCCTCCATCTGTGTGCACAGATAATGTTTAAACTATGCTGGTCCCTTTTCTCTGCTGTATGTCTCTCTTTAGTTCTTTCTTTTAAATGCCTAACACCAGAATCCAATCCCCAATCTTTCTGACTCCCCACTATATTACTGGTCACTTATGACCCCACTCTCTTTCAGCAAGGACACCTTGGGAAATATCAATGAATGATCACCATGCCATACTCATACCATTTGTGAGGTAAGCAGTTGAGTGTAGGCACTTGGGGCAGAGTGGGACACACAAAATGAGGGGCTCTTTCTAGTGCTGTGGTGTCCGCTTCAAATTCATCTGAGAGAAGAAGCTTTCTGTAACCACTTCCAGATGGAAACATGCAGGTTCTGGAATTATGCAGTCATTTCAAATTCAAGACTTCATCACCTAAAGTTCAGCCCCTGCCCCTGCTCATCTTCCCAGGTGTTCTGCAGGCCAGAGGGAGACCTTTGTGATACCATGGTGTCTACTGGCCTGCTTCAAGTGGAGTGTGTAAATAGCCTCCTCATTGGCTCCCAGGGCCAGACCTCTTTCCACAGAACTGAACAGATCAGAACATGGGTGAGATGTAGCCACCAGGGAGGAAGTCAGGTCTAGACGAGTCAGATGAGGCAAGATCATTATTTTCACTTAAAGGCATATATTGAGAGGAGTCGAAGCCCCTTTCTATAGAAGAGACATTTTCCATGTTGATTTGGACTAACTCCTTGGCTGTAAATTCTACTTGATTCCGCCGAATGTCTCTGTAGCTTGTGTCCTCCTCCTAGCAGCTAATTTTGGTTTCTTTCCTAGGATGCTGCACGTGTCAGAAGGTTTTATTCTCAGTTACTCAGAGGTATGCATCAGGGTGACACAGAATACAACCCATGTGGATGCACGCTGGAAATAGTTTAATACAGCTGTGGGTCCACACGTCAACAATCAGACCTTTAGTCCCAACTGTGTGTGTGTAGGTCAGGGAAGATGGCCTCAGCTGTCCTTCCTCAGATGTGCTTATAGCTACTATTTTGGTGTTATTTCCTTAGGTGTCTTTTTTGAAGCAGAGTCATTTCCCTGGAACTTACTCAGTAGGCTAGGCTGGCTAGTGAAGCTCAGGGATCATTCCCTTCTGCTAGGAGGCTTTTCTTCTTCTTCTTTTTTTTAAAATCATGGATATGGAAAGCAAATTGTGGTCCTCATGCTTACAAGACAAGGACTTTACCAACTTATCTCCCTAGCTTTCTTTCTTCCTTTCTTTTTTACTTCATATGAACATATCTTTTTGTGGTTTTTTTGTGATAATATTTAAAATCCTTTCTGTATGAAAATTGGCCTGACTAAATGCACTGCTCTGCACAAGGAAGTTTTTACTTTATTTATATATTTATATACTTAATATTTATTTATTTGGATCTGAAGACAGCTTCTGGAGTCTGTTCTCTCCTTCCACTGTGTGGGTCCTGGAGGATCAAACTCAGGTTGTCAGGCTTGGCAACAAGCACTGAGCCATCTCACTGGGGGACCCTGGGGGAAGTTTCTGCTTCTTATTTTGATGCTTTTGACAATTTGATTAGCTACAGCAGATAAAAATAAATAAACAAGGAAGTGCTGAAGTATACAATTTAGCACATTTCAGTCAGGCTAATTTTTCATATAATTATCAGAAATAAGATTTTAAATATTATACTGAAAATCACTTAAATGTACATTATATACTCTGTATTATCAACAGCATTTTTGTTGTTGTTGTTGTTTTGTTTGTGACTCAAGATCAAGAATGATCATTGCTCTGACCATATGCAGCATTTTAAGGCACTTCTTTCCCATTTGGCTTTCCTTGTTTTCTTGCAGTGCAGGATTTTGCACACATTAGGCAAATGCTCAACCACTGAGCTACATTCCCTACCCCTGTTTGGTTATTTCTTATCATTACCACTGCATGGAAAGGCTTATTAAAAAAAACATCTAAGAAGAGACAAATGCTTTCTGAGAGAGGAAGCAAAGGAAACTTCAACCACAAGATGCACAAGCAGATTCTATGACATTCATTGTTCAGCTACTCAGCTATCTTCTACTTTCCTTTTGAGCTTTTGCCAAGTTTAAAGTCAGTGAAGAGTCTGACAGAAAAATGTAAATCACAATAGAGGTTAAACTTTCTAAGTTGAAGCTCTCTGGGGACTAGTTGGCTCCATTCTGTTTTAAAAAGTGGAATTTCCCTTGAATTTGAAAACAACACCACTTCTTATTTGCTGTTTCATGGAAATTATGTTTTTGAATCCCTTGAGATGGAGCCCTCTACCATGATGGACTCAGAAAGAACCTGTGTCTAAGTAGAAAATACTGTCCTACATACTCTTTGAAGAAATCATCTTCAAATAGCAATGAAAGCCCTCACCCAATCAAAAGCTTATCTAGCTAAGTGAGACGTTGCTTTTTCCTCCTTGCAGAATTAAGGCAGCCTGGACTGTTTCAGGGATCCCTTGAGACTTTTGGGCATGCATTTGCTTGGTGATGACTCATTGAGCAGAAAGGCATCTTTCACTGCTAAAGAGAAGAAGACATGTTTAAACAGAGCATTCTTAATCCCTCTTAAACGGGAGGCTACCTGGGTGACAGTCCAGCCCTTGTTATGCTGTGCTTTCATGCAGGTGAGTCATAATTAGAAGTTACAGACTTCAGGCATTGTAAAGCCAAACAGAAAGACAAAAAAATAAAAGAACAAGTTGGTGAGTTCACAATGATCCAAGCTATATGATCCTTTAAACAGTGTGTCGTTATTATAAGACAATTTAAAATTTCAGTACAGTGCTTTATAATACATTAACATGTGGGAGATGTCTCAGAGGAGCTGCAGAGTGGTGGAGCCTCTTTCCACGTGGCTGTGCTCCTGTTGTTAGTTTCATGGGAGGTGAGGACTGAGTTGGGGCCTGTGGATGCTGAGCACACATTTGTCACTTTTCTCTGTGTCTGGTGGAGACACTGATACAGGGTCATCTTAGTCAAGGAAATCCTTACAGGGAAGACTCTTTGTGTACACAACATGCTTATAAATTCTCGCATGCAGACCAGACAAACTGACAATCAGACAGGAATGTACACAGAGAGAAACTGGTGGGGCATGGTTGAGTTCCCTTCCTTCTTCAGATCGATTTTATTTTATATGTATGAGTGTTTTGTGTGTGTGTGTGTGTGTGTGTGTGTGTGTGTGCTTGGTGCCTACAGAGGTCAGAAAAGGGCATTGGATCCACTGAAATAGAGTTACAGATAATTGTGGGTACTGGTAATTGAACTCTGGTCCCCCAGATAAACTTAACCACTGAGCCACCTCTCCAGTGCTCACAACTTCTTAATTACTTTATATTATAGCCTTTGCTATAATGTTTGAGAAACTGGTACTGGAAGTGGTACAGATATCACAAAACAAGAATTGATGTAATTTTGATAAGAAAAGCCAACTAACAGGAAGGACAAAATACAGCAGACTGGAAAGGTGATCACTCATTTACATGCAGAAAAAAAAACTGACAATAGTATTGCATGTGATGGTATGCAAGACAAACAAATTGCTCACTGAACTAGGTGAAGTGGCTAGAAATTTTTCAGAAAGAGTATGTGAAGAAGCATGGGTGAAGTATAGACGTTAGAAAACAGGTATTTTTTTTTTTTTAAGAGTAACATTAAAATAAATATACAATGGTAGGGAGACGAACTTTCTGTTTTCAGGACCCGTGCTACTGAGTCAGCAATCTGAAAAGTCCTAAAAAGCAAAATATTAAGATACAAGAAGTCCTGGGAGAAAGTAAACTCTCCAGTGTGCAGTTAGAAGACATGACCAGCTCCCAGGCGGCAAGATGAGAAAGCAGCAAGGGCCGGGACAAAGGCGCTTTTCTTAGAAGGGCAAGGAGCCAAATGGACTCAGGTCTCCTGCTACAGGGGATGTCATAGCTCCATGCCATTCACCCCACTGTGCTACCCATTTGTAGTCTCGGCCACAGCCACCTGTTGATTTGGGAGGTGGGGTCTGAAGGAAACAGCATACCAATCTGATGAAGAAGCCTGTGTTTCAACCAAGGAGCCTGAACTTTGAATTGGGGTAAAATGACTTCCTTTGGAAACCAAATAGTGCTTTTTATTTGTAGAAAGAAATCTACATCAGAAAAATTTATAATCAGAATCAAACTTTGTGTAAGCCAGGCCTCCTTCCTACCTAACTCCTATTTCCTGACTTCGGTAGTAACACTAATTAGGTTGTATATGCTTTTCTTTACCTTTCCCAGTACCTTTGTGATGGCAGCAATGTGATTTTCCTGCAAAGGTAATGGGAGCAACATTGATAGATATAATTTCTGCTTTATCTTTTTAAAGATAAGTTAAAAACTCGTAGCCTAGAGGTTGAAAGATGTGTGATGTAAAAGAAGGGTCCAACTCCTGGAGTAGAAAAGACCAGAATGGTGGGTACAGGCCAGACCAGCTCATGTTCAAGCTCAAAATGTTAATGCTGACTAAAACAATCCAGGGGCGGTGTAAGAGAAAATTAATGAACGAGAAGGCTAAAAGAAGAGCTAGTTTGGCCTTTATCTGAAAGCAAGAGTTTTGTTTGTCATGTGTTCAGTTTCCTGTTTACTGCCTATGGCAGTAAACATGGATGCAGACCTGGCCTCATTACACTAAAGACTAGTGATGGGGAACTCTACTGTGTGTGTGATGGGAGATGTTATCCTGTAAATATGTTTCTCATACTTGTTAATAAAGCACCGTTGGGCCAATGAGATAGCAAGATAGGTGGGGCTCGGAGACAAGGAGGAAAGAGGAAGTAGTGGGGAGGAGTCGAGATGTAGCCTGGGGAGGAAGGAAGATGCCCGCCGCAGCTCCCCGATAAGACGACCACGTGGAAATACTTAGATAAGTAGAAATGGGTTAATAATTAAGGCAGAGCTAGCCGGTAAACAATAATGGTAACTGGCCAACAGGACTGTATCAAATACAGAGTCTCTGAGTGTTATTTGGGGCTCATGTGGCGGTGGGACCATGGCGGCAGGACCCACTGCAGCCAGCTGGAAGAACCTGCTGTAACATGTGCGTCTCTGTGTGGATGATGAGTAGAAGAGAGTTGAGGGTTCTCTTCTGGGATGCACAAAATCCATACATCATTGGGACAGGATAACATGACCATTGAAGTCACAAAAGAGGAAGTGTTCTAAAAGCTAAGTATTTCCGGATTCTCTCCTACTCTGCTGCCTTCCTTGAAAGAGACAGTGGCAGCATAATTAAATGCTGTTGTGTATTTGTAAATCTGAGCTATTATATATCATGTCATTCTTTGATCATTCTTCAGAAGAGGAAGTTAAAACTATGACAGACACATGAGAGTTCCCACCAGCAGTACTGACTGGACTATGGTCTTTAGAAGGGAAAAGGGAGTTTTCCTGCATCCCCAGCTGGTTTTAATGAGAGCTATGATCCTGTTGGAGAGCATTCATTCTGAGCACCTTAGATGGCAGCCTCGAGTTATGCATGACCCAGGATGACGGTAAATCCTTCCCCCTCAAAACTGTTCAATCAACGCAATCGTTTAAAAGTATTTCAGGCCACGAAGCAACATACTTTGCTCCTGGAGGCAGATGGCTTTATTTGGAATGGGGGTTGGGGCAATTTCAGCCAGCAGCAAATGGGAAAAGGCAAAACTTCTTTTGAGTAGAGTTGCAGTCCAGGTTAGGGCTAGTAATGAGCCCAAGGATCTGTTTAGCAGGGAGCTAACAATGCAACTTAGGAACATGATTTTCACTGTAAACAACCTTGGCTGGGAACCACTCTGTGTGTGTGTGTGTGTGTGTGTGTGTGTGTGTGTGTGTGTGTGTGTGTGTTAGAGCCCAGAGAAGTCCAACAGCAAGGAAAACCCCAAATCAAATGTGTTCCCAAGCCAACTCGGTTCTCGACCATACTGTTACTCAATACAGATGACCAAGTTGAAAAAGCTTGTAGAAAATCAGGTTTAAAAAAAAAAATTCAGTAGCTGTGCACCATGGGGGAGAGGGATTTCTCAAACTCGGGTGTGCTTCTTACAGCAACCAGAACAAATAGCAAAAGGGGAGGTTCAGAGACACAGACAAAAAGGAAATCATAATCTAGACCTATCATAGCATCTGAACTTTCAGGGTTCTATAAAAACGGAGAGCAGGCAAAGGTAAAGAAATAGTAAAGCATGAATCACATTTAGTATAAAAAGCTGTTATCTGTGAAAAATTGTCTCTGACTGGAATGGTATTTAGTAAATAAGTATTAGATCAGACACTGCCTTTGTGTTGAAGAATTCGAGGAATTATGGTGCATTATGTTTAAGGAACTACAAAAACATTCAATGACAGCTCCACAAAAATGGGGAAGGTCAGTAACATAGCGAGATTCTAGGGCTGATAAGTATGGAAATAACTATTCATAGGCTCCAACAAGTTGGAAGAAATTCAATTCTGTATCAGTTTGTGAATGAAAAAAAAAGCAGTGTACCTACCCATTTTGAATATTATACAATAATAAAAGGATTAAGTCTTGAATCACTTGATTATATAGATGAATATTAAAAATGTTATGCTGGTTCCTCAGTGATATAACTACATCACTTAAGTAAATAATCCCCTTCCTATGATCTTAATGTAAAAAGAGCCATCCCCAGTAACTAGAAAAGATTAGATAGATCATTTACCATACTCTTTCTAACTGAGAGATGGGACAACTGAGATGAAAAACATTAAAATACAGCTCAAAGTCAGTCTGTTAAGTAAGAAATTTGATAAAATAATTCACATAGCAATTGGGACTCCATATGGTTAAACTAGATATGGCCAGTGAGACAATTTTGACCACATAAGTGAAGTTTGATCGATGTTTTCATGAACTTGTTGATAGCTGATATACTGAAGGGCCAGTGTGGCACAAGAAATGTAAGTGATGTCTCAAAAGAACATGGAGACCTTTCTTTTTCTTTCTTTGTATGATGCCAAGAGTTAGAAAGAACATCACTGCTCATCTTCAGAAGTTCATCATGAACAGGCAAACTGTTTTTTGTTTTTTTTGTTTTTATCTGAACCCAGAAGAAAGTAGAAGCCACACAACAGCTTCTACTGCATTGAGAGAAATAACTGCAGTGGGAGGAGGAGAGGCACCTGCTGAAAGAGAGTAGGGAATGTGGGTGTAGTCAATTGTGAGTATCAAGGATATAAGGAGAAAGACCACCCGCCCAATCATTATGTCCAAACTAACTAAAGCAAGCTTTTTTATTCATGGTCAAGGGCTGTCTCTCCCTAAAAGCAGGGTTAAAGAGTTCAGTATTAGATATGAGCTATAGCTCTTGGGTAAGTGGTTTCCAAATAGGGGGTTTTGAGGGCAAAACAGATGGGGTTACAGGAGCAGAACATAAGCACAACAAGTTAGTCATAACAACCTCCTGAAACAAAGATACCACAGCAAGGTGGTCATAAGGCAGACATAACAACAAATGGTCATGACAACCTCTTGAAACAAAGGTAGGGCAGCAAGATGGTTATAACAACTTTTTGAAACAAAGACATTGTTGTTGCTTTCTGGAACAGACAGCACAGAACCATTTGTAGTTAAGGTTACAGGTGGGACATAGAATTGTAGTTAAGGTTATAGGTGAGACCTGTCTGATCCTTGAGAAACAGAGATTTAATCATAAGCAGGAACCTAGTTTGTCTTTACTATAAAATGGCTTTTAAGCCCAAGATGGAGGCAGCTGATTTATCACAGGTACCAGTAAGAACTAGTTAAGGAATTTGGTTAGAGAATTGGTGGAAGTTGAACATGAGCTGCTGAGAGGATGAGCCCCTGGGGGCAGTAGGTAGGACAGTCGTTTACACACATACATTTTCCTCCAGGATTTCACTAAAGTAGATTGACGAGAACTCTGATAGAGCATTCTTTCTTTCATGATGTGTGTCCCAAGAATGGGGTAGGTCCTGCAGGACGGGCTGGAAGCTTTGAGCATCCTCGACTCTCATCTTTATCCTGGAAGAGTCTTAAACCATTGACTGAGGTGCATACCTGCACCCCAGGCACTGGCAGGAGCTATCTTGGAGAATGCTAATGTTTTCCGTGGAACAGAAAAGCTTGCTGGCCTTGGAGGAGGGGTAGGAACATGCATGGTGTGCAGAACTGTAGCCGGTCAGTGGGAGATTCAAATGCCCCTGTCCATTGAGTGTAACCATGGCAACTGAAAACCACAAACTCAGCTCAACTCTTCCTAGAATGAGTGACTCAATCTTAGAATATGAAGGTGCATGCTAAGAAAGTGACATCCTCAAGACAGTGGTCACAGTGTGCATGTGGCTGAGGCTCAGCCAGAATCCCCACGAGAGAGGAAAGACTCCATGTTGAAGGTGAAACAGGCTACGAGGAAACCCTCTCAAGATCTGCTCCACTGTAAGCAGGGTATCTCTGCAGACATTTACACTGTAACCATAGTAACTGGAAACTCGCTTTAACTCCTTTCTCCCGTTTGTCCCAGTCATTAAAACTACAGATCTAGTACACGGAAAGGAATGTGTTCATGTAGACTGAGAGATAGTTTCCTCAGTTTCTATTCCTACATAGATGGCTAATTAAAAAAAACCACAAGCTGTACTGGCACACAATAATGAACAAAGTACCAACAGAACAAGCAGTAATGGATACAACTTCAGATTACGATGATGATGGACCGCTCAGGAAAAGACTGATTAACACACTGAGGCTGTAGAGGAAAAGATAAACAACAAATAAGAGCAGACCAACTATTTCAGTAGAGACAAAGCTGCAGTGTGGAGTACAGTTAAAACAGAAATGAGAAGCACTGTAAAAATTTGAATACTCAGATGCTTATTAGAAGACTTGATGTACCCGAAGGAAGAATCATTCAATGAGAAGACAGGTCAAGGGATAATTAATAGGTTTTCTGTACCCCAATAATAGGTTTCTCCATCAACGCATACTGAAGCCAGATTTCTTATTTATTATCAATGAGAAGTCAAAATGACACAGCTATTTTAGAAGACAGGTTCACAGTTCCTGTAGCATGAAGTTGCTTCTTATGATACAATCCAGGAAACCTCTCTCTGAGCAATCACCAAAAGAAATAAACATTATATTTATATAAAAGATATGCAACTATTCATAGTACTTTTTTTCATAGCTATGAAATTTGATAAGTGGATAAAGACACATGGCACACAATAGACTACTAACTGGCAATAATAAGGAATAGAATCAGGCTTGGGGAGATGGCTCAGTGGTTAAGAGCACTTCCTGTTCTTGTATTGAACCCCACTTCGCTTTCCAGTATCCACATTAGGTAGTGCTTAACCACTGGTAACTCTAGATTCAGGGGATGTAATATCTTCTGGATTCTGAAGGTAACTGCACATACAGGTGCAAGTACTCGTGTAGACACATCCACAGACATAACCATAATTTTAAATAAATAAAAATGTAAAAGCAACAGAATGAATAGAAAAAAGCAGCATATTTAAATTTCAAAAAGATTTGCTAAGTGAAAGAAGCCACCCTCCAAACCATCTATCATGCATCACGTTTTATAAAAGAAAATTGCTGAACCGAAGGCCCAATCAGTGACTCATGAGGATACGGATACGAGGGAAGTATCAGGAAATCTAGAGATACGGAACAATTATTCTCTATAATTATTTTTATTTTTATGTTGGATAATGTGATGATGTATTTCTCAAAAGGCTTACAATTCCATATCCCAAAGATCAATTCATACCATGTGTAATCTAAAAAAACCCCAAAAAACAAAAAATAAAGATATATATATATATATATATATATATATATATATATATATATATATCTTGTTTGTAATGCTGTACTCAGAATTTGGAATTGGTGTGATTCTTACAACTAAGAATATTTATAGATTAAAGGATAAATACAACTTAAGGTTGTTTATGTAACAGGCCTTAACACAACTGACACCATGTTGGAAACACCATTCTGAGCTTAGACTGCCGCACATAGACCCCAGCATCTGCCAACACAAGAACAAAGACCTCATTTCTGGGATCCAGGAATGTCTCTAAATTTGCTAACCTTGTTTTTGGCTTCAGTAGTTTTGCTTCTCCTGACTGTCCTTGCTAAATGAAAGATGTCAGTCAGGGTATGGTTATTGTGTATAAAAGAAAAAGAATGAATGGCAAGACTAGGAGCTATATGATTTGGGGCAAGTTTCTTGTGCAGCTACGGGTGGGCAATATTGACTTTCTAGTTGTCTCTGGTGGACTTGCCTTATTCTTATTCTTTTGGATGTTTAAATGTATCCAGGGTGAAAACACAGGAGAGTCCTTTCTCAGAGAGCCCTTCCTTACAGACAACATCAAATTACAAATTGAAACATCTCACCGTGCTGGTCCCAGGCAGGTTGAAAATAATGCACATTCTAATGTTCACTAAATGCTAATGTTTATTTCTCAACCACCTACTTGCCATTTTCTCTAAATTAATCCTTTCTTTCTTCCTCACAGACGACTACTGTCCACCTTTCTTTATCATCTTATGAAGCAGCTGGATGTTTCTTCTCCAAGAATGCATGAGGGTATGCTAAAGCTCATAGACTATATACTGGACACACACTGTCCTTGCCTAAGAAAAAGCCTAGTGACTGTCCCTCTGTGGGATAATTTTCATACTTACACGGCTTAGCTGTTCGTTTACGTTGCCTGACCTTCCAAGGAATAATGACGGCAATTTATAACTATAATCAACTTTATTGTGAAAGTCCTGTGGCATACTTCCCCAGTTATTCGAATGATGTACACACAATGGTTGTGGATAAAGCAACCAAATTTTCAGAGCCATCATTAGCATATATTCATTTTAGGCTACCTTGGTCACAAATGGACGTTCTCTATATCCATTTGTTAGCCTAGTACGTACCTGGAGTACAAGCATGTAATTTCAGTTTAAAGTGTCGGTACTAAGCGTAAGATCTGGAACCGACACGCGGCTTCCTACCAACTAATTATTGTTAATGTTGCCGGGAAGGGGCTGGAGGTGCCAGAACTGGAGATGGGACAAAGGGATAAGACAAAGAGAATCACAGAAAACAAGTAAAACAGGGGTTCTAAAGGATGGTCTCTAAATGGATGGATTTTTCTGCTTCAGGGAACATGGCACCATTCTCTTTTCATAAACAATCTGGGATTTAATGTTTATAAATATTCTTTTAAAAATATGAGACAATTCGTAGATTCTTAAACTTAACTGTGTATTGCATCACCTTGGGAAACAAAGGTCCAAGATTTGTTTCAAGACTAAGGATGAACTGAGAAGGGTGTGGTGGCATGTGTCTGTAATCACGGTACTCAGGATGCAGAGGATTGCAAGTCCAAGGCCAGTGTGGACCCCGTAGAGGGGCTCTGTCTCAAAACAGAAGCAAAAAATACTCTGAGAAAAAGAACATAAAGGCTGATAAGTTGGATTTGAGCTGCATATCCAGACTAGAAAAAGAAACTCTTACCTTTCTTAAAAAAACAAAACAAAACAAAAAGCACATTATGTTGTAGACACCTGTTTACTCAGAACCAGAGCCAAGGGTAACTAACCTCAGGTAAGACCTTCCCTTGCCGTCTTAGGTTATGCCATTCCCAAGAAGCAGTGTCTCCAGGAGAGTGGATTCTTCCGACCATTCCTCTGACACTGCAGGACTTTGCAACCCCAATAGTTCTCTCCTTTTGCAAGGGGCCGAGCACCCCTGCTATTGCAATTAGTGCTCCTAAACATTTCAGTTTGACCCTAAATGTAATTAATTTGTTCTCTAAACCTCTGTTGTCTTCCAAACTTTACTTTTTTCCTAAGGTATTGCAACTCAATATGACCACATAGAGAGCAAGTCTCACTTTAGAAAGGTTTTTAAAATAACATTGTTTATTGACTTGTTTCATGTGAGTGTGCATGGGTGTGTGTGCACTTGTGGAGGTCAGGTGATAACTGACCATTGTTGCTGTTTATCACGTTGGCCTTAGGAATCCACCACAGGTTCCTGGGCATGCCGCAAGCCAGCCCCTTTCCCAGCTGAGCTATCTTCTGTCCCCAAAAGGATGCTCCTTTTTAATACCAGAGTAACTTGTTCGCGTGACTTAGTCAACAGTAGAAAGATAATCCTGAGGATACGAAGCCATGTGAAGAGTGAGGTGAAGACGGATTTAAGGTGACAAGAGAAACAGTCTGACCCATCAGATGGTCCTTGTGATGCGTTAGAGGAAGACAAACTTCCTCAAACTTCATATGAAAACTTCAGATGAAAACCAGAGATGGACAAAGAGCATTTTATATGCTTAGAACCTCTCTAAAGAATTCCAGCAAGGAGTCATTTGAAGAGCATGATGGCAAAGGTTAAACTTCAATGGCCGTAATGTATTTAGACTGTGGCATACAGAATATACCAGTAGTGGGATTTGGAAGGAGTTTGGTGGTACCAAGAGGCACTGGCACGCTTTACATTGAAAGAGATGCTATTCATAACCTGTACTGGACACTTACATCCATATGACAGCAAACACATTTTAATTTCTCCCCGAATTACTTGTATGCTCACACGCAGAGATTAGTACACGTCCCCTCAAGGGGGCTTGTGATGTGGGTTGAGAGCTAATGCATGGGAGGCACCTATTACACAGGTTTCCAGGCCCGTGAACGGAAATCAAAATTGTTATGACCACTGTAAAGAAAGGCCTGTTCTAATTACCCATCAGTGATTAACAATGACCCACAATAGGACAGGCATAATGGAATATTTACATGGGGCGGCTCCTTGTGCCCCAGGGATCTGGCCTGACTAACCGAGTGTCTAGCAGTCCACTGACGGGTGATTAGCATCAGTGGACGTGTGTTTGAAAATAAGCTGGATACCAGCTTATTTCATCTGGTTTGCTCAATTGAAAGTAATTCTGCAGGGAGACATGGGATCTAAAGGGAAATGCAAGCTACTGGGTTGAGGAATCTGGGAGTTTCTGTAGAGGAGCAAGGGAAGACAGGTAAGGGGAGGCTCCTTTAAGACACAGGCAGGGGCACAGCGGCTGCTGAGCTAGCCAGTACAGTAGACAGGGTGTGGTATATGAGCTGTGAGCTGAAGAAGCCATTCACCTTAGAATGAGGGTGGCTCCTGGGAAGGGCAGGTGGCCAGAGGGTGGGGACATGGGCTAGGCAGGGCTGGGAAGGGACAAATTGGAAATTGCTGGGCCTGGTGGGGTGTGGCTCGGCCAATAAATCATTTGCAGTTGGTGGAAATGGCATGTGTCTTCCTTTACGTAGTAGCTCCATTAAAAAGGGCCCTGCTTCCTTTCGGCACTGATTTTAGTCACTCAGTTACTCATTCCAGAAAGCATCTGGACAGCCCCACGCTGCTGAGTGGTGCACAGCAACATGTTTCACTTAAGCAAGTACAAGCACATTACACATCACCGAAACCATCAGGGCAAGACAGGATTGTTTCTGGAATTAATTATATGACAAAGATGTGCTGTTAATGAAATGGAATGTGCCATGCATATGTAAATGTGAGTTTAGATTTTTCTGATTTAAACAATGTGTGCTTTGATAGGAACATTGTTGGAGCCTATTGCTCACTGTGCTTGGTAGGGAAGAACAGGACGGAAGGGAACAATGCTACTACTTGAATGCATGGCTTTGGTGTGAACAAGCAATGGGTTCAAATCCCAGCCCTGTCTCTTGGCTGTTGGGGCTTTAGGAAATTGCTTACCCTCTTCAGAGTTTAGCTTGCTCTCCCCCAAAGGCATGGCACAGGAACTGGGTGCAGTGTGTAAGGTAGCCAGCATAATAGATAATATCAATGATAAATAATAATAGTCTGCAGCTACTATTGACATACTATACTATTTGTGCTATACTATTTATCTGTCTCCCACCATTACCTTTCACTCCTTCCAAAGCTATTGAGTATCACTGTGAGTTCACAGAAGAAATAAGTGAATGAGGATACAGAGTTTCCCTTGCTTGCCAGGGTTCTAGGTTACGTGCAGCTGCACTGCGATTCCCATATCCCACCCATTGCGCTATGTGAGGCATGGGGACGCAGTGCAGATTGGGTCAGACAGACACTGTGTGCTCACTCAAATGCTTCATTACACGAGGCAGAATGAGAAGTTCACATACTTCACCTCCACCAAATGGAATTGGTGAATTTACTTTTTAAATAGGAGTTAACCGACACAAGATACTCACATGCTGATGGGGTGGAGTACATGTCAAAATTACATAAAGTGTAAAAATTAAACAGGGCAAACGGCATTAAATACAACCAAAGCAGTCAGAGATGGTCACCGTGGCTTGAGAGAAATTTAGTCACTTTTGACCATGTATCTGTGAAGTTCCCCAAATAGTCTCCAGTCAGAGCACCTTAGCAGAGAGCTGTGGGACAGAGGGAAGATGAGCAACTATGTGTGTGTGTGTGGGGGGGATTGGGAGGATGAGGGGGCTGCTGAAAGGGAGGAAAATGCACCGAAGTCAGGGATGGCTGTGAAAAACAAACAGTTGTTACCGAATGTCCTATTCCTTTCTCCCTATAAAAAGCCGTGGCGACCACAGTGGTTTGTCATCAGAGTAAGAGGCCCAGCTCAGAAAGATGCCTATAAATTAACCCTCAGCCAGCTGCCTTCAAGCTGCCCAGGGTAGCTGTGAAAGTAGTCCAACATACATCTGTGAACTTACTCTAAACATTGTTTTTTATTATTTATTTTTCTATCTTAACTCAGTTGTGCAATGCTTGACTGTGAACTTTGTGCATGTCAATATGGGCCGGATGTGATGAAAGGTTGGGAGTCCCACCAATGGCTTCTAAATGTCTTCCTTGTCTCCGTTACACCGCCACCAGGAACCCTCTGGTTGCAGGATCTAGCTAGTTTGTAAGCGCGGCTGGCTGAGCTCTGTGCAACTTGCCTCGTCTTCGGTTCCGTATCTTTATTTCAAACTCCCGATCAAGGCAGAAGGAGCTTTTCTTAGCTTCTGACATACACCATCACCTTTCTCCTATAGACTCTCGCTCCTGCTGTGCTCTAGTTTGGAACCACCTCCATCTTCTGAGTCACTTCATCCTCATTCGGCCCCTGAAGGCCATTCCCACCACCTGCCTTCCCCACGCAGCAAAGCGAGGCTCTGAGGTCCCTAGCACATTCCTCTAGTGTGCTCCGTGTTCCCGACCAAGCCCATCCTCACACACTCTCCATGTTTACCTGTGTGTCCACCTTTATAAGACAGCTCACCTTATCTCATATTCCCCAGGGCAGGGATTATAGCTCTCTTGTTGCCATCAAATCCCCAGGGGCCAACACAGTTCTCCCACGCATCAGAGCAAACTGTCCATAAATACCTGCTGAATGAGTGACGATACCCTCAAGTGTACTTTGTTATTTGTGAGGCCGATGACTGAGGAAGAAGATGGCATTTATGAGCAGAGCTTTCCAGCAAATTTGTAATTAGTACTAACATTAAGACCATGTGTATACTTATTTCTACATTTCTTATTTGGGGATGATTATTGTTTTTGCAAGTTCTGAACGTCGGTGACAGCTAATGAATTATGAGCAATATCAAAGGTGGCAGTAGATGGCTCCTTTTCATAGCTTATGAGAGTCTCATTCTAGAAGGAGACAGCTTGATTGAGGACTTCTCTTTTAAAAGCAATACAACTTAAGAAATAAAGGAATTTACTTTGAAGAAAGAGAAACTACGGCTAGCTCTTAATTATTAATTCACTGAACTCTTTGTTGGCCCTGTATCTCTGAATGCATATGCAGTGCCCGAGGCCCAGGGCTTGGTTTCATTTCAAATGCCTTGGAGACTACTAGCATTTCAGATATGACACAGTATGTGTGTACTGAGGGGCTGTGTTGAAGGAACATGCACATTTATTTCTCTTCTGCTTATTCTTCATTAACAAGAAGAGACACTGCAAGGGGTAAAGCAGCTGTTGTAGACCAAAGGAGTTCAGACAGCCCTGAGCCACACTTCTGGTGCCAGCATGTCAAGGATAAAGTAATTGCATTTGTGCCAGCTGAAACCTGCATTTGGAGCCCCTGCTAGCCCTTCCATGCAGTAGGGCTGTCTACTTACCCAGAGAAGGGATGTATCTGTCTACAGTACAAATGGCAGTGTCCGTCAGAGAGGCTTATGAGAGAAGTAGATCCTCCCAGAAACCGAGGAAAGAGGTGGTCACAAGAGACTGCGCTTTGGCTTGGCAAATGTTGGTTAAAGGATACACAATTTCAATTGGAATTGAGGAACTTTGAAGGAGCTGTTTCACACCACATTCTCTACTGAGAATAATAGCATATTGACTATTTCCAAATTGTTAGGAGAACTGATCTTGAAGGCCTAGTCTTTACCCCACCCCAAGTAATGAAGATGCGAGGCCATTCACTTTAAACAACATGATTTGGCCATTCTACAACACATAGATAGGCGAAACATCATGTTAGAGGTGATAACTGTATGCAGTTTTTGTTTTAAAAGTAAACACACACACAACACACACATTTCCCCAATTGTGCCTCTACTCCCATAAAATAGGCTCAATATTGGTCACTGGTCCCCTTGGTCTTGCAGTTTAGTGGGAGAATCTGGGTTCTGCTTGCTCTCCCAAAGCTGCAACACCCCTCTTCCTTGTTGAGTTTTGAAAATGTTTCAAATGCAGCTCAGGAAGATGATTAATGTCCAGGATATTCACCAACTGGAGAACTCTGCAAGCTTAAAACCAGACCCAAAATAAAAATGACTGCAATACAGATGATCTAAAACCCACATTTCCTTTTCCAGTTTTCATTTATAATGTATGTGTATGTCTCTGTGTATCTGTCCACCTCTCTTCCCTCAAGAGCTGCTTACTGCTCATGCTCCGAGTCCCCAGACTGGGGAAGGGCCAGCCATCTCTTCTGCAGTGAGAGTCACAAATGCAGTTGTTTCAACATAGCTTTGGTTGTTTTGAATTTTGCATTTTAATCATGGCTGGTCCTGATGCTGAGAGGTGTGTTCACCGGATTCAACAAAGAGAAGTTTATCCGTTAAGTCATAGGTTTGAAGATACTGTCAGCAAAGCCGTCAACTTAGCATCCTGAAGCTGACAGGTAGCATTCAAGCTTTCACAGCGAAGCACATACTGCAGCACGGACACGGAAGGTTTGGGTATGGATAGCAATCTCTAGGAAGGCACGCATGTGAAATCCCACACTTAACTATGATGAAACCATCACCACTCAGCTAAGTTGCAAATGACGATCAAGTTTTTCCTGAATATCCCAGGCTGTAATCAAGACTTTGCCTGGGTTTGGTCTGAACTTAGAGGGCTAATGGGACAAGTCTTGACAAGGAGTAAGTGTAGGCTTGGATGGCAGGGTTGAGAATGTCACATGGATGGGTGCCTGGAAACCATTGCCAACAGGGCACCTGGAAGAGACTTCCAAGTGACGAGGACAGCTTGAATACAGTTTTCCTCTCTAGAAAATGAATGCTAACTGCAGGCTAGAGGGACAAAGAGGATTCCTCACATAAATATTCATGTTACACCAAAATCTTGTAATTTATGAAATGCCAGACATTTTAGCTTTTATGTAGTGCAAAAGTTTTGATTTTGAAAAGTTTATATAATATTTTTTCTTGCAATATAAAAATCCATGTTCATGTTGGGGCAAGATTATTGGTTCCCTGCAGAAATGTGGATTTGAATTTCCCCGAAGACTATTTTTTATTAGGTAAGAGTGTCCTGTTCTGTGATATGGGAATTCTGGAGCTGCCACCTCTTTGCAAGCTTCATAACGAAGCCAGTCACTGCTAAGAGTTGCTCAGAAGTCAGCAGGAATCTTGGAAGCAAATCAAGGTTTATCTGCTCGATACAAGTCGAAAGTTGCTGTCAGGTTTCTGAATGCATCAGGACAGGAAGACAGTTGCAATTGAAGAGTAAAACCCAAAGGAGAGAGGGAGTGGTGGTCCTGAGGTCGATCTTAAAGTCAGGAGAAGGACTCTTGATCTGCATGGCAGGATCCCTGGGTGGGAACAGACACTGTCAGGACGATTGATTATCTTGCTGTTTTGACTGTCAACTTATTGCTAAGGTTAAAAGCTGGATTTGCAGTAACTAATCTAATTATTCTCAATGGCTCTAATGCAGGTAACTGATTCTTACTCACGCATCACATTCTAGCAATACTTGTAGAGTTTTCTTATGTGAAGCTAGTTAATCCCAAATAAGGCTCTTAACCATTTCTCATTTTTTTTCATTGTACAATATTAAATAAGATAGGAATGGGAGTATAGTACTTCTATGAATCATCCAGATGGCAGAAGACATTAAAACAAAGACAATTTCAAAAGTTTAATAAGGGATTTCTAAATTATTTACAGTCATTTCTAATGGATCAAAAGAGTATGCACAGAGTATGCATAGCACTCACGTGCGTGCGCACGCGAGCGCACACACACACACACACACACACACACACACACTTTAAAAATAAGTAAAACAGGAGAACAAAATGAACATTTTAACCTGGTTTTCTCTTAAGAAGATAATCTGACCAGTATGAGAGACTAGGGCAGTGATTTTCAACCTTTCTAATGCTGCAACTCTTTAACACAGTACCTTGTGTGTGGTGATACCCAATGGTTAAGTTATTTTTGTTGCTACTTCAAAAGTGTAATTTTGCTACTTCTATAAATTTTAATGTAAATACCTGATCTACAAATGATCTTAGGCAACCCCTATGAAAGTTCAACCCCTTCCCAAAGGGTCACGACCCATAGTTTGAGAAACACTGGTTGAGGGGCTTCCAATGTACTTCTGGAATGATGCTCCTGGGAAGGGGTATCTTCATCTACAGTTCGTGAATTTTATCTTTTCTCAGGATGATATGTAACAGACCAATTGGGGAAAAGCAAGATGTGTTTCAGTTGAACATGTGCCAACCACAGTGAGTCACAGCGTCCTCATCAGACGGGTGGGACATCTCACTAAGAAAAAAGGCTCACTCCACCCACCCTGTTCACCAGGCTTTGCCAGACCTCAGCACTCTGTAAACTACTTTCTAGACATGTCACCATGCTTCTTGTGGATTGACAAGGAAACTTACAGCACTGATCAGAGCAGGGGTTAAGTCATAACTTGAATAAAGGCTGACTTTGCACATAGACTCAGCAGTGTGTGTGTGTGTGTGTGTGTGTGTGTGTGTGTGTGTAATTGAAAAACTAGGTATTTTTATTTGTGGGTCTTTAATTTGTTAGAAAATGTTCAGTAATACATATCTTATCTGTTTATGTGGTCCAATTGCTTTTTATGAAAATTACAAAAAAAATTTTTGCTTGTATTTTTTTTTCTTTTAAAGATTTGTTTATTTATTTTATGTGCATTGGTGTTTTGCCTGCATTTGTGTCTGTGTGAGGGTGTCAGATCCCTTGGAACTAGAGTTACAGATAGTTGTGAGTTGCCATGTGGATGCTGGGACTTGAACCCAGGTCCTCTGGAAGAGCAGGAAGAACAGCCAGTGCTCCTAAGCACTGAGCCATCTCTCCAGTCCCTATATTTCTTTTTAATATCTCATTTTGTAGGATTATCTGGGATATATCTACACAATTAAGAAAATGTAATTGTTTACTTTTTTGAGATAGATTTTCCATGTAGCCCAGGCTGACTTTATACTAGATATGTGGTAGAGGGTGACCTTGAACTTTTGATCCTCATACATCCACCTTCCAAGTGCTGGGATGGTGCTATGGGTGTGTGCCACCAAGTTTTACTTCAAAGGAACGTTGAAACTCATCTCAAAGCCTGTGGAGCTTAAAGGCCATTCCTACCATCTAGGATGGTGCTTTAGTCCACTATGCAACAGTCTGAACAAAACTTGAACCTCTATACTTATTTTCTAATTTTTAATAACAGAGTTATATTAGGGTTGCATGAAATGCTTAACAAATTATTGTCAGTGCAAATTTGCTAAAAGATTAGGAATTTTGGGTTAAAGTCATGCTCTCCTAACATTATTGTCCATGACAATCATTAAGAAACTTAAAAAGTAATTAACAAAACAAACTACCAACAGATCTACTAATCATTAAAATATTAAACAAATTCGTTGTATGTGTCTAGACTAGTGTTTGAGAAAACCAGATGTTGAAACATACACTTGTTTGCTTTCCAGGGTGGTTGGATAGGAAATAGACTTAAAGTATCCAGCTGAAATAGCTAGCATCTCCACTTACACAGAGAATGAAGTCATAGTTATACTGGCAGAAACAGTCTGAATTTCAAGCTTCTGATTTCCAGGTTGTCTATTGTCACAACTTCTTTATAGAATATATAAGAAAACCTATGAACTTTTGATATTAAAAGGCATAAGTCATAAAAATATTTATGGGTGTGCAGGGCCTCTTTATGTAATTTATGTTGACCTCAACCTAGTGACCCTCATGCTTCTGTCTCCCTAATGCCATGACCATAGGCTGTGCCACCATACCTATCTTGGCTGTTGGCTTATGTAGTTATTTACAGCTGATACCCTGTATAAAAGTGGCCGCTAGGATATTAGAAATAGTGATGTAATGTTTTGATTAAATTCTGAATGAATACCCAACAGAAACCATTGAAGATTATTCTCTTACTTTTAGGATTATAAGGATCTCATATTGTTTTATATCCAATAATAATGTAAAAGGATAGAGACCGCAGCACTTGGGATTGATCAAATCCTGCCAATAGCCTTGTGCCAGGCAGGATCAGAGGCTAAGAGTAAACTGTAGAGAATATTTCATATAGGATTTTGTGAATCTCAATGTTCTAAGGCCATTTCTTTTCTTCACTTAATTGTGCCCTTGCCCTTTAGTTTGGTGAGCTCCATAATAAAAACACCAAGAAAGATATTTATGATTGCTTCACTTTGATGTGTGAGTGTGGCATATGGATATGTTGTATGCATGCACGGTAGTCATGAATATGCACATGGAGGCTAGAGGAAGATATTGGGTATCCTGCTGTCTGACTCTCCATCTCATGCTTTTGAGGTAGGGTTTCTCAAAGGTCCTAGTGCTAGGATGATGTCCTCCAAGCTCCAGTTTTCCTCCTGTTTTTGCCCACCCCCCACTGCCACCCCTACGCCAATCACTGGGGTTACAGGAACATGTAGTCACTCTAGTCTTTTGTTTGTTTATTTGTTTGTGTTTTTCCAGACAGGGTTTCTCTATGTGTAGTTCTGGAACTTGCTCTGTAGATGAGGCTGGCTTCAAACTCACAGAGATCCACCTGCTCTGCCTCCTGAGTGCACCAGGCTTTTTACATGAGTGTTAGAAGCCAGATTCTGGTTCTCATGTGTATATAGCAGACACTCTTACCTTCAGAGCCAACTCACCAGCACAGCCTCTATGCCACTTTGTGACATCCCAGTGAGTCCACAGAAGAAAACCTTGGACCCCAGGGATAGTCATTAAGGATGGTGAGAGTGTTCTCTCCTTAACCTGAGCACCACTCTCCTTCCCTTGCTGACAAATTCTCCTTCTTTTTACCGCCATGGTTTTAGGATGATATTTTAATTATAATATTCTCGTCAAGTTGTGAGTGGCTCAAAAAATCTGCTCTTCTTAAGATTGGTTTAAATAACAGTTTAAGAATATTCATTTCTCTGTTGATGTAGGCACAAATTAACCTGTTTTAGGAGTGACTAGAAGCAAACAGAGAGGCATGATACCTTCCAGACAATGATGAAGTCCTTATCCTGTTATCCTGTGGGCCTCTTCTCTTCTCTTTCCTAATTCTGTGTTCTGTGATGCAGTAAGTTTTTCTTTTCAACTCTAGAAGTATGGACTGTGTTTCTGTAACTTGCTTATTCAAAATACCTTATATCTCACATCCTACTCAGGGATAACCCGTGGTCTACTTTTCTCAATAATGCTAGAAAGAGGGAGAGATGGTTCTGGAAATTTTGTTATTGGCTATTCCCACAGAAATTTTTATTGTTGGACATTCTCTGAAAAAACAAGAAGCCAAGAGGATGGCAACATAGCATCAAAGGCATCTTTGCTAGTATGGATTCAGTCAAGAGGAGAAACAAGAGAATAGGTCCCAGTGATGTCACTGTACTATAATTTGTAGCTACCATTTTGTACAACTTGAGCTATAATTTTAGTAGAATAAACTAATAGAGCTGTAATTTAAGTTCAAAATTCCAGTAATTTGGGATATAATTACATTTGATGTAACCATATTAAGCATTTTCTTTCTGAGGCAGGGTCTCATGTAGTCTAGGTTGGCCTAAATATGTAGCCAAGGGTGACCTTGAAATCCATATCCTCTTGCCTTTGCCTCTTGAGGGTTGAGATTACAAATATGTGACATACAGCTTTATTCCTTGCTGGGGCTTGAACCCAGGGTTTTGTACATGCCCAATGAGCACTCTACCACCTGAACTACATCCCTATCCCATAGAACCATGTTTTCTAACTCTCAGGTGGTAAAAATGCCCAAATGTGCCTCAGGTTTTGACAGAAGTTGTAGCACAAGTGTAGACTTTGGTAATTGGTCAAGTGAAACCTTCGATGAGCATGGTGATGCTGAGACATGATATGTGTGTTTTTATTTGGATTAGTCTGGTTGACACAGTCTTTTTCAGTTCCTGTGTCTGTAATCCAAAAGTTTGAGTCATTTCTTAGACCTAATACATTTTGCTGTGAGTTTGCCATTTCTTGCATCATACAAAGATATGAATAATATGTTGTATGGCCATGGGTGCTGCTGACTGCAGTGCCAATTTCTGCTTGTGACTGGCATGGGAAAATCTACAGGAATGTGTTTGCATTTGTAATCACCAAATACTGAGCACACATAGTGTTTGACAGAGGGATTGTGGTATGGCTAAAATGAACATGGGCAAAGGTAAATAAATAAATAAGGCTTATTTATACCTTTCACTGATTTTTAACTAGAAGTTTAGCAAAGGAAAAGGTAGACCAGAGACCTGGTGCTGGGTACATCTTGAAGTGGAAACTTCATATATAAGAATATTCTGGTAATTGATGAGGGAGGGGCTCATGAGTCCCACACCAGCTGAGGCATTTTTGACAATTGAAGGCTGCTAGGGAAGGGAGAGTCAGTTTTTTTAAGGGTGTGGCTCTGGTAGATGGACTGTGCTTCAGTGGATGGCCCCACACCCATTCTAATTGAAATTACTGGACTATTAAGGAAGAAAAAAAAAAAAAAAAAAAAAAAAAGGACATGAAGTTGAGAGGGGTCTAGAGGGTAGGATGTGGACCCTGGGGGAGTAAGGGGAGGAGGTTGTAAAATGATGGAACCACATTGTATATATGTATAAAAATTTTCAAGAATGAAAAATTATATTATAATGAAAATTAAAATAAAAATTGAGATTAAACATTCTGATTAAATGATCCATTTGGCAGTATTTAACTTGAAGAGTAGCAAGGAAGTCTCTGTCTTCTGAGGCTCCTCATTTCTTTGTAGGCTGTTTAGTGAGAATGCCCATTGTGCTTAACTCTGAACAGCAAGTTTTGACTCTCTCTGGTTAAGGGCCTGCTGTCTGCAGATGCAAAGATGTTCATTCAACCAGGCCAGTAGTGAGGAGGAGAACTGGGATATTTGAAGCACCCAGAAATTGTGGGAAAGCCCTCACATCAGCGAGAACTTGAGAAGGTGAGCTTTGATAGTCCTACATTTATTTGGAACATCTCATTCTAGAATTTTTCTTGAGTGTAATCAAAGGGGAAAAAATGAATGGATAGACATTTTGAGTTCTGGAACATTTTTCAGGCTTCAGGCTTCAGGCTTCTTGAGGGGTGAGAGGATGGATGTATCCACATGTATTTCTACATTAAATCCCTTCAGAACACTATGCAGTGGGTGGCATTCTCTACATTTCTTACTGAATGCTTAGACAGGGTGAGCACTGCTACTAATTGCCCGCCATGCACTGTTGATTGTTAGTTCTTGTCATTAAAAATGGGTCTTTAGATGGGGAACTCCACACTTATATTAATCTGTAAACTTGTACCCAATCTAGAACAGTTTGGGGAATGACAAAGCCCAATATCAGAATTATATGTCAACAAAAAGTATATACTAACACTATCTGTGCATACCTGGACTTCTGGTCACTATCATTTAAGGGCATTATGGAGTTCTTGCTAAGAGTATTCTAGCTTAGAGACTGGAGAGTCACTGTATCCCAGTCCCCACTCTCATAACCTGTCTCTGCATAGTGTGAAGAAATGTCATAACTAAGAGATTCATTTTCATACAAATTCACTAGGGCTCGGTAAAAATTTCCAAGAAAGGAATCATTTGTCTAATAATACCAGACAGAAGTAAAGATGTGGCTCAGTCCTACTGTCTTCTGCTCACAGGGCGGGGCTTCCTTCCTTCGATGGTACATTCCCTTACTCTCAAGGTTGAATATGCAGGGAGTGTTATTTAAAGTTTTTTGAGTCACCTTGGATTGCTTTGTCTTCATATCTCAGGAAAAAGCAAAATGACTATAGAATCCCTTTGAGATCCCTGGTGAGAGATGACTGACAGTGTCAAGTACCATTATAACAAATAGACCCTGAGATGCTGTCTTGTTAACATCGAGAGAATGACTCCAAACCTCCATTGGCTCAGGTTTCTCCTAAAGGTGCTCATTGTACTCAGCAAGTGTTTTTTCAATCTAGAGTGAGGATTACTTTTTGTGAAGATGACTTAACAAGAAACTGAAACTTGTTCTATCCACAAAGATGGGATGAATCGGTTCTGACATGGGATAAACTCTGACACAGGCTGAGGCTTGTTCAATGACACATATTGGATGAGGCCTGCATCAAAAACAAGACTCTAAATTTGTCAGCATTTTCCAAAGGACTCCAGATTTGATTGTATTTATGTTCCAGAACCCTTTAAAACTCATAAGCCTATAAGCAATTCTAATTTTCTCTTGTGTTAAACTGAGAAATTCTAATTTTCTCATGTGTTGGCTTTATTATACATGTGATTTTATATATAACAGTTATAAAATCCATGGTGACAGAATGAATTGATTAGTTAAAGTATTCTATTTTCTTTAATCCTATTAGTTTATGAATTTGAGAAGCACTTCTTGGATTCCATTGTATTCTGGATGCTCTGAAGGGGTTTGTTAACATGATACATAACAGAATCCCTACATACCACTTAACTTAGCAACAGATACTTATACCATGGATTGATTTTTCTTAATGGTTTGATGTGAGAAAAATATTTCAAATTGCAAAGTATATTTTAAGTTAATTATTTGGTCAGAAGGCTATGTATTGAAATGCTTGCATTAGTATTTCTTATGCTGAAGAAGACACTTTAGACAACCTTGAAATACTAATGGAGGGCAACATAATAGAAGACAAATGGACTTTTTATACTGTTAGGCTCTCTGTATATAGGTTCCATGGGGTGTGGTTAGTTATACCAATCCTTTTTCTGGATAATTTCAGGTCTTATCAGAAGGAAATGAGACTGGGTTTTCCAGCTTATTTCCACATCAAAGGGGAAATGGCCCGTAAGCCCCTTGTTTATGGTTGTAACCTGAGGTGTTGGGGATTTAGCTCAGTAATCAGGTATTGGCCTCTGGGTTTTATCCTCAGATGGTTTGGGGTGGGGGAAGGTAAATGATTGTAACCTGATACCCAGAGCTAGAGAACCTTGGTGAAGAGACCCTTTCAGCCACAACTAAACTGGCATGCCGAAGGGTTGCAATGGCTTCTTGTGCTGCTTGCTAAACACGAACTTTCCTTGATCTTGCCCTTTCCCATCTCAGGATGGCTCTTGTCTGGCTTGAGATCAGGAATTTCTGGTTTACTGAGAGCAACTGGTTGTTTCCTAACATGCTTAATCTAGATGCTACTCAGAGAAATGCTTCAAATCATCACCCACTAGAACCTGGCAACTGAGCCAAGTGCAATGCCATAAGGGTAGCAGTGTCTCCTGTTTCTCATCACTCTGTCTATGGTGTTGGAAAACATGAAAACAGGGCTATCAAGTCTTAATTGTTTGTCATTTCACCTGATTTCTTCTGCTCTGTCACATACACCTACTCTTCAACCCTCCAGGATAGACCCTCTTTATCCTTGTCTCTTTAGAATGCTACTTATTGTGATTTTACAAAAGCCCCTTTCTCAGAGCGAAATTTCAAGTATTTTAGGATATTCTTGGAATATATTTCTTCTTTTATTAAAGGGAAGGAAATTTAGTCCAGTGGCTAAGTCAGACTGCCTGGATTCAAAGGCTCCTACATCATCAACTAACTGGGTATCCTCCAAGAGTCACTTAGTGTCCCAGGTTTGTTGTCTTTAAGATGGGATAATAATAGCATCTACTCTATGTCTGCTAATATATTCACCCCCACAGTTCCCAAACTTGTGAGGGGTGAATAAATTAACAGGTGTAAAACACCCAGGCCAGTGGAAGAAACCTATTAAAACCATGTGTTACATATTATTTGTTGTGTTTAGAGCACTGGGCCATTTATCTGGCCCTAACCATTTGATGTAAAGAGTTTCACTCCTGGATTTAGGAAAATGTAGAGTGTTCTCTTCTTTAATCTTTAGAAACCACTGGCTTCTTTGCAGAGAGGTAGATATAAACGCACCACAGGAAACCACAACCAATCAATACAGAGTTGTGAGTCCAGTCCCAAAGGATACACTTACAAAACATGCCCATGGGAACACTGGAAGAGTGGGCCAGGGGTTTTCCTGTAATATTATGTCTTCTAGTAACATCAGAGGCTATGCTTGTAAAAGCATCTCACTGACATGACCACTCAAATGTGAGTTGAATGAGGGAGACGCCATTCAACCCGAGGAAAAGCCCACAAGGTTTCAACTCTATAAAGAGCTCTAGGCAACTGAGGAAAATTGGTTGTCCAGTGCCAAATGGTCAGCACTGAAAATGTACATACAAATGACATTGTAGGGACTTAACAGGCTATATTTAGAAATACATATGCATATATAAATATATGTGTCCATGCAATAACAATTGACTAAACATGAGTATGACTTTGAAAGTGAGCAAGGAGGGGACATGGGAGAGCTTGAGGGGAGGAAACAGGAAATGTAATTAAAATACCATCTCAAAGATTAAAAAAATGATAAAAATGCATGATGATGAGGTTAAAGAAATTGAGGGACAAGTGTGATAGCATGAACGGTATTTGTATGTGAAGCTGAGCCTTTTTATCCACATAGAAAAGTGAATCTGGAAGATTCCTATTTCACACAATTCAGTACTACTCCTAACATTGTGTTTCATTCATTCATTCATTCATTCATTCATTCATTCATTCATTCATGTGTTGTTACATAGCTCTGGCTGGCTTGGAACTCACCATGAAGAAAAAAATTAGCTTTGAACTTAAGATGTTTCTCTTGCCTTCATCTCTTGCCTGCTGGGATCAAAGGCTTGAGCCACCGTACCCAGAATACTTTTCTAAGTACCTAAAGAGGAGTACTGGAAGCTTCCCTGGAGGTGCTCACGGGTACAATAGTGGTGAATGGCACAAGATTAACCAGTCTCTTTCTGATTGGATGTGAGGCATGCTTCTCATTACAGAATTCATATCTGGTACTGTAAGCCCCATCTAAAATCCTTGGCTCAGGAGAGTATAGGCCCTAGGGGAGCTTACTATTATTGTTTTGTTAAATGGACATGTTGTCAAACTGCCTCATAAATATTTATGTTTATGACCATAAATTAGTGCTGATGTCAGCCTTGGTCAGAGAAGTTTCTGTTTCTAGTGGGAGATGGCTAATGCTGAGACTCATAAGTGGTCCAAGAGCTGAGAGCAAGTGACTGTTGAGTGCTCACCTTTAAACAGGACATCTAATCACCCCTCCAAAGCTCAGAATATGTCATAGAAGAGGGAGTGGAAAGATTTTAAGAGCCAGAGGTTGAGGAGGAGTGTTGTGGAATGCTGTCTTTGGCTAGGCTACCCGCCTGTTGAACTCATGAACTCACAACCACTGTGGTTGTTAGCACAAGGCTTGAACAAAATGGGGCCGGTTGGTCAACAGTCCATCATGGATGGGGAAGGGGTTTATAATGCTCCACCCACTGTGGGTAGTGATTGGTAGGCCACTCCTACCCCATCTATTGCTGCCGGGGAAGAATGATCAGTTTATTCAGTATTATAGCCACTAGTAAGTTGCCCTTACTCAAGTAAATGAGCCCCCACCCATGCTCATATAAGCAATTTTAATTGAACTTGGTAGGTCACAAAACAAGCAAGCAAGAAACCAAAAATGATCAAAAATAAGTAAGAGGGGGACTTGTTGAGAAGCAGGGCTTCAACAGGATTTGGGGGGAAGAGAAAGTATAGTGGGGTAAAATAACATAAACACATTAAATATATGCATGAAAGTACCTGTATTTGTTCCTTTACTATTGATGTGGTAACAGTCAGTGACCAAAAGTAACCTATAGACAAAATTGTTTATTTGTTTGTTTGTTTACAGTTTCAGAGAAATAAGAGTAGATCATGGTAGGGAGGCGTGGCAAGCAGTCACAGGAGCAGAAAGGCTAGAGACCACATCTCAGCTGCAAACAGGAAACAGAAACCTGGAAATGGGATAGAGCCAAACTCCCAAAGCCCAACCCCAGCGATTCATCCTCCAACAAAACTCCGTGCTCTAAAAGTACCATGACATCCCCAAACAGTGCCACCAAATGGGGACCAAGTATTCAAACACATGAGCCAATGGACATTTTTCATTTAAACCACTATAGTGTTAAATATAAATTATATGTACATATACATATACATATATACATATACATATGCATATACATATATACATAATACAAAATACATATATATATATATATATATATATATATATATATATATTGAACTGTTGACTATGTCGGGAATCAGGAAAAGACAGAGAAAATAACAGAACCCTGGAACCTCAATGGAAAAGATTAAAGAAAAATGAAGAAAACCAAGCGTTAACCCCTGACCAAGAACTTGAGAGTGGCAGATGATACTCAGCTGCCCCCATGATTGTAGGATTCTGAAAAGTGTCCCTAATATTGGAAGGTTTTGTTTTGTTGTTTTGATTTCTAATGCCCAACATCTGCTCTCACCTCTCTAATCCCCAGTGAACCCTGACATAACCCCCTTTTCCCTGTGGGATAGTTTTGTGGTCACTAAAGGGCCCAGACTAGGGAAGACTGTGTTCTTGACCACACCCTGACATGCACATGGAGATTGGCTCTGAAACTCTGGGTGCTAAATATCGAGGAGGCATAGGACAGGTTAAGGAAAGATTAGGAGCAGAGGAAAACTGTTTCCTGGTGGTCCTGCAGATGGGAAGGCCACTTCCCTTCTTCCCCGCTCAGTCAACCACATATAGTGGCCATTCAAGTCACACACTAACCATATAATTTACACATATCATTCTGTGTTCTATAAGAAACACAATGTGGAGACTATTATTATACCTTGAGATGGATAAGAAAACAGAGGCAAAGTCACACTAATTCTCTAGTTCAAGATGTCACAGCTCTGGAGACCCAGGATGACAGAATCAGGAGAAGAGGCACTCCCAAATGTCAGAGGCAGCATGACACCCTTGGCACCATAAGCCTTTGCTGACCTTGGGGATGGGGGAAAGATGATGACCTATTTGTATCTGAGGGCAGGAAAGCTACCTTTGGGTGGGGTGGGCTTCAAGTTGGAACTGTGCGTGTGTGTGTGTGTGTGTGTGTGTGTGTGTATGCGTGCGCCGCGCGCGTGCGTGCAAGGAGTCTATGCAGGGAGTGTGACTAGTGTCCAAGGCCATCACCCTCATGAAGCCCATTGTTTGCTCTTCTCCAGGCTTTTGACTGTTACTGGGTCATGATGTCATTAAAAACCATTTAGAACATGTCCAGTAAGATAAGACAGAAAATTGGAAGGAATGCAGAAAAAGAAACCTTAATATTTGCAGCTGACATTGAAATCATCACATTGCTGAACACCAAATCAGCAAACAATAGAAGGCTCTGTAAGGGCATTTCATAGGAACCTTTGATAAACATAGCTTTATAATTTATTTATTTAAATATCTATACTCAAATGACTATAGGTCTGATTACTGCACACAAGTCTAGTCAGTCTCAATTCCCTCTTGTCTCCTTTGCAAAGTTCTTAAATATTCTCACGATATTGGTACTTGATCTTGAAGGGTCAACATTAACTCTGCATCAGATTTTTCTGCTTTATGATAGATCTTTGACTCAAGCAAATGTAATCAGTTTTCAGCTAGAAAAAGAGATTCAAAATGGCTTCAAAAGAAATGAAAAGGAAAAGAAATTTGTAAAAATTACTATACTAAAATATAAAAATATTTCCAGTTCAACCTCTCTCTTTCTCTCTCTTTCATATCACACACACACAATTAAGTGTCATATATATATATATATATATATATATATATATATATAATATATACACACACACACACACACACACACACACACACATGGCAATGGGGATCAAGATGCTAGGCTAACTCTGCTAACTGACCTATATTCCCAGGGAAGTTTTCTAGGCTAAGAGACATCTTTAAACTCTCCCTTGCCTGATCTGTGTAACACAATTATATATATATGTTTTTAAGCACTCAGTATAAAATAGAATACACATAAAATGACCTAAATGTAAAATGCATATTTTCTCTATGCAGAAGATTAGGAACATTTGCTCGTTTTTATAAAATCAGTGGATGGCATCATAGCTTACTCTTGAATTAGGATACTAAAATGTCTGAAGAAGTCAACTGTTCATGTAAGCATTGATGGAGTTAGAAACTTTGAGCTAAATTACTGCATTATACAGCTTAGGCTGGGGAGAATTGTAAAGAGCCCCTTAGACTGGAAAATTTACCTGGGGATGTAGGTTAGTTGGCAGTTATTGCCTAGTGTTTTGATCCCCATCACCACATGGAACCAGGAAGGATAACATGATCTGCCGGTTTCCCCTCTCAAATGTTAAGGTTACGGACAAACATAGCCATTTTTAAAGCATCCGTTCTGGGGTTTTGTACTCAAGTCCTCATGCTTGGCAAGTGCACAGAGTCACTGAAACACCTCCCCAGCCCCGATTCCAAAACTGTATTTCAGTTACAGTGCCCTAGCTGTTATCAGTAGGCTCAGATTCATGTCACCACCTACTAGCTCTCTGACTGGGAGGAAGTTACTTAAATTCTATGGGGCTCAATTTACTTGTCTATAAAATGTGATAATAACAGGACCCATTTCATGGACTTGTTATGAGTATGAATTGAGATAATGCATGTAAAGAATTTAAAAGTATGTCTGATGCATAGAAGTCAAACAGTACATGCTAGGCATTATAATTAAGGCGCTGTTTGTGGTGATGGTGATGACTTTACTCTAGTTCACCCACCCTTTCACCTTTGACCCTTGGTTTCTGTTGAACATGACCAAGAACCCCTAAATATCAATTCACCATCTCTTCATGTCAATTGGGTTATTGAGTAACTCCAGACATAATTACCCAAATGGACAGTATTGGGGCTTCTGTTTTTTATGGTCCCAATATAGAGGAATTTTTGTTTTCACACAGTACTTGCTGCAAAGATTAACCATATTCACTGCATTCTACATTAGATTATTTAGAAGTGAAGATATTATTCTGAGAAAATCTGAACTCAAGACTTAGAGCCCCCCAAATTATCTTCCTTGTTTTGTTTCTATACTGGTGCTGTAACATCTCCATCCATGTCCCCATGTACTAGTACTGAAGATTAAGGGTCAAGACCAAGCTGGAGAAACCTACAGAATCAGCTGACTTGAATATGGTGGTGCTCATGAACCCCAGCCTTATAGCTGGGAAACCAGCATAAGACTGACCTAGACCCCCTGAATGTGGGTGTCAGTTAGGAGGCCTGGGTAGTCTATGGGGCCTCTGGTAATGAATCAGTATTTATCCCTAATATACGAATGGACTTTGGGAGCCCATCCCACATAGAGGGATACTCTCTCAGCCTAGACATATGGGAGAACGCTTAGACCCTGTTCCAAATGATATGACAGACTTTTAAAATCCCCCATGGAAGGCTTCACCCTCCCTGGGAATCAGAAAGGGGATGGGCTGGGGTTTGGTGGGGTGATAAGGGAGGATGGGAGGGTGAGGGAACTAGGATTGACATGTAAAAAAAACTTGGTTCTAATTTAAATAAAAAAATGTAAAAAACAAATAAAGCTATATGATTAAACAACAACAACAACAAATAAGAACTCAACATCTGTTCGGTTCCCTGCCTCCTCTTGTCTCCTACCAGTACTGCATCGAAGCCCTGTCATGACTTACAGGTTCCAACTGGGATAGTCTTTCTTCTAAAGAGATCCCCAAGCTGGCTGCTTTAGTTTGAACTTCTGTCCTAACACTTCCATCAGTGTTAACTCTAACAAGCCATTTCTTTTATGGATTTGCTAGTTAACCTATATTCAGTTAGAAGTAATTCTTAATGTCGAGTGGGTATGGTGATTAAACTGGTATCTGTAAAGTGCTTAGAACATGGGTTGATTATAATGGCTGCATAAGAAACAGCCATCATCATCTCCTTCATGCAGAAGACAAGTTCCTTGAAGGACTTTGTGGGAGGCAGAACAATAGGGAAACAGCATCTCTTCCCACCTTCTGGCATCCTGAACCAGTAGATAGTCAATAGTTCCGAACAAACTGATATTGAATCTCAAAGCTATGAGCCTGGTTTGGAGGATGGCAGTATCAAAGGCTCTGTGTGACATTGCTAGTGGTGCATCCTAGAGATATGGTCTCTGTGGCAGGTCATCAATTGTATTTTCTAAGGGTCAAATCTTCCGTTTTGTGAACCTGGTTTATGAGATTTTTGTATTGATTTTTGTGATGTGCCTTAAATTATGTCAATGAATTACTTTTCCAGTTTGCTAGCTGGTGTCCAAATTTCTGTTGGAACCAGCAATCTGGGCAAGTGTAGTGCCTACCATGGCCTCTTTTTCTGGAGATAAGGTCTCATGTAGCCCAGGTTAGCCTCAAGCTTGAGGATGGGCTTACACTTTTGTGTGGGAGGATCATTGCTTTCTTTGGACACTTCCTCATCATTTCTGAATCAGCATCTTCCATTCAAATGAATAGGACATTCTTGGAGTCTGATAGCACTGTGCACAGAATGGCAGGCAATCAAGGATGTTTGCTTTGTATTCTTTGAATCTTGCCCCTGGATCACCTCATCCTTGTTGAAAGATAATTGGGAAGGGCAGGGAGCTCCATTCTGCTGACTAGCCTCTTCAAGGGATTCACCCAATGGAACTCTGCTCAAGGCTGCTTCTTTTCTGTCAAGTAGAGAGCAAACTGCTGCTGCCAAGTGCAGATGAATTGGGCAGGGAACTGGAAATCCATCTACACTGTTATAGTTTAAATATTGCATGTTGGCAGAACAACTGCATGGCCATCTTAAACCAGAACACCTGGTTCCAAGTGCACAGAAGTCTGCAACCCTTCATGCATCCTTGAGAAAAAACACACTCCTCTGCACCCCATCCTAAACTCTTGAGACACGACTGACAGCATAAAACCAACCTTGTCTTCAAAAGAAGACCCTAGCCGCCTGCCTACCCACACAGCGCCTCTCTTTTTCCTCCTCCTTGTCCAATAAGGCCTCTAATCTAGAAGACAGGTGCTCTGACTACTTGCATGGTGTGAGTCCCTCTTGGATTATCCTAAATGAATATGTCTGTGCTAATAGCTGCTTCCTGTTTTCTGACTCACATTATGGTATCCTAATTCATAAATATGTTTATAAACATCTGCACTCTAGAATCAGCAAGCAAGTCGAGAAACATGAGAAACATACATTTCTCTTTTAAGAAGGTAAAGATGTAGTGAGAGGTCCAGCGATAGAAGGTATTTCACATCCAACCAACGGACAAAAGCAAGTGGAATAAGTCAAGAAAAACAGCAAAGCAACATGTTTTGGGATGACAGAACATGAGCTCTCATTCTTTGTTTTTCTTTCTCACTGTAGTCTTTCCTTTGTGCTCACAGCTACTTTTCATTAGCAGTCCATACTGTCTGCTGATTCTTATGTTCAACCCATGTGTTTATTCTGTTAATTCTATAGGAAAGAGAAGTGTGATATCTGTGGGTGTGTGTGTGTGTGTGTGTGTGTGTGTGTGTGTGTGTGTGTGTGTAAGGTCATTATTGGTGACAGAAGAAAGTTATTGCAAAAGCACATAAAATGAGCCAACAGTGTTATACTGGTTAATGTTTGACAATCAGCATTTTAGGAAAATTAGAGACAATTAGAGAAAAATCCCTTATTCAGAATGTTTTGATTCCTGTGGTGCGAATTCTTCTGCCTCCCTCTAAGAGCTTCACATCTCTGAAATGACCTCAGCAGTTTCTTCCTGTGACAGGGTGAACCGCACAGCATCACTTTCCTTCCCTCCCATGCTGGGTTACTATCTCTCTCCTTCATTGCACATGGGGTTTGGGTGTTCTAATTCCCCACCTCACATTGCATTGCAGTTCTTTTCCTCATCTGTTCTTTCCTTACACTCTGACTAGAGTCCATGTCTACTTCTGAAAAGACTAGAGCTGGTCTGGAAGCATAGAGAGGAGACGCTTCATGTCCATTAGGAAAATTGGTCTTACATTGTCTAGTTTTCCCTTCAGTTCATTTTGCCCACATTCCTCAGTCTTCCCAGCTTCCCCTCTTTCTAGAGTTTTCCATTCCTTGTGTAACCTAGTTCCAAACTAGACGTCTGTTTCCATTAAAGGACATACTCTTACCCTTCCTAATCTCAGAAACACCCACAGTGAGGAAGACAACACTGATTTGTTTCTCTTACTGTGTGTGCGTGTGTGCACATGTGCGTCTTATGTATATTACCCATGAAAGCCAGAGTTTGATGCTAGGTATTATTCTCAACTGATCCCCACATACTTGGAAGAATTAGGGTCTTTCACTGAGCTTGGAGCTCATCTATTTGGTGAAACCAGCTAACCAGCAAGCCCTAGGGAATCCTTCTGTTTCTCTATCTATCTATGCAGTGTTAAAAGTACAGGCATGTGCCATCAGCCTTTTTTTTTTTTTTTTTTTTTTTTTTAAATAAGGGTCCTGGGGAATTTATGTTCTTATGTTCTTACTCTCCGTGTTAAGCACTCACTGTCACTCCCTGTCCTGGTGCTCTTTTGGTTCATCTGAACTCAAGGGCCTTTTCTCACCTAGCATGCTGCACAGATCTCTTGGCTTTCACCTCACTAACAAGCGATGCCAGTCTGGTCTCCTGAGTATCCCAGTCTACCTTGAACTCCTGAAACACTGCAATTCTGTGGCTGTATATGCATGTGACTACGCATTCCATGTATGTTTTCCTTTCATACAGACACCTTTTCTCTTTGCCAGTACTGTATTCATCACCTCCATGCACAGTTTCTCTTGCCTACTCATTTTGCTATATCCATATGTTCTAGCAGCATTTTAGACACAATAGATGATTGTTCATCAGTTTTAGGCACATTGTACGCTAGAATTGTCTGATGACTCGCAACATATTGAGCCCATTCTTAGCTGAATCTGGACTCTGAGAATGGAGTCTGGGCGTTCCCAACCTCAGCAATTTTTTTAGACCCACGTTCCCTGACCTATGCCAGTGCAGGAGGGTTGTCTCCTACCAATTGATTGCAGGAGCATTATAGCCTAATGATAATTGGAGGCCAGTGGCTAACTGCGGCTGTTTCATAGAGGGTGTATGCTTTAATGAGTGTAGTTTCTTTTGTTTAAAGCTAATCACTCTTAATCCATTTACACAAAAGAATATATAGTTAACACAAATGTAAAGTGGAGAAGTGTGCTTTCAATGGGGCTTCTTCTAAAAATATTTCCAGAAAACCACACTCCTTTTTCCATATTATACTTGTGCTGTACATTATGTGCATATCTATTATGTAAGGACCTCATATATCTTATTAATGAGACTAGAAACAAAACTGTGTAGGAAAATATTCTTTTCTAACAAATGGTTTGCTATTATATGGCACAACTATGAATAGTGAAGATTTTAAGTGTCCTTTTTTAATGGAAATTCACCAAGAGAGTGCATAACTTATAAGTATGAGTATCTTAGCCTATCAAATACTCCAACATCAAATTCTGAAAATGTTTGGCTTACATTGCAAACATAGCATACCTCTGGCTCAAGAAATAATTCTAAATCCACGTGAAGGGTTTATGTAGAGATGGACCTTACAATGAGTAAGTGTTAGGGATGATTTAGAACACTCAGTTAAATCAGTTGTGATGCATTTGCATGGAGGAAGTCATGCTTCTCTTAAGAGAGTTTGAATTAAGTGTGTGTGCTAAATGGAGAGAGCCCTAAATTGCCCTTGGATGGCTGCTGACATTTCTTTTCTTAGGCTTGACGACAGTTTTGATGATAACTGGGAGTGGTTGCTTTGTGTAAAATAACCTGTAAGTACTCTTAAGAAATCATTCTTAGTAATTTTCACAAATAATTTACTTCTAAACTCAAAAACCTTTTACCCAGACACTTTCCAAGTTCCCCAGAATTGCCGGCTTTTCTCTCTAGGCACTGAGAACATAGTCTCATGTTCTAAGTCAGTGTTTAATAGTGTGCTTCTTAAAAGAGGAGAAACAACTGTCAGTAATGTTACAATTAAAAATGGGTTTTAGGAAGTCAACTTTGAAGGTCACCAGAGGAAATGGCAGAAAATGAATTGGTTTTGTTTGTTTGTTTTTTGTTTTTGTAGAGTACCGAAATCAAAAGCCGGAGGATGCTGCTTTCAATAGCTCAGACTTCCTTTTTTCCTTCAGTTACACAATTTTTCACATACGATTGCTGCCCATTTTTTTTTTCTTCTTTCCAGAATTTGGCTCCTTCAACTCATGCAAAGCTTTATCAGTATAGTATTCCTACAAGTCTAGTCTTTTAGAATAAATGAGGTTACCTAACAGATGACTTAGTGTAGTTTAAAACAAAACAAAACTGTTTTAAGGCCTTGAATTTTTGTCTTAAGTAGTTCTTCCTATAGTTGTCCACATGTAATCAATTTCATTGAAATGTGTTGCTCTGTTTCCCTAAAACACACCATTTAGGTTATATAGAGATGCCTTCTTGATGTAGTTGATGCTAATGATTAAAGAAATACACACACCATGTGAGCTTTACATGTTAAACTTTTCTCTTTTTGACTGTAAGTTGTGGTAAATGAGAGATTATGCAGTATTTACACAAAACAATTAATTATTGCCCTTGGTCTCTGAGTTATGCACAAACTTAGGTTCTGTTATTTTGTTTTTAAGTGCTAAGATCTTTAATGTTTGTTTTAACTTCTTTTCCTTATTCTTTCAACTTTTGTGCAGTCTCCAAAAAGTGTACTTACTTTTGGCTTCATGAGATTACCAGTGTTCTTTTTCTGCTTGAATGGTATTCTTCCTTAGCAGAACACAGAGCCTGGTTCTAAGTCTTTCAGTATTTGTTCAATGAATACAACTGTTCATACAACTTTAGGTAGCCTCAGCAAATAAAGAGATAAAACAAAATGGCAGGCAAATGTAGATCCCATTGTGTACTTTTTCCACTTTGTTCTTTGGGACAAGATATCCTGTATCCCAGGTTGCCTTTCAACTTTTCGGCCAGAGGTGGCCATGAATGTCTGACTCCCCATCTCCACCTCCTGAGTGCTGAGATTACAGGCATACACCACAACACCTGGTTTATACAGTGCCGGGTCTTGAACCCATGGCCTAAGCTGTATGTCCTTCCCACTTTTACAGTTTTGTTCATGAACACAGAGATGAAGTTTACTTTTCCAAGATTCTGTCATTTGTTAAAAGGAGCCCTTGTTGGTCTATTGGGAATACTGACTTAAATGTCTCCTATGACTCTTGATTAATAGCAATAGTCCTAAAAATTTGTGAATTTAGTTTCATGCATCTACCTAACACTTAATACCTGATAATATTTATCATCTTTCTACAACTTCTAGCACTGCTATCAAACACAACTGACATTGAACAACTTGAATTAAAATAGAAGACAAGATACTAAAGTCCCCGTTGCATGAGCCATTAGTGTTTACAAAGCCTGATTGCATGGTATCATTACACCCTTGCTCTCAATCAGCTTCCATGTTTGTCCCAATGTACGATTAGGGGAATGTAGTGATTTTAATGTGATTAGTCCAGTAGATTGGAGTTGTCCTGCAGGGGGAGGGGACAACAATACAGGAGTAAAGTTGCCAGTATAACAAAAAGAAAACTAAGGAAACCATGTCCTTGTCGCTTTACCATTATTATTTTGTTTTTATGAGGCTGATATACTTTGTGATATTCCTTGTGATGTCTAGAGGACTGCTCCCAGGAGACAGAAAATAATAGGGGGTAAACACAACACACAGCTGGTGGCATCAACTGGAATGTCATCTCTCCAACAAAGCTGTAGTGCTTCATGGCACAGGCTATACCTGAATGCTTTGATGGGGGAGATAACTCCAGATGGAAGTGATTGCACAAGCATATGTCCTCTGATTTGCCAATGCAACCAACAAGGCATCTTTTTTTTTTTTCCATGGGGTTTATGCACAATTCCTGTTTTCACCCGGGGGGCAAGGCAGCTTAATAAGGCCAAGGAGGAGGGGAGGCTGTGGGAGGACATAATAACTGGGAGGACTTCACAGCCTCTACCTGGGGGTAAAGGGAGGAGGGCTGAGGATGGAGGGTGTTGTCTTCTTCTGACTATGTGTTAAGTGGCAGGAGAAATTTGGAAAGCTGCTTTGAGGAGGAGCCAGAGGCTGGGCATGGGGTGTTTTGTGCCTCACTCTCCCCTCTTGTAGGAAACCTCTCTACATTCACAGGTAATTGGACTGGGAGGAGGAAGACTGGCCAGGGAAGAAGGCCATTCTGTTGCTCCTCCTCCTGTTGCTTATCTCTTGTCTCCTGACTCTCTTCCAAAGCTACCTCAGCTGTGCCAATGTGGATGTAGAGCATCTTGACAAGTGGCAGCATCTGCTTGGCCTCCCTAGGCACTCCAGGCCACCCCATTAGCTGCTCACCATCCCTGGCCATTGGGACCTCTTCTGATGGCTGTGGCCTCCGCTGCCCCAGGGAGCACCTTCTCTAAGCAGCTCCTTTTCTCTCTCCTGGTGAGTAACAGCCAAAGGGTTAGGGAACTAGGCAAGCTAGCACCTGCTTCCTCCTGCCAGCTGGGGCTTGAAATTGAGTCTTGGTAGGAAGGGAAGGCAGGCGGGATAGACAGAGGAAAAGAGAAGCTGATGAGAGAACAGATTAGGGAAGAGCTGAGGGGCTCTTCCAGGATGGGAAGATAAACGTAATCTCCAAGCTCCAGTGCCTGGGTAGAAATGTCTTTCAAGGAAATCCCTCATTTAGTTTTTTTTTTTTTTCCTGTGGTGTTTTCTTCTAGGGAGTGGTGAAGTAAGGTTTTGGAATTTGGCCCAGAAGTTTCTGAGATTTACTTTAGATACTAGGTATCTACAAAACATATGCCTTTAACATGCTATTCCACAGAGCAGCAAAAAAAGAAAAGGATTCTGGGTACAGCTCTGACTTACTCAAGATGTTCTTAGTTCACTCACGAAGCCTTTAGAGATGGGTAGAAGGATCTGAGTGAGGCTTCAGTTCAACTCAACAAGAGGAAGGGGACAGTCAATGGAATTCCATGATGTTGCCTTCCACTTGGGTTAGCAATTAAAGGTAGCCACCTTTAATTGTTTATAGAATGCTGTTTGCCTTTGATGGGGAAAGTTTCTCAAATCTCCATCCAGAAATTCTGCATCATGACTCCTGGTTTTTAATGTAATGTTTTATTTTATCAAAAATACTTTAGCTGTAAATTATACTTTCAGGATTTGGGGTTTTCATGAATGAGCACAAATATTTTTTCCATATGAGTAATTCTTAGTGCAGGGTTGAGAGTCTACCTCTCATCCTGTGACTATCTGTAAAGAGCACACAGAGACCACCAGAGCTAGCATTAAGTAAAACACGGTTAAACCCAGCTTCTTCTTGCTTTTGGTTCTGGTCCCTGCCAGGCCCTTTATCCCTTGATTCATCCTTTGCTCTTTCATCCTCGAATCCTATACTGACTGAAAAGGTCCCACCCCTGTTCAAGTCATTTAAACCCCAATTTAACTTGGAGGCAGAGGAACTACTTTAGATGTTCTGGAAACTTCCTTTGTTCCTGTCTACAGAAGGTGTATTCCTGAGGTGGGGGTCTTAAGAGAGGGAAGAACTAAAATGAGGCTAGGTTTGGAAATGCAGATATATCCTGTAAAATATATGTGTACACATATATACATACATAGGTATATGCATATATAAATGTATATGTATATGCATCTATTTCTAATTATGATGGGCTTTTCCCATACTATACATGTAGACAATTATCTACCTAAACTTTATCTCCAGCAAGACCTGAGGCACAGTCTCGTGCAATTCTTAGTGTAGGGATGATGATACTTCTAAAAAGCCAAATGAATAAGAATGTCTCTTGTTTTCATAAGTGGTTATTTAAATTACAGCTGTATGCAGATGTGACCTATTAGATGGCAGCTTGACACATTATATGCCTAACAGATTTGTAAAACAAATTTACGACCTGTTTTAAGCCGCTATGGTACATCTAGTAGACTTGAGTTGAATTAGAAGGATACAGCATCCTTATAATGAACATTAACCATTTTGCTCATCCTTACACAAATAACATGCTTATAACTTTAGAACTTGGTCTTTGAGAAAAACAGATCACAAATTGATCTGTGAGGTTCTGGGAAATACAGCAATGATCTTTTTTCTTTCCTTTTTAAAATCAGCATAGAATTATTTTAATAAACAGAAAAGAGAACAAAGAAATATAAAGTGCCACAAAGAAATGAAAATATTTTGAATTTATAGAATTCTTCAAGCTTATAACTTTTACTTTGTTAAAAAGAGATTGCTTGTGTGTCTGCTTTAGAGTCCCTAGATTTTTATGACAATAGCTGTGCCTTGAATATAACTAAAATTCAGAGAATTCTGTTAGTTTAAAACATTAGCTAAGTGATTTGAAGATAGTTTTTGAAGGCTTTTATTTTCTTTTCCAAGACAGTCTGAAAAGTGATTTTATGACAGTGGGTTGGATCTGAGTATTATTTTTATGAGCCTCAAAAATGCTTCATATATTTCTCACTTCATCAATAATAATCTCAAATAGTAATAATAAAACAATAAAGGTTGGAGAGATAGTACATGCTTATAGAATTCTAGAATTCAGTACTTTTTCAGTCTAAAGATCTGTGAGATTTGTGACAGCCTTGGAGACAAAAACTCTATAAATTCAGTGAAACATAACACATTTTGTTACAATTAGATAATAATGTTGTGTCCTAAAATTTTTATTTGTTTCTAAAATTGATAGTAATTTTATCAACCAGACAAAATTACAATGTAAAAAAATGTGATATTTGTTATTTGTTTGTTTGTTTGTTTGTTTTTCTTGAGGTTTTGGTATTATTTTGCGATGCCTGTCAAAAAGTTTCTCTTCAAGTTCCCTCTCATCTTAAGGCCGAAACACCTGTAGGCAAAGGTGAGAATCTGTTCTGGGAATTGGATAGTTGTAACTTACTGCAATTAGTGTTTGGCTGCTCTTTGAAACTTTGGGATGAAAGTTATGTAATTGCTACTCGGCATTAAAGCTTACCATAGACTGGAAAGTAGCTCCTTTTCAGTCACGGTGGATGAAAGTATTCAAACCATCAAATCTGGTTGTGTAGAAAAATTAGAAGACATCAGAGAATGAAGAAAATTCTCTTTACTTCAGACAATGCCAAGCATCAAAACCTGAAGCTAATCTTAAATCATGTCAGCCAGAATCTTAGCGTCAGCTTTCTTGGCTGGTGAATCATAAAACAAATCTCAAACTTGAAATGGTCTTTATAAACGCTGCACTTGTGGCTGGTGGTAATGAATACATATTTATTGAGAATTTATATGGTCTCTTTCACAGAATATCTTGTGAAAGTCAAATACACTTTTAGTGGATTTTTTACTACCACAGCCATCAATATGCATTAAGCACTGAGTTTATCAAACCTCAAAAAGGTTTTATGTAAAGATTATTTGTATTATTAATGAGAAACATTGCACAAGAACAGACTAGGTTTTTCACCTGTTGCAACATAACTTTTATCTTATTGCCAAAGAAAATTTAACTTAATCTCAAAATCTATTGACACCATCATACAATAAATGCTGTTTAAAACTATATAAGTCTACAATGTGCTATGAAACAGAAATTTATTTATAACATGTATGTATAATTTATATATGATATATGTGTAATTTATGTATACCTACATAAATTATATAGTATAAATAAATTTCTGTGTTATAGTGCATGATATCATTTATACATATGCATGTATGTATATACATGTTTATGTATGTTATCTATAAACATATAAATACATACATACCAACTTGTATACCTTCAGATAGCTCTTAGTTTATGAAGGAGTCACCACATCCTCTTAAATCTATTGTGAGTTAAATGGGGAAAATGTATCCAGCATACCTAATCTACCAAGCATTATATCTTAGCAACTGTTCACTGTACAGTTTCAAACAAAGTCCCTTACTCTCTCTTCGTTTGAAGATCATTGGGAGTGGCTCCCAACCCTGGCCAGCATCATGAGAAGGGTTTTTACCACATATCCTACCTTAAAAAAAAAAAAAGATCAGTGTTAAAGCCCCGGGATCAAAGTCAGTTGTTAGCACATGTATATCATTTTCCCACTGTCATGAAGCTGAACCACTCCAAGTCAAGGACCAGTATACACAAACCTGTGGGAAATAGGGAAATTAGAAGTGTACCAAAGCCAATAAAATGCTGCAGCATGGTTTATTTCTTAAATCAACTCATGATGAAAGTAATGGGAGAGGCAGGAATGTAGCTCAGTTTGGTAGAGGCTTGACTTTTCTGGATGAGGTCCTGGGTTGTATCGTCAGTATTGTCAAAAAGAAAGAAAGGAGGGAAGAGAGGAAAAAAAGAGAAGGAGGGAGGGAGGAAGGGAGGGAGGAAGGGAGAGGAAGGGAGGAAGGGGCACCAAAGTTCCACTAGTTTAATTTTCACAGCCCTAGTGTTTTAGAACAGCAGGTGTTCAGTGCCCCGCCCTCCTGCTCCTCCCATGTTAACTGGCAGCTGTCATTCCTGTAAGACTTGCTCCCTTCTGGTCCAACCTGACATTGCCGTGTCGTGTCTTCACTGCAGTGAATCTGGAGGAGTGCCTCAAAGCTCCCAGCCTGATCCTGTCCAGTGACCCAGCCTTCAGAATTCTAGAAGATGGCACAATTTTTACAACCCGTGACCTGCTTTTGTCTTCTGAACAGAAGAGGTTCTCCATCTTCCTCTCAGACAGTCAGAGGCAGAAGCAAAAACAGATAGAAATTGTACTGTCAGCAAGAGAAACAAAGGTAAAGAGTCAGGCCAGGAGGTCCTTATAAGGCCCCCGTTGCTTCTGTAAGTCTAAAGTCATCCCTGAGTAATTCCATCATCCTTTGCACTCAACGTTCTCATAACCGAGGGCCGGACTGGTAAAGAGTGGCATATCCACTATTTACAAAGTTAGTATTGATGAAGAAGCCCATGGCCAGTGAGCAGAGTGGGAATATCAAAGATGTTCGGTAAAATGTGAGGTGTGGCAGGAAGAGCAGCTAACCTGAAGAACAAGAAGAAGCCTGGGGCAGGTCCCAGAGAACAATGAAGTAGGCCAAGCTGTGCCACTCCACCCTGTGGCTTCCTTCCAATGGGGCTTGTGGCACCCATCAATGGGACCTGTTCACATAGTAGAAAACTCTATAGGGCCCTGTCTTTAGCGTGATTGCGTGGCCCAGCCAAGAAGGGTATGTGTGTCCTGTATTTAAGAGTGATGGGTCCTAGGCAGGAGAAGATTGCTACACCACATCTATGTAAAGTAAACTCAGCATAATGACTTAGTCTCAAAAAACTACTGATTTAATTTATGAATGTATTTCTGAACCAAACATCTTTTGTTTGCAAAGACCACTCTTCCTGGAATTTAAAATATGCTTCATGCTTATCAATCATTATTCTTTTTTATCTAAATTGCATGAAAGCTGCTTGAATAAATGCTGTTCACATTTTATTTTTGTGGTGGTACATAAATACTAATAGACAGTTTCCATGGATTTCACCTGTACCATTCTTCATGAAATGAAGCCAGTCTTTAAGTATTTGTTAATGGATCACCTATGCAAGAACCAGGGGAAGTCTATAGCTTCCCAAACCAAATTCTGATTGCTAAATAGTTATATTAGAAAATAGATAGAACTAGAGAGTATGAGTATGATGTGGTATGAAGTCAGCGTGTGTGTGTGTGTGTGTGTGTGTGATTGTGTGTGTGTGTGATGTGTGTGTGTGTGTGTGAGAGTGTGTGTGTGTGATTGTGTGTGTGTGTGCGTGTGTGTGTTTACTGGAAAAACACAATAAAAATTCTTTAGAGATTATCTATGATATTGTCATGTATCACCCTTACTTATTTTCTCAACAAGGAAAAACCACAGTTTTAATAATGCGAAGTAAAGCTGTATTTCATTGCTCATTAAATGTAGGTTTTTAGGAAGAGACATACAGAAGACTCGGTGCACATTCGCAGTAAGAGAAGATGGGCTCCTATTCCATGTTCCCTGATGGAGAACTCATTAGGCCCATTTCCACTACACGTTCAGCAGGTATGTCTCATGTTTGTTAAAATTTTGTATGTATTGAATATTTTATTTGTTTGTTTTTTTTCACATCCCAACTGCAGTTCCCCCTCCCTCCTCTCCTCCCAGCCTTCCCCCTTCTGAACTCCTTTCTGTTCCCCTCCAGCCACTTCTCCATTTCTGTTGAGGAGATGGCAAACCTCCCATGGATGCCAACCAGACAAGACATACCAATTTGCAGTAGGACTGAACACAGCCCCTTATATTAAGACTGGGCAAGGCAACCCAGTATGAGGAGTAGGGTTCTAAAAACCAGCAAAAGTATCAGAGACAGGCCCTGCTCCCACTGTAAGGGGTCCCACAAGAAGACAAGCTACACAACTAACGTGAAACTTTAATGGTTGGGGATGCAGCTTGTGGTAATATGTTTTCCAAGCATGCACAGTGTCCTAAGTTATACCCCCAATTCCCAGTAAAGTACATAAGTAAATAGTGTACAATATATTAAATAATGGATTTAAGTTTTCAATAGTATTGGCATCATCTATTCATCACAACAAGGAACATATAATGTCTTCATGGAGTTTTTTCATCCAAATACTTGTTTTATTAAAGTGTTTTTTAAGCATTGCATTTATTTATTTGGGGTAGGGACATGCATGCACCATAGAAACACATGAGTAAGGTTCATCAAATGGCTTGAAGCAGCTGGTTCTCTCCTTCCACCATGTGGAAGGTTTGAACTCAGGTGGTTAGCCTTAGTGGCAAGCGCCTGCACTCTTGAGTCACCTCTCCAACCCTATGCTAGATTTCCAAGCACTCATCTGCAGAGAGTATGTCTACAAATTTTGTATCACTCAATCTTGTTTTAAATGAACACTCATCCCCTAAAAATTGGCCACTTTTTGGTTTAGTGAGTGAGCTGCCTGGCTGCTACACAGCTGGAATGAAAGCAGAGGGCAGCTGTGGGACGATCTATAGAATTAATTGTGCAGAAAGTTGTATTACTACACCTGTGATCATATAGTTTTCAGTGCTAAAGGATTTGAAAACACAGGAAGGGTTCTTACACTGTGTGTAGGAACAGAACAGGGCAGCGGAGGCACACTGCTCCACAGACTCCAGAACTCCACAGATAGTAAACTGTTGGGGATCAAGCAAGGGCCAGAGTCTGTGGCTTCACACACAGAAGAATTGAGGTAAAGTTTGAGAAAAATGGGAGTTGTTGGGCAAAGAGAGAAAGTGATTAAAAGCAAATGTTCTCAAGAGGCTAGATTAAGATATTGATCAAGATGTATCTGTTCTCTCTCCAAATTGTTGCTTCTTTTTGTAGATCCAATCTGATGCTGCCCAGAATTATACCATCTTTTACTCCATCAGTGGACCAGGAGTGGACAAAGAGCCTTTCAATTTGTTCTACATAGAGAAAGACACAGGGGACATCTATTGTACCCGAAGCATTGACCGTGAGCAGTATGACCAATTTTTGGTAAGATTGCTGAAATATTTATTTAACACTAGGTGCTTATTATTCATGTATAAATATTTTAAATATTATTTTTTTACAAATACTAATAATTTATTTAATATGTAGACTATTATTAGTATTCAATATAAACTTCTAAGTTCCATTGGTGCTAGGCTAAAAAAGTGAGAGGTATAATAAGGGAAGCAAATGGGTGGAGGATGGGAGGATGTGTCAAAATACATGGACAATTTCAAGCATAGATGCTTATCTCTAAGCTCTGGAGAAGTAAGACTGATTTTTCTCGGGTTCAAAGTTCCCTGTAATAAAATACTGCAATTATTGTCACCCATGCTTTTATGTTGTAAAATACAGGAGATCTAAAAAACAAGATAAGCAAAACTGGTACTTGGGTGAATGCCCAGGAAATCTGAGCTAATTGTTCTGAGCTGGGCTCCATCACCCAGGGATTCTGAATGTGTGTGTAAGTGTGTAACCACTTCAGGCCTTGCTTAGTGGGTGCTACTCCTTCCTCCCCCAATTCCTCAGAAATTTAATACCTGAATAGCATTTTGTCTTCCTAGGCATCTAGAACTTATTTACCAATCTTTCTTATTCTTCTACCTAAAGACAAATCCACACATCTGTTTGTCATTCTCATCATTAACTGGTATACAAGAAGCATCCCCATTGGCTTAGGAGGATGATGTTGAGGGGCATTAGTTAAGTTCTTACAATTCCTAACTGTAAGAGATGTTTGTTGATGGAATTTAGCCAAGAGAAATGTCTATGAAGGAAGTTCAGAGAGAATTCTTAGCAGCCTTCTGAGGCCTGAGCAGGAGTTGGTGGCCACAGAAAGCCACCTATGAAAGGAGGGTAGTGGGCTCCCAAGAAGATGCATTTACAATGGAATGACCTATTTGGATCCATGCATATTGGACAGACCTGCCATCCCATCATTGCAGAGGGGAGACCAACAGGAAGATTGTGAATCTCAGGCCAGCCTGGGCTATTTAGTGGAAGTCTACTGAAATAGCAAGAGAAGAGAAAAGAAAAATAGGATGGGGGAAGGGAGGGGAGAGTAGTGGGGAGGAAGAAGGAAGGAAAGATGAATCAACTACACCCAACTCTGCCCTGAGTGTTGCTTGACACTTAGAATGTGAAATAGGAAGGTAGAAGGAGAAGTCAAGGGGAGAGGTGCTTGGTAAAGAACTGACAAAGAGGAGGCTGGTGTTTGTCCCAGAATATCATCAAAGAGTTAGTTCACTGGGGTAGCACGCACTTTAAAACAACATAATTTCCACCCCAGAGATTTCATAATTGAAGGCAAAGGATGGCTGTTGTGATACTTTCTTTGTAATTCTATGCCTCTTCCATTCTCTAGATTTAACATATTTTGCTTCTAATAAGATAAAACTATTTCTTTTTTTTTAAGATTTATTTATTTAATCCACACTGTTGTTTTACCTATATATGTTCTGTGTGAGGGTGTCAGGTCCCCTAGTACTGGAGTTACAGACAATTGTGAGCTGCCATGTGGGTGCTGGGAATTAAACCTGGGTCCTCTGGAAGAGCAGCCAGTGCTCTTAACCACTGTGCCATCTCTCCTTCCCTTAAACTGTTTCTTAAAAGTGTTGACTGCAGCTGTAGCAGAGAGAAGCCAAGCGTCATTGTAATCTTTTCACCTTTAGTCTTACAAGTGTTGGGAGTTGAATGCAAGCATTGGGCATAGGAGGCCAGTAAGAGCTCTGTTGCAGACCTATCTCTAGCCCAGCATGGTTTTCATTTTCAACTCCTCTTGTTGGCTCTGGTGATTGCACACAGGGTCTTACCTATGTAAGCTAAGTGTGTATCCCACACCCCGCCCCACCAGAACCTCCTTTACCTTTCTATCCACACACAAGTCACACCTGTTAGAGACAGTATAACCACTTGCTACCTTGGCAGCACCTTCCCCAGAAGCAGAGCAGTTACCCACAAGGCACTCTGCCTGAGACGTAAGAAGGCTGTTGTGCTGGTGTGGGGTTTACTTCACTGAACACTCTCTGTAGGAGCTGGTTTTCAACTTTCTGCTTTTTCATTCTTCTTACTATAAATACTTTTGGGAAATTGTTAAAATAAGCTTCTTTGACACTTCCAATTTTTTTTACTATTGCTTGGCACGTTCATGCGTTGACACAATGAATTTTAGTCATTCCTGCCTTTTTGCCCCAGCTCCCCACACAAGCCACCTTCTCAGTCACTCACTTCCTTCCTCGGGGTCATCATTCTGTGTGGCCAGAGTTCCTTTCTTATATGTTTTGCTAGTTTTGCATTTTTATGGGGGAGATGAATCAAATAATTTGGAGTCAATATTGGAAGTTTGGCTTTTGACCAGTTTCACCTGGAGAGCTACCCTGTTTCTCTTATGTTCAGGTCTAAATTGGCATTAGGAAATACCACTTGTCAAATATAGTTTTTAAAAATCAAACTTACTAAGTGAAGTACCACTAGAAGATGTAAATACTATGCAAGCCATAAAATCACTAGAAGCAGGATGAATTGGAAAACTTCTTTGCCAAAGAAAAAGTTTAAATTGATATTCTCTAAAATTACATATCAATATTTTAAAACAATATTTTGATTCTTTTAGCTTACTATAAAAGACTACATAGACATATTTGTCCTTTTCTTTCTCTCTCTTTTTGTATTTAAAACTCACACAGCATATTCTTTACGCTCCCTAACCCCTCTCAGGCCCTATCTACCTCCCTCCCCATCCAACTTAATCTTTCTCTGAAAAACAAAATAAAACAAAACACACTAAGCTAAAAAATAATAAAGATCAAAACAAACAAGCAAACAAGATAAACAAAAACCCCAGCAAGACAAAGGTATCAAAATAAACAAAAAGAAGCAAACAAAAACACAAAGCACCCTCCCACAAAAAAAAAAAAAAAAATGTCCTGTGTTTTGTGTTGGCTAACTGCTTTAGAGCATGGTTTATACACCCATATGATGGAGGGAGGTAGGGGGTAGGGGTGGGGTGAGAGTGAGGGGTTGTTTTTCCTTCCTGCAGGTATCATCTGCAAATAGCGTCTCCATTACAGCTAGTATTTGTGCCCACTTCCCCTTCCCAGTGCTGGAATTTTCTCTGGTTTGAACCTGTGCAGTCCCTGGGCTTGCTGTCAGAGTGTTTCTGAGATTAGATGTGCTTTATCCCTATTGTGTCTGGAAGACACTGTTTCCTTGGGGTCATCAACCACCTCTGGTTCTTGCAGTCTTTTCCAACAACTCATTTTAAAAAGATATATTGTATGGCTTGTATAGCTTAAGTATCTATCGCCGTTCTTTGTATCTTGGTGAACCATAACCTCCAGTAATCTGTCATTTTAGGTTTAGGCTGCTAATAGCTATCCTGCCTGCCACGGAGGTGTTCTAATGGGTGATACAACACTGACAATATTTCACACAAGCAGAACTGTTTACAGACTTATGCTATACATACTCCACAATTTTGTACTGGGGGTTTTGATGCAATTTCTTGATTGTCTGCTTTTATTTAATTTATAAAAATGTGATATTTTAAAAATAAATTGCTGTGTTTAAAATAATTTTATTTACCCAGTAGCTGAGAGTGACAGCCTTGGGACTAACTCAATATTTATTCCCACTATGCTCATGCTCTGTCTTTTGCCTCATGCTGTGTTGTTTATCTTGACTTCTGAAGATTTTCCAGGCAGGTCACTCCATTATTAAGGTTTAAGGAATTATTATTTTTTTAATCATTAAGTTTACCTAATCTTATAGGTGTTTATGATAGAGCATTTTGACAGTTTATCAAATACAAGGAGAGCTTTCTATGTAATTTTTCTTATAAGAGGGGAGATTTCTTTACCATTCCAAATTATTCCACAAAGACAGTGGCAAAGATTTCTCTTTGTAGTTGATGGAGGTTTAAACCTTTGAAAAGAAATCAACAGAACTCTGGCCTCTTCCCTTTTCACCCAGAAGTATCCTGTGGAGTGATGCTGATCTTGTTTCCAGACATGCAGTTCTGTCCATCATCTTTTTGTGCATGGTGCTGATGGCCCGTTCAGTCTTCTCGTTCTTCTTCTCCCGCTTTCTTCCTAAGTTTACACTGGTTACTCTCACTGTGAGGCTAGACTTCAACTCTAAATCTTGGATGAGGCTGTTTGAATGTTCTCAAAGATGACAGACATTTCAATAAAGGAAAACACAGAAGGGCTGTAGGAGACATATTCCTCCAGAAAAATTGAAAAGGCAATGGCTATAAAAACAACACATCTTTAAGTTAAATATGACTAATATTGTTATCATTCTAATGTTTCAATGCATTATATTGCTTTTATTAGAGAATAATGGCTTATAGTTAGTACAAAAAACCATTACTTGAGGTTTTTAAGTTTTTAAGTTTCTATAAGGACTAATTATGAAAGTATCTATAGTTAGTTGCTATATTACGTACGCATCAATAGATTCTCTGACAGATTGGGCCAGGCTTCAGTGTTAGATGCTTTTCTAGTTTCAATAATTTTGTTTGAAACAATTTCCACTGGGATTTCTTTGGGGGATTCTAAACTCATTACTAGTGAAAACTAAAACCAATATAGTATGTGACACAAGATCACTGAGTCCAAACAAGTGGCTGTAAAAGCATGCTTATAGGCAGTCCAGTATCGTGGATAAAGTGTTATCATTTAAAACTACAAGTGCTTCCAACATGTAGGAAACATGATCTCCAATAGAAGAGTAAACAGGCAGAAGTCACTGTAAGCAGTGGCAGAGTGGACGCAGTTAGGGAGATGCTGCCTTTGTGATAAGGTAGAAGAATTAACACAGGAGGCTCAAGCATAAGGAGTGATTTGTCTTTATAAAAGAGGAAATGACTGAATGGAATAAAACGTGTTTTATTTTTTAAATAAAAGACTTATCCAATATAAAGCACCGTGTGTCTGTCTTAAGTGTTGCAGGCTCTCCAGTTTCATGTGTAAAGACATTGGTAGATAATTTTATGCTTTCATCTAGTCTTAAATTTTAAAACCAGCCTTTTGATAAAAAAAAATATATAACTTATGGGAAGAAGAGAGCAATTGTTGGAAGGCCGAATAGTATCATATATGAATGTTCTAAATATGGTAGTGTGATGATGGTAGTGGTGGTTATGATGATGTTAATGATGGTGATGATAGTGATGACAGTGGTGATGGTGGTGATGGTGACAATGATGATATGCCATGATAGTTATGGTTGGGATGATGGTTTCTTAGTTATGGTATTGATGTGAAGATACAGCATAATCAAGGCAACTTATAAAAGCTCACTTAATTTGGGGCTTGCTTTCAGTTTCAGAGGGTTAGTTCATAATCATCGTGGTGGGGAATGTAGCCATAGGAGGTTAAGCGTGGTACTAGAGCAATAGCTGAGAGCTGACATCTGATCTGAAAGTTGCAGGCAGAGAGAGCAAGACTAGGCTTGGAATGGGCATTTGTAAGGAGATCACACATTATAGTCCTTCCTTACAGTCTGAAAACTGGGACCAAATGCTCAATATATGAGTCTATGGGGGCCATTCTCACACCACCACAATTGTTGTGGTGATGATGACGATGATGGTGATGGAGGTTATGGTGATGGTAGTGATGGTGATGATGGTGATGGGGGTTTAGTTAGAATAGCAGGATGTCTAAGTCAATATCTACTTACTGACCATCCACTGTGCACTGACCACAAGAGAATACAAAAATAAATGACTAAAATTTTGAGGGGGGGGGGAAACCCATTAAATCCTGGCAGCTGGAATCTAGATTATCCTATTGTCATATAATTTAGGATTTGAATATGTTTTCATTAGCATTTTATTAGAAACACATGTTTGTGATAGAGAATACAGGTAGAGATATCATCCAGATATAATTGTGAAATGTATCTGTGTATAATAAAGCCTGTGTTCTAACAAGTCAAAAGACACACCATTAATCCTGAGAGCACTCGGAGCTCATGGTACTGGGAACATATGGGTCTTTGGTAGGAGAATAATGAGAAATAACTCTTCCAGGTGGCTGAAACTATATGGTGCATGCACACAGTGACTCTGCATTTTGTATATTGTGTCATTTCTTAGCTACACATGGCTGTGCATGATGTTTTTAAAGAACACCCTTTGCCTTACTCTTGGGCTTTCTTTTTCGCATGTTTTGTCACATAAGAACAAGCTGATGGTGTTGTCTTCCTCCCAGGTGTATGGATATGCAACCACTGCTGATGGCTATGCCCCAGACTACCCTCTCCCCTTGCTGTTTAAGGTTGAAGATGACAATGACAATGCCCCATATTTTGAAACCAAACTTACAGTTTTTAGTGTGCCTGAAAATTGTCGAATTGGTAAGTTTTCATAAAAAAATACCCTTTATAATTTATTGTGTGTACTTATGTGTGTACATGTATGTGTGCATTAACGTGTGCATATGTGTATATGTGTGTCTGAATGTGTTTGTGCTTGTGTGCATGCACATGTGTGCGTGTGTTGTGTGTGCATGAGGCTCTCAAGGATGTGTTCTCTCTTTGAACAGTGGGTTTAGGGTCTTAAACTGATTGCCATGCTCAGCAACAAGCCCGTTTACCCTCTGTTCCATCTTGCTGGCTTGGGATTTTACAATGGTATAATAAAAAGATACTTGTACTTCAAAATACTGCAAGGTAAAATTTTTGCCAGAAAGTAGAGGTCAGTGATATCTGTATACTCAAGACCAGACAGGACTTCATAAGGCCAGCCTTGGCTACATAGAGAGACACTGTGTCAATAAACACTTTTTTTTTTTTTTTGGATTATACTCATCTTTTGTTGGTTTTCCTATTAAGTGTTACATTGATCTGAGCAAATTTTCTTAAATTTAATATTATACTTGAAGTAAGTTCATACCTTTTCCTTTTTGATATTGTGACTACGATCCTGGTAATTTTTATTTGATTCAGTTCTCCCTAAGGTCAGTTGTCAGTTCTTGGTGTTTGGTAGTTTGATATAATAGAAATATTGTAGCATAGAAAGAATTGCTGGGTTATTATTCAGCTGAGAGCTTTCTAGAAGAAGGGATCTGAGTGGGAATTCAGAGAGAATATATGAAGCCACGATTGTGCCCCAGGCTTCTGAAAACGGCCCAATGTTTAAAACACTTAAGAAGTGCTAGTTACAGCCCTCTGCATTCTGCTGCTGGGTCATGTGCAGATATTATACTTCCTTCTCAGAAGTGACTGTAAAAATGTAATGTCCAGTCTATGGCTATCCTCTGAACAACAGATCACTGCATTGCATTAAATCTTTCCTTTATTAACAACTGCATGCATCTAAGAATAATTTGGCACATTAAAAAGATAACATATGCAGTCTTTGCTTTAAAAGGCATTATAGTAAGTTGTGCTACAAGAGAGAAGTTGCTATTAAAAAATAGTTCATGAACTGCTATTACCTGCCAATTGTTGATTGGAGAAAGAATTTGAGAGACAGTGTTACTTTCTTGTTTGTAAAATATAAGCCATGCTTTTCACAGTATTCACTTACCTAGAGTCCAATAAGAGATGCTTGGGGAACATTTGCAAGAACATTTGTATAATATTCAGATTATCTGTAAACATCACTAGTGTGTGTGTGTGTGTGTGTGTGTGTGTGTGTGTGTGTGTGCGCGCGCTGACAATATATTGCAAAGGTGCCTGTATTTCTTTTGTTTGTAGCTCAATTGTATTATGATTTAAAAATTTGACAATACCGGCTTTATCTAAACAGGTACTTCAGTGGGACAAGTGACTGCCATAGACAAAGATGAGCCAGGAACCCTACACACTCGTCTGAAATACAAAATCCTTCAACAAATCCCAGATCACCCAAGGCACTTCTCCATACACCCAGACACGGGTGTGATCACTACCACTTCCCCTTTACTGGACAGAGAGGTAATGGGTCAGTGCATTAATTCAGCAGTCACTGTGTTTAAGCTGGTAATTACTAGCAGGATGATTATAGTGCATCCAATGTGCTTACTCCCTAAGCCTTCTTCCCAGGCTATGCCCATGCATTCTCTGGAGACTTTTGCCTCTGCAGAGATGCTAAGATAGTACAAGGTGAAGACAGGTCTGACTTGCTCTCATAGTGCTGATATGAGGTCCTGATAACATTGCTCTAATTTATTTCATTTCTGATTTTGAGAAGTTATTTCATTATAATGTACGTAATTTAAAAAATGAACAAAATGTTTATTAAAGCAGTTCTAGAGTCACTGGTAAGCAGAACAGAAAGTCAGTGGATTCCCACTTGCTTCTATCCCAATGCCACACAGGTTCACTTCTATAGGTCTATTGTCTACTGATGCTTCCCTCTCTTTAACTCCTGGAATCACTGATATATGTAAATATATATAATTTATATCTATGTCTATACATACATATGTAGAGATGGGAGAGGGATTGGGAGATAGATTCTTCATAGTTTCACCTTTTTTCAGAATGTCACAGTCTGAGCCAAACAACATGAAGCGTTTCAGATATGGCTGCCTTCTAGTAATCTACATTTCTCCCGTGTCTTTTCATGGCTCAGTAGCTCATTACTTTACAGTACACACTACCCTTCCATTGTCTGAACATGCTAGTCTATTTACTCATTTCTCAGCTAAAGAGTATCTGGGCTTTGCTTAAGTTTTGTCAATTATGAATGAAAAAGTTTAAATTGTACATGCAAACATTGGCTTCTGGATAGGTGGTTCCTTTTCTTTTGTTGTGAGAAAATAGCTGACAGGAGAAACTCGAGGAAGGATGCCTTGGTTTGTGCTCAGCTTTGAGAGTACAGTTGACCACAGCAGGAAGACCTGGTGTGAGGTTGCTGGTCACATTTCAGAGTCAGGAACCACAGGTTGCTGTAGCCATCTATCTCCTTTTTCTCTGACATTAGTCTGGGATCTTAAGTACAGCGCGGTGCTGTCCGTTAGCACTCAGGATAGCATCTTCTTCCTCAGCCACACATCAGGACACATCCTTTCAGGCATGCTCAAGGGTGTGTCTCCTAGGTGATTCTAACTCTAGGCAAAGTGACAATTGAAATTGCTCAATTTCTTGTTTGGTATTTGTATCTATAGTGTTTTTATTAGATAATATTCAGGGATGGGCATGCAGTTATGTGAACAGAGACATATAAAAATTTTAAAGCATATCTATAATATAATCACAGCACAAAGACTATTACAATAACTGTGAGGGGAAATAGATGTGTCCCAATAACTCCCTTTCTCTTCTTCCCTCCCTTCTTCTCCTCCTCCTCCCTCCCTCCCTCGTTCTCCCTTCCTTTTTTTCCACAGAAATGTGATACTTACAAGCTAGTGATGGAAGTGCGAGACATGGGGGGCCAGCCCTTCGGTCTGTTCACTACAGGGACAATCACAATTTCACTGGAGGATGAGAACGACAACTCACCATATTTCACACAAACTTCTGTGAGTATACTTGTGTGTTGTTTGTCCAGATTCCTTCATATTAAAAAAAAAAAATCTAGAATTTGGCAGCCTTTTGAGGATAGACATTTTGGTTTAAATTAATCATTTAAAAACAAAAGAATGAGAAAAACATGGTTTCTGTAAGAAGACTAGTTGAGGTGTTGCAGTTTTGGAATGTAAGGAAGTGGCCTTGCTCTTGGCTGCTGAAGATTCCTCCCCTCTGATGTGGCACGTGTTCAGGGTTTTCTTGGTTATTAAGTTTGCTTCAGTTTTGGGATCCTTGGAATTAAATTCTTTTATATGTTGAAGAAGAGGCTTTCCTTCTAGTGTTCTGTGTATTACAAGTTATGAAGAAGGATAGGAATTGGCCTTCTACCCTCTGCTGGGGTCAGAGGGAAGTCCCACCCCCAGCTCCTCTTGGACTGTGCCTTAGCGAGCGAATTATGTGAGATGTAATATATGATGAGATTCCCAAGAAGTGATTGTTTTCTGACTTTTAATGAGCAACTTTGCATTTTTTATGGTCTACTCCAGAGTTTTAGCCAGAGAATAAGAAGTCTAATACAATGATGAGCAGTTCACTGTCAAAGATCTCATCCAAATAGAACATAAACCAGGTTAGGTAGGTTTTAAATCTAGATCCAATCTTTTTAATTTTCCATTGAATTCATTTTACATCTTTTGCAGATTATGATTTATCTTTTTAGTCTTTTAATATTTTAGGCTGTTTTTATTTCAAAGAGTGATGCCTATGATTTGTTCTAAAAAAAAACCCCTCCCCCCAAAAAAAACCAAAACAAACAAACAAAAAAAGGACAAGAAAGGTTTTCTCTTAAAATGTTTGCTTGTGAATCTAAGTAAGTATAAACAAGATTATTGTGAACTATGGTAATTCTGAGCTGTAATCATAGCTCAGGTGTAGGGCCTTGCACACTTGAGACACCAGGTTCAATCCACAATATTATGAAGGAAAAACCCATCATACATATTTTTACTACCTAAGTATTATGTTATTAATAAGTCAGTGTAATTTAATTGGTGTTTGATATGTTAGAGAGGGGAACAAAATGTAAATGTCATGTAGAGTTAGAGAAGAGATCAGTCTTCTGGTCAGAGAGATGGAAAATCACCTCACAGAATTTTGGCAGTTAAGACATGAGTCACCCTTGGTGAACAGAAGAGATTTGAAAAGAGAATTAGGAAGAAAGAAGTTAGCCAGACATGAAACATAAATTCTTTCCCAAATTATGAGTGCCTATTACCTCCATATTATGTTCTTTATAGTTTTAAATATAAAATCCACCCTGTTAAAGCTTCAATGTATAATGAGAAAGGCATTTACTCCCCCACCCCCACAGTACACTACAGAAGTAGAAGAAAACAGAATTGATGTTGAGATTCTAAGAATGAAGGTACAAGATCAAGATTTGCCCAACACTCCTCACTCAAAGGCCGTATACACGATTCTCCAAGGAAATGAAAATGGGTACTTCAAAATCACAACTGATCCAAATACAAATGAAGGAGTCTTGTGTGTTGTCAAGGTATGTAATAATCACAGAGGTAGTCCTTAAGCCTTTCAAGCCCGTGTTTCAGCATTGGTATAAAAATTACCGCCTTCTGGGAGCCCTTCTCAGAGGAGCCACAGGCAGCTAAAGGACACACAGGGAGAGGAGTGTTCCTCAGCAGTGCAGCCACTCCATCCACAGATTTAAAAAAGCCAGGAGGAGCACTTGGAAAGAAGAAGCAATTTTGTGGCGGGAAAGGGGGATAAGGGAAGATGATGAGACGTTGGTAAAAGGATAGTATATACATGAAAGTGATGTATAATAAATAAATTAAAAATCAATACTTCCTTTATATGTATAACCACAACAGAGCAGTAAGGGGTTGAACTACTCCACACTGGTTGACTCAGACACTTTCCTATTATTTTACTCCTTCTTAGATGAAACTCATAGCAGACACAAACTTCCTTTCCCTGTAGATGAGGGTAACTGTGGCAGAGCAATGTTGACTCTGACACTTGCCTCTGTGGATGATGGCATTGAGTGTGCACACTCTCTGGCTGCTCTCTGAATCACTATGTCCTTGTTTCTCTCTTGCATGTCTTTCCTCTTTACTTTCCCAGAGGTATCTAAAAGCTTTTTGAAGAAGTTACTTTTGATAAGATTCGCATATATTTATACTGTATTCTTCTTCCCTTTTGCTGGCTTCTGTATTTCTTTCCTTCAATTTTTTTTTCTTGAAATGAAACTTGTTTCACAAGTCTTACTTGGATTAGAAACAAGTATGCTGCAATCCTATTAGTGTTCAAAGTTACAATTAAAAAAAAAATGAAGGTAGGATCTTCCAAAACAAAATTAGGAAGGAAAGTGGTTGAATCTTAACAAAAGTGGATTTTAACCATTTTAAGAAGAGAATAATAATTTTGTTAACACCAACTTTGGATAACATTTTAAAATTAAGAGTGGCATTCCATTTCTATTAAAACTTGGAATCGATAGTGTTTTGTATAACAATATGTTGACTGATCAATGTATGTTTATACACAGCCATTGAACTATGAAGCCAATCGCCAGGTCATTCTGCAAATTGGTGTGCTCAATGAAGCCCAGTTCTCTAAAGCTGCCAATGGACAAACCCCCACAATGTGCACCACAACTGTCACTGTGAAAATTAAAGACAGTGATGAGGGCCCTGAGTGCCAGCCGCCTGTCAAAATCATTCAGAGCAAAGATGGACTGCCCGCTGGCCAAGAGCTCCTGGGCTACAAAGCCGTGGACCCAGAAACAAGCAGTTCTGAAGGCATAAGGTGGTGTGCTTCCTAAAAGCTCCTGTACTTTTATCGGGGCATCAACTTATTTCATGTTTAGAGATGGTCAGTGTGTCCCCTCTTTGCTCATTGGATGTTTGCTTTGTAAAACCCAGGTACCAGAAGGTGGGAGATGAAGATAACTGGTTTGAAATTAACGAAAGCACCGGAGACTTGAAAACCCTGAAAATATTAGACAGAGAGTCAAAGTTTGTGAAAAACAACCAATACAATATTTCAGTAGTGGCGATGGATGCAAGTGAGTGACATTTTCTAAAAAAAAAATAAAAAATAAATAGAACGTCCCATAAATATAGCATGCACGTCTAAGAAAGCGTGGGGTAAGAGCTGGCTGTGTCTAGGTCAAATTTCAGTTCAGTCATTGTTTACAATGCAGAAACAATGTGTTTGGTATGATTGCTCGTTTTACTCAGATCACCCATTTAGTCCTCTGTCCACTTCTCAAGCAAAGCTACCTGAGAGTAAATGACCAAAGTCTTATTCTGAGTATTGATTACTCGTTTCTGCTGAGGGATCTCTGGGTTACTTCCTCTTTCATTTGGATGGCTCAACCCACCTAAAACAGTCCAGTTCATGGTAGGTTTATTCCGAGCATCTCTTAAAGAAATAATCCAATGTTGGCTCAGACCTTTGCTGGAGTTTGTGATTGTTGAGAGTAGTTCTATAACCACTCACAAAGGAAAGAAATAGTTTTCTTTAACAGTCTCACAGTGTATACAAACCACACTTATGGACAGGCCCCATGCTCAGCAGTAGGTAGCCAACACAAAACAAACTCTGGTATTTTTGATGATTTTTTTTTTAAATCTCATAATCTTTGTCTGGGCTTTTGTTGTTGTTGTTAGGGTTAATGAAGCACCACTATCAAAAGCATGGTGCCTCCAGGAACCTGGAGGCAGGAGCTGATGCAGAGGCCATGGAGGGATGCTGCTTACTGGATTGTTCCTCATGGCTTTCTCAGCCAGCTTTTCTTTGTAGAACCCAGGACTACCAGCCCAGGGATGACACCACCCATAATGGGCTAGATCCTCCTCCGTTAATCATTAATTAAGAAAATGCCCTACAGGCTTGCCTACAGTGGGATCTTACAGAATTTCTCAATTGAGGCTTCCTCTGCTGAGTCTAGCTTGTGTCAAGTTGACCGAAAACTATCCAGGACGTTTACCTTACAGGTCTTTTGCTTATATATTATATACCTGGTTTTTGGTTTTGTATTTTTATAGGATTTGTGTGTGCAAATATATATGTGTGTGAGTCTATATATATGTTTCTTGTGCTTTTCCTCTGGCTCTTTTATTTTCTATTTATTTTGTCCTATTTTGGTTTGTAGTATTTTATCTTATTATTTTTGTATGCCTGTTTTGGTTTTTTAATGAGAGAGAAAGAAAGAGTATGGATTTGAGAGAGTGGGGAGGTGGGGAGGATCTGGGGGAGGGGAAGCAGTAGTCAGAATATATTGTATGACAAAACTATTTTCAACTAAATAACAATAGCAAAAGATTAGTTCTAGAACCTACTCTATAGATAGTCTCCTTCAAATATTGTCAACTTTTGAAATGAACCCTGACTGGAGCCATTTTAGATAGTTTAAATAAATATGTGCATGTAAAATGTGCTAGTAGTGTTTGCGAGTGGATACAAGTTCTATCATATAATGTATTATACAAATCTATATCATAGACATAAGTTAAATGAAATTAAACTTTGATTATGTATGCCCCCATGTAAGACAAATTTTCATAGAGATAAAGGGAAATGATGTTAGGCTTTTCAGACAGAGCTAATTCTTTTGCCTCTCTGATTAACCAGAGTTTCTGCTGTTTTTTGATACACAAGCTGAGTGTGTAAAACATACTGCCAGACAGAAGATAGGCTATTTCTATACCAGTATTGAATTTGTTAAATAACATACAATGATTCCCCAGGTATTTTGCCCCAATTTTGGCCATAGTGGTTTTGGTTTTTTTTTTTCAATTTATTTTATATTAAAGTGTGTGTGTGTGTGTGTGTGTGTGTTGTGTGTGTGTGTGTGTGTGTAGATATGTACATGTGGATGCAAGCTATAGATGATGGCTTCCCAAAGAGCTGGAGAAACAGGTGATTGTGAGGCATAAGAATACTAGGACTTGAACTCACATCCTCTGGAAGAACAATACATGCTCTTTACCACTGAGCCCTCTCCCCTGCCATTTTGCTATAGTTTTAAAGCAAGAGCTGCATCTACTGAAAGAGAGACAAAAGGTTAAGTGATTAAGATGCCAGCTGCTTACTGTTCATCACAGGGGCAAGCTGACTCACGCACACTCTCCCTATCCAAGGCTTTTCTCATGTCTCAGTCCTGCTGCCTTTGGATAAAAATATCGCATCCTCTTCAGAGAGTGGACCAGCAGGATTAAAGAACCCTCCTCCCAGCTAAAAACACCCAGGTTTCAGAATCTGAACTGTCTCTAAATGTGAACATCATTACCGAGTAACCTACCTGCATATCCCATATCCTGTCTTTTTGTTCCACACCTCAAACATACATTCTTTTTATGTAGTTATTTGACTATGAGCTCAAAATCCCTACTGAATAATGGGGGGGGGGGGAGCATTAGCTGAGAAACATTAGCATATACTTTTAAATTCTAGGTGCTTTGTTATTCTTTCTTTGAAGTCTTTGCTGTTCCTATAAGTACAAATGAAATCTAAAATAGCTTACATATATAATTATGATGGGAGACAGGACTCTCTATTCATTTACATTTAGATGTTGATTAAGTATTCAGTTCCAAGCACAAGACCAAAGAAACTAGGGATCATGAGATAAGGATTTGGTCTTACTAATAATGAAAGTTATACTACTCTATAGCCTCAGAAGAGAGTCTCTGGTATGAAAAGTTTAGCAATAGAGAATGTTTAGATGTCTTTACACATGGAGAGAGTTCAGAGGCTCTCATTTTGAAGCATAGAGAGGGAAAGATTATAGAAATACTGACACTTAATGAAAGAAAAATGAAATTCTAACTTAGAGAGGAGGAAATTACAGAGAGCAAAATATAGTTGTTACAAGTAGGTTTTTCCCTGCCAGTCGCCAGTCGCCGGTCTGGTCCCGCTGCCACACCAGCCCCCAATTAACACACCGAGACTCTGTATTTGATATAATGCTGTTGGCCAGTTCCTAATTTCTTATGGGCTAGCTCTGTCTTAATGATTAACCCATTTCTACTTATCTAAGTATTTCCACGTGGTCCTATTATCCGAGAGCGGGCCAGCGTGCTGCTCTCTCCAGGCTCTCCATGTTGACTCCTCCTTCCTCCTTCCTCTTTCCTCCTAGTCTCCTAGCCCCAACTATGTTGCTTTTCTATTGGCCAACAGTGCTTTATTCATTAACCACTATGAGAAACATATTTACAGAATAACATCTCCCATCAATAAGTAACTGTTGTGTAGTGCTGGAAGATGTAGGCATGATGGGGTTAGTATAAAAAGCAAAGCTTAGGCAAACAATGACCCAGAGTTACATATAACCAAGATGTGCTCTAGAAAAGAAGAGGATGCTACAAACTTTAATGAGAAAATCATATGGCAATATAAAGAACACTGTTTCTTTAAGTTTTAGTTTCTGTGTATGAATGCATGAGTAATACATAAGGAACATTTTGTTTTGATTCTCAAAGGTATTTTCCAGTTGATAATTTAGGAAGTTCTAAAGTCCAGCTCATTCATTGTATTTCTCGTGTGATGCATTCTTGTCTGTCAGCTGATTTCTCTGCAGTCAATCTAGGGGACACTGTTTTACACACTTTACTCCTAGAACAGGAGAACACCAGTACTCCCCCGAAGCCTGACCCCAAACTCATGTCCCTTAAGTTATTCAAACGAATAGAAATGACAGCTTCTCAATTGTTCCCATTGTCACTGAATGATTCTTAATTCTGCAAGTTAAGCATTTGTATACAATGGAGTTAATATTCCAATTATCATGCATGCTGTATGGTTACTCTGAAAGTGTGTCTTTACTATTTCTCATTTGTATTCTTTTTTAAAATAGATTGGTTATGAGCTCAATTGTTCCCATTGATAAACTTTTCCCTTATGAAACATTGAGATGAGAATTTTGCACATACATGTTTAATGCAGATTTTGAAAGTTTATATATATGTATGTGAATATAAGATGCCATGCTTCTTAATAAACTTGCTTGGCATGAAATAGCTTGTGTAGTAACTCCTGATTCCAGGGTTCCTTTCTCTTTAACTTCTGGTCCTCCCTCTTAGAACCATGCCACTGAAGAGTGACCTGCTTGTCCACTTCACCTGACATGTATGCTATGATCTAAACTGTGGTCCTATGAAAGAGTAACAAGTACTGTTTCCCAATGAGTCCCAAATAATGCCAATGTCTAGATTTGCTATTCCTCTATGGATTGAGAAGTGCATAAACCTCCAGATCTAAGTTGTAAAATTCATTACTGAGGACTTTATGATTTTTAGGTGTACTTGGAATAATTGAGGTTACACTTTATAAAATACCTACCTTTTATCTTCTTAAAAAGTCTTAAAATTATTATTGACTGGCTGGCATATCAAAGTGGTATCAAATTTTATTTGATTTCAAAAGTAATCACACAATGTTCAGAGTTAATGGGCATATCACAACTTGAGAAGAATCAACATGGAATCTTTCTAATATTAAATAACTCTGTTCATTCAGGGGTTGACTTGTAATAGAATGAACTTGCAGACATGGAAAAATATAGTAATGAGAACTACCAACTTTTCTGATTTTTTTTTCTAGAAATGCTAAGAATTTTATATTAGATGGCCTACGGAATTACTAGCTCTGTGACTGATATTTCCCACTCATGGACACTTATAATTTACCTAGGCAGATAATTTAAAGTAAGCTGTTGAACTAGATAAATGTATGGTGTCTCCTTTTCATGGTGCTCTGCCATTTCCAGGAACTGGAAAATCAGCCTTTGGTGTCTTGAAATTCTGGTTTTGACCAACAAACTTCCAAGTAGTGTCAAACATCTCCCATCCTGTTTTTATCAGCATGCTTCAAACTGAGACTCTTATAGGAAGCAAACCATTAAATGATAAATGTTTTTCAATACAGGCTTAAGCCATTCTCAACTTGCTTTGCTATGGGAGTGACTTACGTGTTATTTATCCTAGTTGGCCGGTCCTGCACAGGAACACTGGTAGTTCTTCTGGAAGATTTTAATGACCACGCACCACAGATTGACAGAGACCTGACTATTTGTCAGCAGGATAAGGACTATGCTATTCTGGAACCAGTTGACCTGGATGGGCCTGACAATGGTCCCCCTTTTCAGTTCCTTTTGGATAATTCTGCCAGCAAACTTTGGACTCTAGAACCACAGGATGGTAAGTGCTTATTCTAAATCATGAAAACAATCCTGGCTCAGGATTTCTGAAGGCCTTTGCTTTCCCCTTGGTTAGTCATATTAAATACACATGTACAGTAGGAAGTTACTGATCTTGGAAAAATAATAATACTTTAACATCTATCTTCTGTTTGTCATATAGCATATGACTACCACATATCCATGATTTATCTATATATATAATCTATTTGTTCATCAATTCTAATGTGGCAATTATCAATTATCTACCTATGTATATATGTATCTATCGATGTATAACTCATCATCTATCTTATTATGTATGGTACAATTAGACTTTTGCTCTGGATATCTTTTAAAAAAATATAAAAGTCAATTATAAAATAATCTGAATAACATCTTAAATATAGACCAGTCTATTTTCATCTTTTTTTTGAAACATTGTCTCTCTATATACCCCTTGTTCTCCTGGAACTAACTATGTAGACCATGTTGGCCTCACAAAGATCCATCTGTCTCTGTTTCTGCCTCCTGAGAACTGGGATAAAGGCATGTGCCACCGTTCCCAACCTGGATATCAGTCTGTTTTTAATGTAAAATAATATCAACCCTATTATTAACTTTCTGAAACATCAAAATCCGTTTTTTAAGAAAGAAAAATGAGCCATTATAGTTTTGATGGCAAATTAATTTCTTGAAGGCACACCAAGTAGGAACAATGTTGCTGTTGGAATGTCACATTAATTTATACTCTCTCTACCCTTTTTCCTTTAGGTAAACGTGCCATTCTTCGTCAACGACACAATCTCAATTATAACTATTATTCTGTGCCAATCCAAATACAAGACAGACATGGTTTCTCTGCAAAACATGTGCTATCAGTGAGAGTATGTGACTGTACAGTTCAATCTGAGTGTAGAATGAGTTCTAAGGAGGAAAGGGATGCTAAACCAAACGTAGTCCTTGGGAAATGGGCCATTCTCTCCATGGTCCTTGGCTCTGCATTGCTACTGTGTAAGTATTATTATTCAAAGTGTATTAATTCAAGTGTTATATAGTTCGTATGTGTTAATTTTCTACCATTGTAACAAAATCCTGGGGAAAACAACTTGCAGAGAGAAGAGGTTTGCTTTACTTCAGTTTCAGAGGTCTTGGTCATGACACACAGGCTCTGTTTTCTTGTGCCTAGGACCAAGTAGCACATAACAAAGCAAAGCTAGAAACCAAAAAGAGGGCAAGAAGAGGCTAGGGTTCACTCTTCTCTTTAAAGGCATGTCCCCAATGATGCTATTTCCTCTCATTAAGGCCTGCTGTTTGAAGATCTCACTGTCTCCCTACAGCACTCTGAGGTAGGGACCAAGACATTAACACAGGATCGCTGGGGACAGCTTTCCCAGCTATGGTAGTCTAGACAGATGCACACCTGTTTTACATCCTGAAAACATGTGTGACTGTCAGCACATGTGTAATTGTTGGCACATGTACCCTTTAAAAACCTTGTACCTCATCTGTAAGTGGGGTTCTGAGTCATAAATGAAACAGCAATAATAGTAGATTAAAACTTTTTAGGTAAGTTTCATGTTTACTTCTTCAGAGATAACTTCTTAGTTATTTTTTTGTCAAATTATTTTAATATCTACCAGAATGCAAAGCAGTATTGTTTTACTTTGCTTTTTTTTTTTTTTAGGTATTCTGTTTACATGTTTCTGTGTGACTACTACTACTAAGAGAGCAGTGAAGAAATGCTTCCCAGATGATGTAGCCCAGCAAAATCTAATTGTATCAAACACTGAAGGACCAGGAGAGGAAGTGACGGTAAATTAGAATTAAAATCTCACTGAATTCCATAGTGTTCCAGTGAAAATAATTGATTACTCCATAATAATAGCAAAATTTGATACTCATTGACCCTTACTTCACCAGAAAGTGAAGTGTCCTGAGTATTTTCCTTCAATGTCCATTTATATGGGCTTCAAAGAAGTGCTGTAACAAACTGAATAACTCAGACAATAAAAGCTAGTTATCAGAGATAAGATATTGACAAGACCATGTGCCCTCTGAAGGCTCTGTGCAGGGATGCCCTAAGCTCTATTCACTTTTTGTCCCTTGCCTTGTAGTCACATAAAGTGATTTTCATAGTATTATCTCCTGTGTGTCTTATAATCCAAATTTCCCTTTTTGTAAGCTCCCTGGTCATATTAGATTAGAGGCTCACCCAATCTGGTATGGCTTCCTTGAAGCTTCATGTGATTGTATCTACAGTGACCCTGGAATGATGACCTCAATCTCTGAATTCTTGGGAGGTAGGGTTTGACCCAGGATGTCCATGATATGGTTCCTAACATTATCTTGATTTTACATGTGAATTACAAACACAGTGTGTGACTTATCTATGGTAGGAAAGAGTTGGTTTCAGCACCACTGATATATTTTCTAACTCCATCTTTAGGAGGCAAATATTAGACTCCCCACACAGACATCCAACATCTGTGAGACAAGCACATCTGTTGGGACGCTTGGTGGCCAAGGAATCAAAACACAACAAAGTTTTGAGATGGTCAAAGGAGGCTACACTTTGGAGTCTAACAAAGGAGGTGGCCACCACACCTTGGAGTCTAGCAAGGGAGGAATGCTGGGAGCAGCAGACACTGGACGATACACATACACAGACTGGCAGAGTTTCACTCAACCCCGGCTTGGTGAGGTAAGTCCCTAAGTCTTCAGGTGCCCGCTACATGAAATCCCAACATCATTAATAAACTATCCCAAGTACCCCTCATACACCTGAAACACACCTTGCCATCTCTTGTGCCAGCATAGACACTGAAGTCAGGAGAAAACTCAGAGCAAAGTACTCTTTCAAAGATCAATTTAAAAAAACATGATTTACAAGACTTTAGGACTAGTTTATGTTAACCTCTTTGGGATTTTGAAAGACTGATGTCTTCTTTACTAAATATTATTAGAAAGAAACATTTGCGAAAAACTGGCTATAATATAATAAACAGATCATAAATTGCCAGCATTTTGCCCATGTGCTGGAATTCTACACATGCCTACCTAAATCAACCAGATAGGTTGATGAGCTTTATTCTTAGGTTCTACCTCAAGATTTGGAATGTTTCTCTTGTTTGTTTCAGATTACTCAAGCTAATGTGAGCCAAATTAGTGGGTTAAATAATTATAGCTATGTATTGGTGTGTATGTTACACATGATATACATATATATATATATATGTGTGTGTGTATGTATATGTATATACATACATACATATATATATGTATGTATATACATATATATATATATATATATAAAGCATTTGTGTATTAGACCTACCTAAAAGTATAAATGCAAGCAAAAACCATAGCCTACATTGGTTTTTTCCATATATATGAAGAAGCCATTGAGGTAAATTTCAACTAAATACTCCTTCATTCAAGTGGGAAGATGTAAGTTATTTCTGTGATATATGCATAGCCTTAGTTCTTATAAATGTGTTCACTGTGACCATTTACTTATTTGCTATACTTTAAAATGAATATAATCTAGACCAATCATGTGCATTTTTTATATGTAGGAATCCATTAGAGGACACACTCTGATTAAAAATTAAACAGTAAAAGGTAAATCTAAGAATCATTTTTATGCTAGTCTGTTTAGGTGCCTTTTAAAAGCCATAATACATTGTGCTCTTTCTCCACACAGAAGGTGTATCTGTGTGGACAAGATGAGGAACACAAGCATTGTGAAGACTATGTTCGTTCGTATAACTATGAAGGCAAAGGCTCCATGGCTGGCTCTGTAGGCTGTTGCAGTGACCGACAGGAGGAAGAGGGGCTGGAGTTTTTAGATCACTTGGAACCGAAATTTAGGACATTAGCAAAGACGTGTGTGAAGAAATAAATGTCTGATTAATAGAGTGACATCTGCAAATGATGTCACAGAGGCATCACTGGATGCAAACAGAGAGCAGCTTGTAGTAGTGACTTTGCTTATTGAAGGTGACGTCATTTGTAGATAAGGGTGCTTTATCAACCACATCTCTCCAAATTCTCCTTGTCTCCAGAACTTCCATGTTGTCTAGAAAGGAAGTTGTCAGTGTTCCTTTTCTTTCTGTGCATGTATACATTGCCCTCTCAGGACTGGATGGTGACTGCCACTAAAACTGATGATGTTTGAAACTTAAGCTCTTTTGCACACTATGCAAGACTCCACAGTGTAGTTGGGCGTTGTGGAAGCTAAAAACGTGAATCTTCATTGTGTATATACAAATTTAATATTTTCTTAAAAGTTGTAGGGAGAGTTGTGCTTCTAAAATACTTTCTTTTATGCCAAGATATTGTTTTCCCTATCCCAGAGTAGCTTCAGATATATTTTTAAGTGTTTCTAGGTGTAGCTTTTCATGTGTCTAAACAAGCTTGATTCTTGGTACACTTTTCACTCCTCTGAGGAGTGCCACCTTCACCCCGGAGCCTTTAAAGCTTAGTCCTTGGATCTCTGCCCATTTGGTTGTGTGTTGGGCTCTTGGAGCTTCTTTGGAAAGACACAGGTCAGAACATTAGGCTCACAACACTTTGAGCTGCGGAGATTCCATGAAAATCCTGGAATCCTGATTTCCATAGGGTGGCTTAGGCTCACAGATATGTTTTTGTTTGTCCAAATTAATGTGGCATTACATACATATATATGTACTTTGGGAAGAATATTAGCTTCTTAACTTGATACTGATTTACTATTTCAGTGGCTTTCAACTGGTCTTTGTCTTCAAGCTTTTTTCAACCATCCTTAAAGACTTCAATGTGTCAACATTGACTTAATGTCCATACTGGAACTTAATACTCAGTCTACCTTGATAATTACTCAAAGAAAAGCTGAAAGACCAGAAATAATTTGAGGTAGATATCATTAAAATTTTTAATACATTGCAGCAACATCCACCACATATTATGGAAATGTGAATTCACAAATATTTTAACATGAGTAGAAAAATGAAGATGCAGCATTTTAATGAAATATTGTTTTGTTGATATATAAAGAACTATATATTCAAATGATATTTTATTAGTCATTTGTGGGAAACTACAGATATGTGTCAAGTTACATCTCATGAAAACTTTACATTTAAACTAAACTGACTTTCTTATCCATTATTTTCCACCTGTTGGCAAAATAGATTTCTATTTCACTTAGGTTTTGTAATCAGTCCTATTGTCTCAGTTAGCAAAGGTGTTTTTTATTGTGAAATTGGATATAGGAATAAAATGAAATATAGATTTAACAAGCAGATTTGATTTTGTAAATTTCCTATGACTTTTACAGTCGTAAGATAATTTGAGGTGGTATTGTAATTTTTACTTTTGGAAGCAAATGTCCCTATAACAATATAGATTTAGATATTTTAGGATCTAATAGTACTGATTTGGAAATGCACCAAATGCCACAGTAAATTACATTCTTCAATGTAGTTATAGGATAGTCTGCGAGAAGTTACAATTATTAGCTTAACAACAACTTATAAGCATTGTTTGTCTTCATTTTCCTCTTATACTTACTGAATTATAAATGAGAAAATTTATGTCTAAATTAAACAGCACAATTAATAGCCATGGTGGATCTCTCATTTATCAGGAGAAGGCTCCCCCAGGTATCAGAAGAGTTATTAGAAAATGTGGGAAATTAATGTATTAAGCAGTTTTAGCTATTTTAAATGTTTTCAAGGCATTATTAAAATTCATCTCAGAGGAATTGTATTTATTGTTGGATTTATTTAGGCAACTCCGAGTAATTCTCATTTTTGCATCAGAATTTAAATATTAATTGTATGATGAATGAAATCTATGAAACCCTACCAGACTACAAATTTAGTTTGCTAATAAAGTACTGTATTTCATACAAATTTTGAGTTAATTGTTGACTTAATAAATACATAGTTATGAAATGTTTTCTGTATCTCAATATTTATGGGGGCCATACTATCCAGTTTTTCTGTTTTTGATTTAGGCTTCAAATATTTCACGAGAAAAGAAAAAATCCCATAGGGGGATCGGGAGGGATCAAGTGATGCAGTTCCTTTCAACAAGCTGCCTCCAACTCTCCCTAACATGCTGAATTTTACTTCTCAATCTTTAAAATGTATTGCATCAAATTTGAAACCCGCATGTACATTTACTTGTAGAAATGTAACCTGAAAAAAGGTTGAAACAGGTGTTGCACATGTGAGGAATTTTCCTTTTCCTTTTGTAGTTTGTCAGTTAAAAGTGACATGTGGAAGTCCTAAATGAGATCACAGCCAAGGGCCAGTCCATTTCAGGGCATTGACCCAGCCTGTTATCTGCTACTCTAGTAAGTCTATGCAGCACTGTACTCAACCAGACACTGCCTTTTTCTTTCTACATGGGGACAAATGGCAAGAGTATGGAAGGAGAAAGCTTTCTAAGAATGTGTAGACTCACACAGTGTGTAGAGCCCAATCAAATAAGCAAATACATAAAGTAAACACATTCTGGAATAGGTGTTATCTGCATAAAAGATAAAAGCTGTGCTGTATTACCTCAGATCCCTTTAACCAACAGCAATAGCCATTTTTAAATATATGTGTAAATGAGTCTGAGGATCAGTATGTGGACCCCTTGACATGGCCCTTGGGTTTCAGTGTATTCATAATATATGCTGTGTAAAGATAAATTGTTTAAAGTCTGCATTACTAAAGTTACCAATGAATGGGAATAAGGTACCTTTTGATAAACAATCTACAGTGTTCCAAGTCATTCACTGGCTTAGGAGTGGGGAAGCAAAAGCAGTGCCCTTCCTTTGGTCAACATTGGGCTTGAGAATATGATACATAGTATTTGAAATTTGCCTTTAGTGGTCAATGTGCAACAATGAATATCTGGCACTGTGGGATTTCATTTCTGATATTTAGGAACTTTAAACCATATAACATGACACTATGGGTTCAAAAATGAAAGGTTTTTACCTAGATTTCATACCTGAAATTCACATAGCCATTTCCCCCTGTTGAAGTTCGGGAAAAGTAAGAGAAACTGCGATTCAACATTGGAAAGACTAGAGAAGTGTGATTCGGAGATAAATTGCTATTTCCCATGTGTGGGCAGCTGGGTTTGATCCCCAGGGCTCCAATGGAAAAGAAAACAGAGCAGAAAGGGGTTTCTTTCTTTGATTTTGCCACTCATAATAGGTGTAGCGAGTGAGGGATTAGAGAATGGTTACATAGCTCTGAGTTTCCCTTGGAAGGTAAGTCCATGAGACATTCCACACATGGCTGCTACCCTTCACCAGGGGCGGAACTGCATCCTGTGCCATCGTTGTTCTCATCACTCATCTGGGAGACCAGCCCCGGCAGCTTTACCTGCAAAACTCTTAGGACTCAAATTCTTTAGTCCTGGCCTGAAGCTTCTACACTGGAATCTGTGAGCTGGGACCCAGCCCTCGGGTTTCTGATGTAATCCACCTTAAGGACCTTGCCCTTCTGCTATCCTTCATCTCAGTGATGGCTCTTTGACTACTCTGTGGTCCCAGAAACAGAACTATTGCCTGATCACCTGCCAGGGCAGGGGCATCTAACACCCCAGTTTGGCCTCAATGAATTGGAATCTTCATTTTAGGAAGAGTACCAGGAAATGGGCATACACACGAGACTTTAATAAGCTCCACGCAAACGATGAGGTGAGAGGAAAGACAGAACCTACCAGCAAGCGGGCGAAGCCATTAGCGCATTGGAATGAACAGGTCAGGTCCCGAGAGCAGCAGGCTCAAGACAGTTACCCTTCCTGAGTGGATGACACACACACATTCAAAACCATCTCTCAGCACTTGAGAAGTATCAGCCCTTCCCCTGGTTGCTGACAACTGACTTTTTGAAGATTCTGTACTTCAACAATGTACCTCCCAACCCTCGCCAGCAAGGAACACGCAACTCCAGGAAGATCTTCTTCATGCAGTTTTAATCAGGATCCTTGAAACATGTTCTTCTGACCCATGAGAGCCCGGGGGACCCCTGCACAGGCTTAAATACCCTTGCGCTAACCAACCCCAGTGAGCTACATGGACCCTGCAGATAGGCTAATCTAACATGGAAGCAGACAGGCTGAACAGACTTAACCAAATAAGTGCTGTTTACAGCAGAGAGTGCTCACCCTTGGGGAGGTCGATGGCGGAAGCCAGTGCCATCTTTAAGGCATGGCTCTTCATAGCTCTCTACACAACAAGACCATATACTGTAAGGGACACAGAACATACAATGTACTCGAATTTTAATAAGGGGCATTTTAATTCTCACTTAATAAATTCATTTTTCCAACTCAAAATTAAGGAAATCACTTTTAACAAAATTCTGTAAGTTTGAACAAGCCTATCAAAACAATTTAGCTAATCACAATTTTAGCTAATCACAAACTTGAACAGCCCCGGGATTGCTTTGATGTGTAGGTGCATCGCTGCAGTTTCTTTTTTGTACAGTTGGCATAAGTTTTATTTTATTGGATGTGGCTGATACAGAAATATCACAGGTGTGACTAACACAATGTCAAAACCAGTGTTTTGTGTCAAGTAATCACATTCTGTCAAGGTTACTCTTATTATTATTGATTTTTTTTTAGGTCTAGGAAACCATGCAGAAAAATACCAAGGCAATCAAGGTCTAGGAAGATGACTCAGTTGGTAAAAGTACCTGCAGTTCAAATTTCCAGGCTCCATGTAAAAGTGGGACTCCTACATTCCTACAGCATAGACTAAAGGCAGAGAAAGGAGAATTCACACAAAACAACATAAGACCTGTTTTATACAAAGTAGAGGGTGAGGCCTGAGGTTGTTGTTTGACCTCCACTTATGTATGCCTGTAGTTATACATGCTAATTTGTGTACACACACACACACACATATGGAGTCATAAACACACACACACACACATATACACACTCGTACTCATGCACATATACACATATTCTCACACACTCACACATTCCTATACTCTCACACACACATACCACACACACACACACACACACACACACACACACACACACACATATACATACACACTAATATACAGGCTCACATACACACACATATGCCTTTGCACACATGCACTCACTCACACAATACTTACACATACAGACAAGTTTTTAATAGTTAATTTAAAGATTTTAGAAGCAGTGAGAACACATTGGGTTGAGGAGCTTGTTTTTAAGCCTCAGAACTAAATTCATTCCCTGGGGCCCACGTAGTAGAAGGAAGGACTGATACCTGCAAGTTGTTCTATGACCTCCACACCACTGCTTTGGTATGCACACATGAGACAAAACATATTAAAAAATAGTAGTCTGATGCAATGTTAGTAAAATTAATACTGTTTAAAGTGTTGTGTACATAACATAAATGTGTATTATTTAATATAAATAAGAATTATTAAAATGTAATGCAATTATTAATATTAAATGTTAAATGTGATTTTTGTGTTTTGGTATACTATATTCAAAGTTGAGCATTAAGAAGACCCTTGTCACTGGTGGTGTATGTCTGCTGCTGTTCATGGTAGTTGTGGCAGAGATTACAGGGTATCGAGCACCTATTTCCTAATACCCATTTCTAAGCCTAATTTTATTGAGTGGAAATGTGCCTAACTAAAACACCATTATTTACCAATCTCCTAAAACAAATGTGATAGTGTCTGAAGTTCTGACCATTGAGAAGTGAAAATAGTATGCATGAGGTTTCTGAGTAGGAATCTATAGAGAATTAATTCCCCCGAAGGAAGCATTTTCCTACCCCCTTTATTATACTTAATATGTGCTAAGATGCCTGGGCAGGAAGACATTCAGTGGGCATGAGATCAACGACCAAGTGTCAAGAGTGGCAGAAAGACTAAAGCAAAGAGCAGTGGTGTGTGCTTCTAATCCCAGAAGTCTGGAGGCAGGAGAATCTTCAGTTAGGGATGAGTCTGTGCTACAGAAGGAGAACCTATTCGTAAATAAATAAATAATAGAAGGAAGACAAATGGAAGGATGGATAAATAGATTATAGAGATAAATAGATGATACCTAGGTACTAGATAGATAATGGATAGGTAGATGATGATAGATGATAGATAGATGACAGATACATGATAGGTAGATGATAGATGACACACAGATGATAGAAAGGTAGGTAGGTAGGTAGGTAGGTAGGTAGATAGATAGATGATAGATAGATAAATAGGATAAAGGCTCCCTTGGCAGCCTGGTGGCACCTTGGCCACCCCATTAAGTACATTAATGAACCTGTATATCATAGACATAAAATCTTAGTTTTTGTTACAACGTAGCTGATTCTAAGCGCTGCAGGTAACAAAGATTGGTTCCAAATATTTTTTACCTATATTTTGATTCAACAAAGTTGAACCATATTTTCCTTGTCTTATTGTCAGGGTCTCACGCAGCTCAGGCTTGTGTGTAACCACAGATGACCATTCCCTTGGATTTCTCCTTCCTCAGCCTCTCTGGTGGTAAGATTGAAGGAATGAGCACTATTTTGGCCAATAACTCATTTTCTTTTCATTCAGACAATTCAGGCAAATCAATGAGGCCTGATATTTTAGGGTTTTTCCAACCAACCCCAAAGCAAAGTGTGGGGAAGAATTATGTTTGTAGGGCTTCCTTCTCTGCTCCTGTTGAGTACTCCTGTCTAGTGGAGAGCTACTATTCTTGCTGCCTGCAGTCTGACAATTTTATAGCCCAAGGCACGATTTCACTGTTCAATTCATCAAAAGTCTGTCTATTTCCATTACAATTCCAAACCATTTTCTGTGCTTCCTTGAATAGACTTCAGCTTCAGGATCAGCAAAGGTGAGCTTGACAGAAATGGTGGCAGTTTCCAGTCTGTGACAAGACCGTTTTATGGTTTTGCTGTATGACCAAGGCTTTTTATGGCTCCCAATGAGCTGCACTGGAATTCTGTTGTTCTAGGTTATAGACTATATAAAACATCTTACTTACTGCGGTAGAATTGCTAGGACCTGTATTAGTCTGTAATGAGAAGTGGACAGTGGCTTAAACAAAGTTAATTTTTCTCCAGTGTAAAGCAAGGCAAGTGTTGGGCTCCTATGGAGGCAACTTAATCAATGTTCTTGAAATCATTTTTGTTTGCTTTCTTTTATACAAATAACTTCAGAAACACAAGATGACCAGTGTGACTTCTACTATCACATCTGTCTCTAAAGTGACTGCTGAGAAAGACTATTAATCTAGGATGCTACAATTTCCTGGCTATATAAGGATTGGAAAATGAGAGTCAGAAGGTAGATTTACAAATCTAATCATGACAGTTCATCAGTTGGTTATAATGATATAAGTGGACAAAACCCCCAAAACATCACACAGAAGAGAGAAGAGTCAAGGGCCTTTTCTTTGTGGAAAAGTGAGGCATGGCTCAGGTAAGGCAGGAGATAACATTGTGTTGATGCAGAAATAGAGACAAAAGCCAAGAAAAGGCAAAAACAATAATAGAAACAAACAACCAAGAAGCAAAAAGTGCCCCCAAAGAGCAGCTAGGAAACTTATGTTAAGAGAGTTGGTGGGAGAGGGTGCAGAGTGGAAGACCAGGTGAGGTGGTCACATAAGGCGTGATCAGGAAGCTTGGTAGGATGTCCAGGGGGGAAGAGAGGCTGAATCCTGTGTCTCTAGTTTCTTGATCAAGTGCGACTATGACAAAGTCAATAACTTCACTGAGGAAAATAGCAGAGCTCTATTTTATTTTGGAGTGATGATGGCTTTAGAGTAGATATTTTGAATATGTATGAGTAGTTTATGGGAGTTTCAGACAAACCCTGTCTTTAACTTAGTCATAAAGGACACACGAAATATGCCTTTTTGCTACTGTTTAGTATCTGTGTGATCTATCCCAAGGGTTAGAACTCCATTTAGGACCAGGGCTGCTTTTTACATAGCTATAGAAGTGTCTATAATGATGTGATATATTTCATTCTGTGTGAATATTCAACTGTGTGCTTTTATGCTCAAGGACAAGCCAAGCATTTTGTCTGTTGTCTATTTCTTCCCACTCACCTAAGTTTTCCTATCCTGACTCTAGGTGCTAGGATGCTGTTAGGAAAGTCATACTAATATGTTAACTGCCATCATCATCATCATTGACAGAATCTCTAGTTTCCCAGACTGGCATCAGACTTTATGTGAGCCTGAGGATAACCTTGAACTTCTGATCTTTCTGACTCCACCTATCTGAGTGCTGGGATTACAGACATGCACCACTGTGCTCCATTTATGAGATGCCATATATCACACTTGGGACTTTTGTATGCTAGGCAAGCAATCTACCAACTGAGCTATAGCCCCAGTACCGAGGCTTGCTTTCTACTGAAATATAATTAACCCAAGAGGGAAAAATTTGAGTTATGTTCAACAAACTATTACAGAAAGAAAAACAAAGTGAGAAAAAAAAATGAAAGATCCCAATGACCAAGAGGTGGCTTATTTTCTATTGGGTTGAATAGAGACTACATGGTTGGAAAGCTACATTTTAGCTTCCAGGAAACAGCAACAGGCTGTGGAAAGACTCTTGAGAGAACTCTCATGCCTTCTTTGAACACACTGGAATAGCATGGAATACTTGGCCTTTCAAATCCAGGAGACTGTTGAAGATATTTGGCATTTGGTCTCACTGAGATGAGAAACCTCTGTGGTATTTTTCTTTTCTTTTTTTTTTAAGTTTGAAGAAACTTTAGAAAAACTTAGTACAATAAATTAACAATCTAACCTATTTACATTTATTTAATTCTTAGTGATTTATTGAGAAAGGTACTCTGTATGTAGCCCATGGTAACCTCAAAATCCAGATCTTACTGCCTCAGTTCCTTGAGGTTTGGGATTATAGAACTTTGCTGTTAGATTCAGCCCTACATTATTTCATGACAAAGACAACAAAGTTTCTTGGTTGAAAACAAATTAAAATTAAGGACATTGGCAACAAGAAAGCCAATTAAGAGGGTTTTGAGAGGTGATGGCAGTTTGAAGCTGAACAATGTTGATAGAGACGATGAGAACTAGGTGAAGTCCAGATATGTTTCCCAGCTATCTTTGGTAGAATTTACTCATTGGATCTAGAATAAAAGAAAAAAGGAACCCAAAGCTGCTTAACTAGTGGAAAAGGGATGTTGATCTTCACTGAAAGCAGAAAGATGGATTTTGCAAGACCTTGAGGTACCAGAGTTAAGACTATACTGTGTAGTTGGAAACTAGACTCCTGAGACAGATCTGTAGCAGAGATTTTGAGATGCTGGTCTCAGCATCCTGCCAAGACTTAAAGTTGGGGACTGGATGAAATCAGCATCAGAGTGAGAATATGGACAACCATGATGTAGGATCAGCACTAAGTCCTATGGTACAGCAATATTGAGAGGTTATACAAGAAATGGCATTAATTAATGATAGGGAAAAGGAAAAACAGAAGTCAAGAGAAAGAAAGATATGTTTCAATGATGGGTGGACCAGCTTCTTGCAGTTCAGATACTAAAACAAAGCTAAAAAATATGTTCATTCTACCCAACTTTTAAGAAGACCCCTTTATTCTTGGGTTGTAGTAACTACCAGAAGAAATGGGGTACAGCCAGGTGGGGCTTTCCTTGTTTTTCTTCACATGTGATTAGGAAGATACAGGCAGAATTTTTCCAGCAATGACTTTGAATAGTTGGAAGTAGGACAATGGCAGAGAAAAAGAGCCTGACTTCAGTCGTGAAGGGGCGGTGCTTACAGGGACTGAAGAAGAGATCATACAACTGGCTCAAGTGCCCTGGAGTGATCAGGTGGAGAGAAGCTTCTAGAAGTTCTTCATAACTGCAAGTGAAACAGAAAGCAGGTCAGTGATGGGTCAGGCAGATGTTCTGACATTTGAGCAAAGGAGAGGTACCTAAGATTTCTAACGAAAAGCTCTAGGGAGGGTGTTCTCATGATTTCAAACTGGATAATGGTGACAACCAACACAGAGGAAAGGAAAAGGGCTTGGTGACTGCACCATCACCAGTTACTGTTTCTACTTTCATCTTTCTCCATTATGCCACTAAATGTCCTCTAGGCACAGGCACAGCTGCTTCATTTTTCCATCTGTCACTCTGAAACCCCATTGTTAGTTCACACATACTTGTAGATTAAAATATTGACATTTTAGTTGCTGAACTTCAAAGAACAATTTTTCTTGAGTGTGTGGAAACTGATTACAAATATTACTAGTTAAGATTATATAACATAAGCTGCACTTGAACTAATTGTTTTTTAAAGTTAATATTTTAAGTATTAGAATTAAGTAAATAAAATAGTTCCAAAATATATTACTGGGTTCTTCTATCAATTCTACTCATCAGTTTCTTCATTTTGTGTTGTTTTTATTGTTTTAGGATTACTTATCCATTTACCTGATTAGAATTTTAGTAAGATTTTTTTTTGACTCACTATGGGGTTGGGATAGTCCTAAGAAGCCCTAAGAAATAACAGAGTCTCAGATGGGCAGTGGTTATAGAATCTGTCTACGAACAATTTCCTTCTGGGCATAGAATTTAGTGGCTTCTTCTGGGCAGTTGGTTAGCATTTCAGTCATGTGTCACCAAGGTTTTTTACCTTCTATTAAGGTGCATTTTCCAGTAAGTATATTTTGTTATTATTTTTCCAGACAGAGTTTCTCTGCAGCTTTGGAAATTTCCTGCAACTTGTGCTGTATAGCAGGATGACCTTGAACTTACAGAGATTCACCTCTCTGCCTCCTGGGAGCTGGGATTAAAGGCATCAGCCACCGCTGACCAGCAAACAAACTATTTTATGCCCAATATTTTCACATTGATATTTACTACTTGTGGCTTGAAATATTCTTTGCACACTTCGCATACAACATTACAATTTACTGATTTTATTGACCTACCCAATTTGAAGCTTGAATTCTCATTTGTTTCTACAGGCTACCTTGAATTGCCATCTTTTGTTAATAGATTGTGACAAATTGAATCTGGCCCACCTTGAGGAGATTTGGTCTCTTAATCATTCGGAATATGCTTTTGAATATCTCTATATGACTATGTATGACAAAATAACAGCCACATATGTGTTCTACCAGTTATGATATCCTGTTTAAATGTACCACTGAGACTTCTAGCTCCTCCCATTGGATCAGTGTTGACATCTTCTCTACTTACTTGGCTTATTTGTAGTTCATTTCATTATTACTCTTGGTTATAGGATAGAAACAAGTCCATACCACTAACAAAAAGACATATAATAAAAGGCAATATACTATTCAATTTCCCTGTAAAACAATTTTTCATAAAATACTCCTTTTGAAACATAGTATAATATATGGATTTCTCTTTCCTTTGTTGGCACCCTTTCCCCTTGCCCCCAGCTTGCACACATTTATTTCTCTAACTCATTTGTTACCTCCGTGAGGAATTTAGAATGCTTATTTTTTGCTATTGTTGTAAATTTTTTGCTTGCTTACATTTACACTTAATTCAAAAATATTCTATTTCATCTATTGGACTGGATTCTGCTTTTAAGGCATATGCAGCCAAGTATTTCTAACTTGGGACAGGGATCAATGGGAGGTATCAACAACATGATTTAGCTATTGTTTTCTGAAGATGGTGATGTGGGTTGTCCCTAAAGTCTTCATAACAAACAATCTTTTATAGAAAACAATGAGAATCTCTTGGAATTGCACAATAAGAGAACGGCCGCTCAATCAACAGGAAATGAGTGCATTGTTAGATTACTCTGCTCAGCATTCTTTTAATATTGTAATTCTATCAGGGTTCTCAAATTATCAGTAACGTCAGCTTTTACAATTATTTGGCAAAAGAATAATTTAATATTTTAGCCACTGTTTGCTAGTTCTCTGATTTCTTGAAATACACATTGGTTGCCTCTGAGATTCCTCTGTCTTAAAATGACTGGCCCCTTTCTTGTTCATTTGTCCTGAATTTGTGTTGAAGTCCCTCCCCAGTCTACCTGGGAATGTCTTGTCTGTTTGTGAATGTCTTCTCCCTATTGAAGAACTGCTGTACTGGCCTCTGTTAAATTTCTCCAAGATTTTTTTTTTCTAGAAAATGAAATGGATGAAGTGGCTAGCAGGAGAAATGGAGTTGAGAGAGGTAGAGATTTCCCTTGAGGGCTGAGATGGGTTTGTGAATGATGTAAGAGAGAAGGGCAGACTTGCTCCCAAAATGACTTGGAGCAGTAAGTCATTACTGGGATGATGGCGAGAGAGGAGAGGATGACTTAGCCATGCAAAGGATGGTGCTTCCATGCCGTGGAAGAAGAGATTTTATTTATTTTGAAAATTCCTGTCTACCTCTTGGGATACAGTTGTCAATCTGTGCTGCCTTCCATTAACTATCAATCTGCAGCCACAGCACAGACTGGCCAAGCTAGAAACTTCTTTGCATGTGGGGTTGAGTAAGGGCCCAGTTTTATTTTTATGGAACCACAAACCTGTTCTCTCAATCCCATCACTCAATGGCTTCTTCTTTCCTTCATGGTGTCTGTATCAGTCAAGATCCTCCAGAGGGACAGAACTGACAGAATGCTTCTATATTATCAAAGAAGAGAACTTACTTGAACAGTTTACATGATAGATACTGTAGCTCAACAATGGTTGTCTGCCTGCCTGAGAAGCCAACACCCCTATAACTGGTCAGTCAATGGGGCTGGATGCCTCAGTTGTTCTATTCTGACACTGAGAACTGTCGGCTCTTGGAGAGTTGCCGTCTTCAGTTCACATTGCAAGGCCGAAGAAGCTGGAAACTGAATTGAGTAAGTAACAGGAGCCCTCACTAGGGAGAGGCAAAGGAGCACTGCCCCCTGAAGGTGCTTACAACCTGGGGGAGGATCATCTATGCTATGGAATTTCAGATGACAATTGAGATTAAGCATTACAGGGTCTACTGGAGCCTTTATTTATTTATTTTCAAGGTATTAAGTTCCTGCCTGGAGGTAGAGATGCACGCCTTTAATCCCAGCACTGTGGAGGCAGAGGCAGGTGGGTCTCTGTGGGTTCAAGGCCAGCCTAAACAGAGTGAATGCCAGGATAGCCAGAAATAGTGGTCATTCTTTGTAGGCTCCAATTAAATATATTTGGTATGTATTAAGATTTCATGCCCTAGTAAATATGATCCAAGACATCAAACTAATACATTGATATACACAGAGAGTAGAAAAAGGAAAGAATTACTTGTCAAAAATATGTCCAAATATGCTGTGTATTTGTCATTCATTTGCTCCTTTGCTCATTCATTCCACAAATAGTAAACTGTTAGCTTTTTGGGAAGTGTGGTAGTGTAGGATACATAAGGGTGAAACATAGTCATGAAAAGTAATCTTTGGTGAGAAAGAAGTATTAATTAGTAATGAATTAGCATATTAACAAATTTACTATCATGATAAATGTGACAAAGGTTAGTGAAGAGAGTTTTACCTTGTCAGGTGATAAATGAAAGCTGGCATTTGTAGAGCAGACAGGAGCAAGCCTGTTGAGGAGCATGGGAGACGTCAAGTGGAAAAATGATGGGAGATGTTATTCTGTAAATATGTTTCTCATACTGATTAATTAATAAAGCACTTTGGCCAAGAGAAAACAAGATAGGTGGGGCTAAGAGACCAGGAGGAGGAAAGGGGAAGTAGTTGGGAGGAGTCAAGATGTAGAGCTGGGATGAAGGAAGATGCTGGCCGTGGCTCCCAGATAAGATGACCATGTGGAAATACTTAGGTAAGTAGAAATGGGTTAATAATTAAGACAGAGCTAGCCCATAAACAATAATGGTAACTGGCCAACAGGATTGTATCAAATACAGAGTCTCCGAGTGTTATTTGGGGCTCACGTGGCGGCGGGACCATGGCGGCAGGACCGGGAGGCCGGCGGGTAGGAAAAACCTGCCCTAACAGAAAAAAATAACACATCATATAGCACTCACAGCAAAAGAAGCCTATGAATGTAGAGATCTAAAGAAGCACAAGTGTGTGTGTGTGTGTGTGTGTGTGTGTGTGTGTGTGTGTGTGTACACGCGCGCGAGTGTGTGTGAACCCTGAGAGTGCAGCAATACTTCTAAGTCAGATAAGGCATAAGGCAAAGTCTATATACAATCAGAAGAGAATATACAAGAACAGCCAAGAAGAAAGAAAAAAAAACCAGGGCAGAGGATCTTGGCTTGTTTGGACTGGTATTTAACTCAAATACTCTCCACCAATGGCTCCCATGTATATACCTCCACTTCACTTGACACTAAATCTGAAAAGCAAGCTCAGAGAAGTTTGTGCGACAATAGAAAGTAAACAACTTATTTCACAGAAATGCAAAAATGGATCCCTTGTGTTACAAAAAAATTAATGTTTTAAAATTGGCAAAAATTTTCAAAAAGTAGACAAACCTTATACAACCTCATTTTAGTTTCATATAGTTAAGTGGCAGAGGCCAAAGAAGTTTTTGCTTGCTGCTGGGAAGGGGCTGAAGGATTACAAACGATGAGTCAATCAGCATTTGAACCCGGTTGTACACCAAATGGAGAATCTCCTTCGGAAGCAGTAGAAAACCAGGGGACAGTCACAAGAATGAGATGGAACGTGTGATGTAAGAGGCCTGAGATGGGGCAGCACCATGTAGAGCAGAGCGGTGTCCGCAATAACAGACACTGAAGGACTTGAGGAACATTTGGAGTGTTTATCCCAAGTGCATCATGCACCATATCATTTAATCCTATGACAACTCTGGGCAGAGAACAGCTGCGTCCTTGTTGTTATCATTGGTCCATCTCTGAGATCTGAGCAGTGCATTCCAATCTTGTTTTATTTTCCACCTTTGGTCATACTCGCTCCATTGCCAATTCTGTGTCAGGGACACACCTGGGATAGACAGAGACCTCCTAAAGCCACATTCATCCACAGGTCTCTGTTTCATAGACTCTGGCAATGGCAGGAGGTAGAGGTGGGGATCTACCAAGAATCAACCTGCTCAGTGCCAGGTGAGTTTGTGCACATCCCTGGGAGTGGGAATTTTGTTTGCTTGCTCGTTTACTGCGGAGTATTTAATTCCTAGTCTGAAACTAGAACGCTGTGAAACTATTGGGTAGAGTAGGGCCCTGGAGTTCAAGTTGTGCATTGTTCTTCTCTCCCTCCCTCCCTCCCTCCCTCCCTCCCTCCCTCCCTCCCTCCCTCCCTCCCTCCCTCCCTCCCTCCCTCTCTCTCTCCTCTCATCTGTTCCTCCCCTGACTCAATCTTCCTAGTCCAACATGTTTTTTTCCTCTCCTCCCCTTCTCTTTCTCCTAGTTCCCTCTCCACTTACTGCCCCCCCCATATGCTCAGGAGATCTTGTCCCTTTCCTCTTCTGTGAGGGACCTTATATGCATCTCTTAGAATCCTCCTTGTATCCTAGTTTCTCTGGCTGTGTGAATTATAGGCAGGTGATCCTTTGCTCTATGTTTAAAATCCATATATGAGCGAGGAACATACCACGTTCCTCTTTTTGTTATTGGATTACCTCATTCAGTTAGGTTTCTTCAAAAGTTCCATCCATTTGCCTGCAAATTTCAAGATTCCATTGTTTTTTTTTTTTCCACAGAGTAGTATTCCATTGTGTAAATGTGCCATATCTTCATTATCCATTTATCCATTCTTCAGTTGAGGGGCATCTAGGTTGCTTCCAGGTTCTTGCTATTACAAATAATGTTGCTAAGAACATAGTTGAGCACATGTCCATGGATGTGGATCTTTTGGGTATATGCCTAAGAGGGGGATTGCCAGGTCCTGTGGTAGACTGATTCCCATTTTCCTGAGGAACCGCCATACTGATCTCCAAAATGGCTGTACAAGTTTGCACTCTCACCAGCATTGGAGGAGTGTTCCCCTTTCTCCACATCCTCTCCAGCATAAGTTGTCATTGGTGTTTCTAATTTTAGCCATTCTGGCAGGAGTAAGATGGCATCTCAAAGTTGTTTTGATTTGCATTTCCCTGATAGATAAGGATGTTGAGCACTTCCTTAAGTGTCTTTCAGCCTTTTTTGATTTCCTCTCCTCTCTTTATAGAGCCTTTGATATCTGTGTAACCAACCTCTGTCTCCAGCTGTCTCTGGGTAATTCTCTCAGGATCAGTTCAGGGACTTAGTTTTAGATGGAAGAGGTGCCATAGGATTACTTTTCAATGCTGGTGTTTGAGGAGTTCTCAAAGCAGGGCAAGATGTACAGGAAGTTGATCCCAACTTTTGATTCTGTGCGAGAGTAATGGACAGTTGGCATATGTCTGCAGAGTTAATGTTCACAGCCAAATGACATTCTCAAAAAGTCACATTTAGCTACACTTTTCACACTTTCATGGTAAGCTGTTTCAACACTGCTTCAAGGAGGAATTTAAAATGGTCAGTTAGTCTAATCCATTAAGATGGAACATTGACTTAGAATATATGATTTTCATCTAATCCCTTGAGTAAATTTTCATGAACAAATAAAATCACCATTTTATAAATTTCTGTTATCTGGTATCCCTGAGATGAATTTCCAGATTGTTTGCTCTCTCACCCCTTTCTGGAATGAGAAAGAGCATGAGATGAGCCATCCCAAAGGCATTGGAGGCCAAACGTAGGCAAGAGTTTTGCAATGTCCCATTGTTAAGAGCTGTGATGCCGAAACCAGCTGGCTTCTGTGCTTTCTGGAAAGCTTGGAGCTCGACACTGTGATGTCATCACCAATGAGTTGATTGGCAATTATGAAATCATCACTGGGCAAACATGAATGAAGGTCAAGAAGTAAGAAAACAAAAGCATGACACTCACACTCATGACCCAGGTTTATTTTTACTAGCAATTGCTGATATTTTATGGCTATGGAGACAACAGAACACTCACTTATGTAGTATTCGTTAATAGAAAACAACAGGGCAGACATTTATCGATTAGACCTTAACATTGAATTTAACATGTAATTGCTATTACCAGCATTCTGGGTCTGCTCATAGCAGGCAAACATTTTCTATAATTGAACTGGCATGGAGTGCTGTGGTCATATCTTCAAACTTGTTTTCTGCAGCTGTCTTTAAAGTAGGTAACAGGGAAGGGACACATTTGTATTCCTGGTGAAACTTCCCTGGCGTTTTTTGAAAAGAGGTGCGGAAGGGTGAGTCAGAAAGCACATTCTGAGAAGTGCAAAGCACACAGCTCTCCAGCTCAGTCTTCCTGGGTAACTGCTGCTGTAAGTCACAGGCTTAAGTGCATGACACTTAAATCAGAGTGCTAACTGTCCTGTTCTTCACTTTTCATCATGAACTCTAATCCTAATGACAGCACAGAGAAAAGTAATTGGTACCAGGATGCTCGGGACTCCCACGTGGGAGATGCTCAGGAGAAAATCACAAGAAAACATGTTCGTATATAACAAGAGTCTTAGAGAAAATCAGTAGCCCACATTTAGCTGATGGCTGGGCCTCAGTTGATGTGTTTTCTGTAGTAACTGGTTTTGTTATCCTTCCTTCCTTCCTTCCTTCCTTCCTTCCTTCCTTCCTTCCCTTCCTTCTTTTCCTCCCTTTTCCCCTCCCTCTTCTTTCCCCATCTGCTTCCCTCCTTCTCCCCTGCCTTTCTTTTTCTTTTCTCCTTAAATCTAGAACCTGTGTCACTCACTGTTTTCCTGCTTAATTTCTGGGCTGTATTTACCCTTCTGTGTCTGTGGGACTTTGTTACAATAGAATTTCCTCGAGTCCACCTCTTATCAGGCTGGTCTCAGGTAGCTGTGAGTAACACAGCCAGTTGATCCAGGGCAGTTGTGGGTCTGGGAGTGACCCCCTCCCCCCCAGGGCAGGGACCTCCGCCGGCAGTGGGCAGTGCGCTGGGCGGGGCCAAAGCCAGAACTCTCCTGTGACTCTTAGTACAGTCAGGGCTTCTGCTGGGCAGGGCCAGCTGCTAATCCTGCCAGACGGCCACCGGGGCGGGGTGGGGGAGTGGGGGTGACAAGAGACATATAGGTGGCGTCTGTTGGTGAGAAACACCTAGTACAGGTGAAAGGGTGGCGGTGAGAGGAAGTTCCCACCGGTTGAGTTCTTAAAGCCATGAAGACACAAGAAAAATAACAAGGAGTGGCCAATTGGAGTCTTCTGGACTTGCCTGGAGCTCCACCCTCGTCCAGAGGAAAAGCCCCTAGGGAGCGAGGCGGGAGCATCAGACAAGCGCGAGAAAAGCGCCAGTGCGCGCTTCACCTCTGCGCAGCGGGTGCGGGGCGGCGACCTGTCCTTTGGGCTGGCCATGGCGGCTGCAGGAGCTGCGCGCTCGCGGAGTCCAGCCCGTGGCCTTCCGCACCTACTGACCCTAGCGGTGAGCTCCGGGGACCATCCCGGGGACGGGGAGAGGGACATCAGGGCCGGGGCGGCTGGCCCAGGTGGGGTCACCGGGTCTCGCCGTGTCTTAAACCGCAGTTGTTGGAGGTGAGCGAGGGCGGCAGGAAGCTGAGCGACCCGGGCGCCAAAGTCCCGCAGGGGAGGGAGTGCGGCTGCGAGCTGTAATAGGCACGCGCGGCTGGAGACGGGGGCGGATCGCGAACACCCAGCCAAAAACCTGGCCTCGGGGTTCCCTGGGCAGAGCGGGGTGCGCCGGGCTGTGCCGCGTCTGGAGCAGGTCACTGGAGCCCTGGATGCCCGCCATCCTGACTGAGGGCAGCTGTCCAGGGGGCGACACCGAAAGCCAGTGTGGTGTCCTTGGGGTCAAAAAAAGGACTTGTTGCTCTTGAGGGTTCTGGGCTAGGGTTGGGATTCGAGAGAGTAGTGAGAGTTGGAATGAAGGAGAGAGAGAGTCAGAACTTGAGATGGGCAGGCAGAGGTGACCACTGATCCCCTAAATCCCTGAAAATTGAACGTCTGTCTCTGAGATTTTGTCCTGGGAGGAGTTTGGATTCATTATCTCAAATCTGCTCAGATTCATTCCCCTTTAAGAAGAAAAGCAGCCAGGACCTCTCAAGCCCTCTCTGAGGTGGGAGGCAAAAAAAGTACCTCCATTATTTGGGGGCAGGACTGGATCTCTCCAGGAATCCAGAAGACTGCAGACTCACCCTAGGGAGCAGGCCTTTGAAAAGAGTGTAGTTTTATGTGGGTCCCTTGGACAAGGAAACCTTCCAAAGAGCTACCAACCTGCTAGTGTCCTTAATCTCTTAGCCTGCAGGGGTAGGCTCAAGCTGTCCCTGAAGGAAGACTGGGTTCTCTCTCTCTCTCTCTCTCTCTCTCTCTCTCTCTCTCTCTCTCTCTCTCTCTCTCTCTCTCTCTCTCTCTGTGTGTGTGTGTGTGTGTGTGTGTGTTACGGCGTCTTCCATTTTTCTTGGACTCTCTTTTTTACAAGGGATTCCTGCGTTTTTAGTTATTGAAAATGTGGTTGGTTACTGGATTTAGTTTCAAGGAATGAATGGACTTTAAACTTTTGATCACAATTTCCAGGGGCAATTCATGAACACAGAGGGATAGGTACCTCACAATCAACATTTTATGGCTGAAGAAATAGCCCAGGGCAAACAAAGGCCACAAAAATATGCTGCTGATGACAAAGAATGAACTTTGCTTGGTATCTAGCGAGGGAAGTTGCCACTTGCTTTCATACCGCAGGCCTTATTCTTTGAAAGAAAAGGCATGCTTAGTTAACTTTGTGGCTGTAGCCTTGCCCAGTGCAAACCCGCATACCTTAAAGGCACCTGCCTCAGACCCTTTAAAGAGGAGTGGAAGCTGTGGGTGGATTAGGCTGAAGTGAAATCCTCATCCCTGATCTTTCTTAACATCAGAGCCCAGGAATGGGGGCTGGGCGGGGTGGGGGTGGGTCATTCTGGTTACTGGCATTTTGCTTTCAAGCAGGAAGAGTGTAGTGTGGTCCCCTCAGCTCCAGTGTGGTGCATGTGAACAGGGCTGTGCCAGCCTCAGAAAGGCGTGAGACATTCGAGGTCTGCTGAAGAAGAATACCTGTTTTTGGGTGTAGCTCTCTTCACATCTGTTTCCCACACACTCAGGTAAACCCTTGACATTCCACAAGTCAGCTCCTTTCCACTTCCTAGTGCAGCCGCACCCCACAGTGTCTTCACCACTAGAACTTTCTTCCTGAATGCCCCAGTGGTGCTTTGTTCTCTGGAGCCTTCTAGGATCTCCCTTGTCAAGTTCAAGTGATATGTTCTATTCTTCACATAATTCTACCCTATGGTTGATTCTTTGTTCTGGAAACTGACACCTTAGAAAAAACTCTCTAACCCTCAGAATCTGACTCATTAACTCGTTTCTTCACCCCCCACCCCCTTTTGTTCTTTCTGTGTATGAGTTAAGGTCATAACATGAGATCTTCTGTTTGACGGGGTTTTAAGTACAGTAAGAGAAAATTAACTGCAGACATAATGCAATGCTGCACAACAGCTGTCTGGATGCTTGGCTTTTACACAACACAAACTGTATAGCTGTTAGGTCGTGGAGCCTCCTCTTCCCATGCCCTGGCCACTACCTCCTGATTATTACTTTTGTCTGTTTGGCCACTCTTTCTTTTTACTTGCAAATGCTAACTTTCTCTGGGAGCCTTGTTCTAAGTCTTGTTTCCTGGAATGTATATACATATATCCCACCCCCCAGGTAATTTCATCTACTTTATTCTTTAAAATACCGCATTATCCTAAATTCACATTGCTGTTTTAGACATCACTTTTAAACAAGACTTTCTATTTCTACATACATGTTCTGTAGTGTGCCATTTATTATATTCCAAAAGAATGTTTTTCTTTTGTTGTCAAAGATTTCAGTCTTGATCTTCATGGAAAAGTCTAGAAGCTTCTTTCTCCTCATTACACCTCATAATCCTTTATTGTCGAAATAAGTTCATCTTCAAAGATATTGCATGGGTCTGTTTGCTGGTATCTATAGCTTCTGCTGTTGGCTTTTGTTCTTGCTAAGAATGTCTTAGTGGATAACCTTGGCTGTATACCCGTCATACATGAGCAGGCATATTTGTGCTTGGGAGTGCCAGAATTGGAAAGGACAAATACAAAGCCAATGACTGATTTTTGAGCTGTTGTCCTCTCCAAACAGGTTGTATAGGGCTAGACAGAAAGCCATTTAGTAGTTGATGTCATGTTATATCAGAGGTTCTCAACCTGTGGGTCTAAACCCTATGACAATCCAAAAAACACATATTTACATCGTGTTTCATCACAGTAGCAAAATTACAGTAATGAAATAGCAATGAAAATAATTTTATGATTGGGAGTTACTGCAACATGAACTGTATTGAAAGTGGCAACATTAGAAAGGTTGAGAAACATTGTGTAGCATCTTTAAGGACAGCATCAGTGTTAGAATTATTGAGATTGACTTTGAGGCTACTTGATCTAGGCAGAAGTTTTGTAAAAGACAAAAATTGAACCCATACTTGATGCAAAACACCACAGGAAACTCCAAGCAGATGAACTATTAAAATGCAAGGTGACACCATGGGGTACAGAAGAAAGATGATGAGTCCTGTAAATTTTCAGTTAAGAAAGCCTATCTGTGACCTAGATTTCAACTTTTTCAAGTTGGGAAAAGCAACAATATAGGAACAAACAGAATCTCCAAAGTAAGACCACAAAAGTAAGACCAAATGAAACCAAACACAACCGCATAAGCCATTTTAAGGGCCATAGTAATACATTAAAAAGTTCTTGTAAGTTGTGAAGAAAAATTCTTGTGTGAACAAGGACAAGACAAATTCTAGAAGTAAAAAAAAAAATCATTAAAATATAAAAAATAAAAATAAAGAAAAATGAGGTAAAAGCAACATTGAAATACCTTTTCACACTTAACAGTGTTTGACAACATGCTAGTAGGCAAAAATATGACGAATAGAAAACTAAAAAAAACTATCAGTGACAAATGTGTATGTCCTTTGTGGACTGTAAATAGAACAGGTACAGGCAAGCATGGCATTTGTCCTTCATAAATCATGTAACTGATACTTTTGTATGCACATATTGAAACATGGTCTTGTTCATTTAATAGGACTTTATATGCTTTTAATGTCCACATATTCCTTGTTCTTCTTTTTCATATTTTTTCCTGTGACCTTTTGATTCAGTCCATTTAGCTCCAGGAAATACTTTGTTGAGATTTTATGGGGGTCATAAAGTTGTAATTTAATTTAGGATTAATGTATGTATGTTGCTGATTTTTCTTACTGTGGACTAGACCCACTTTTCTTTCTGTGTAAATCTGCCTATCTGCTTCACAGAAGAGTGTTTGGGTTTTTTTTTTTTTTTTTTTTTTTTTTTTTCTGAAATAGGCAGGTCTTAGGGGAAGGCATAGCAGGAGAGCATGGTGCCCACAGCCAGGAAGCAGAGGGCGTCATACTGAATTTACTCCCTGGCACTTCCACACATTTCATTGCTTTAGAAAATAACTTCTTTTATGCTATATGACTGGTTTCATTTATGGACAGGAAGAGTAGTGATAACTGTGTTTTAGCAGCTGCTTCTCGAATGCTAATTCATTGATTGGTTTGCTTCAGTTTTGTAGGTAAAGTCAAAGCAAATGCAAATAGAGTTATTTTCCCTCTTGGCAAGCCCTAGCTCTTTTGTCTAAGTTTTTTTTTTTTTTTTTTTTTTTTGATGTGATTTGAAGCACCTATGGTGACCTTGGAAAACCTATTATGTTTCTGGGTTTAATGATGATATCATCTACTTTTCTGGTTGCTGTGGACAGATACCTGATGAGAAGCAATTAAGGGAAGAGTTTATTTTGGCTCTAGTTGGAGGCTACAGTCTCTTGGGAACGTCGTGGCGGAAGAGGAGTGAGGCATTTGGGAGTAGACCACATGCCTCACTCAGCCTGTTTCCTCCTTCCACCCTGTTTCCTCCTGCACCCCTGCCCTTGGAATGGGGTCACCCGCATTCGGGATGGGTTCTCCCTCTTCACTTAAACTTCTTGGAAATGTCTTCATAGACATACACAGGGGGGTGTGTCCACTAAGTCAACTGCGGAGGAACCGCCACAGTAGGGCTGCCTCCCATGCTTTCCCTGTGGCATTGTGCTAATAATTCACGAGGCGTTCTTTTACTCAAGCCATGGATTTGAATGCGGATCCTAGACCCATGCAAAGGCCACATTGACAGTGGCTCTATCTCTCATTGAAGGTGTAATGGGGAGTAGCTTTCTGTACATTGTAGGTGTATCTCATTTCCCTCCCTCTCTATTGAGGCCAACAAACCAGAGCCTATCTCAGCAGGTCAGAAGTTAGTTCAGACTCTTCTTTCCTGTTGTCCGTGTTTCAGTCTTATCTGCACACCACGCCCTTCAATTCTTTGCTACTTTGGTCAGTTCTTTGATGCTGTAAGATGTTTAAAAATCACGTTACTCATCATCGCTAGTTAGTTTTCTCATGACATCCCCTGAGTTTTCTTTCATGTCTTCATTGAAATGAAACTTTTTCCCCCCCATTTGTTCCTCCACAGTGTTCAGACTTAGCAAGCTCTAATAGAAACCTGCTTAGACAGTTTATTTACTGCGGACAAATCTTTTCTTTTTGGGTGCTCTGAGAAACATCTCACAAAAAGATGTTAAAGGAGAGGAGATGTATTTTGGCTCAGAATTTTAAATGAAAAAGTCTTAGTCCGTGCTTAACTGATGCCATTGCTCTTAGGCTTGTGCAAGGCAGAAACATCATGGATGAAAGTCATGGTGGAGGGAAGCTGTTCATTTCTTGGCAAACATTAAGCCAAAAGGAAAACAGGAAGGAGGCAAGACAGGTTCCACCATTCACAGACTCACCTCCCCAGTGACCTCCTTAGGTGAATCAGGAGCCAACACAGACTTTCCACCACCTCCTAACAATGACATTAAATGAAATGTTCATTTATAGTTATCGATTAAGTGAAGCCCACCCCATCCAATTATCTGTCATGGATTGGATGTATCACCCAGAAAGCATGCTTTTGGGGTCCCAGCTCATTTGTAAACCATAGCAGCCCCTTAGAATGTGTGAAAGAAAGTGCACATGGGTTGTTGACATTATGCAGAAAGTGTTCCACACTTCCTCTTCAGGGTCACTTTCATGTATCAGCCACTACGACAGTGATTCTCAACCCTCTTAATGCGGTGACCCTTTAATAAAGTTCCTCAGGTTGTGATGACCCCAACCATAAATTTATTTTTGCTGCTACTTCATAGCTGTACGTCTGCAACTGTGATGCATTGTAATGTAAATATCTGTGTTTTCAAATGGTCTCAAGTGACCCCTGTAAAAAGGTCACTCAACCCCCCAAAGTAGATGAAACCCCCAGGTTGAGATCTACTGTATGATAGATTTCTATTTAGGTTTCTGTCCTCCTCCTGTTATGGCTGACTCATGGCCACTCCTCAGTTAATCTCATCTGGTTCCTAGATGAGGCTGACTCTCCCTACTGCCCTCTGCCAGCCTGTACTTCCCTTCCATGTCATTTCCATACCCTATTAAGCTTACAAATATGTCTTATCCTGGGGTTGAATTTTCATGCAGATCATGTTTTCTGCTAGATGTCTACTATATAGTGGACAATCAGTAAAATTTTTTGAATGGATGAATGAATGCATGTCAGGGACATGGTTTCCAATTCTTGGCCAATTCTTAATTGGGCCTTTCAACACTTACACCACTAAGACTTCAGAGCAAGTATGATGAGTCTACCTTAGAATGCTGCTACACTGTTACAGTTGCTATCCTGGGCCCTGTTTCCCATGTGTCTTCTGACTTGTTGCCATGTAGTCAGCTGATTGGCTGCTTGTGAACACCAGATAAGGTCACTCTGCAGCTCTATGCAGTGTTGCTTGCCTTTGCAAACAAAACCTGCATTTCTCACCATGACCCTTTACATCCCAATTAATACGTTCCAGACTGTTCTTTAAGTATAGAACTGGTTGTTCCCTCAGTTCATCTAGACTCCAGCCTTCTCTATCATCCTTATCTGCTTTATTTCTCTCATAACTGCTATCTGGTGGGGTGTGACATTTGTGTACTTGTCTATTTGTTCATTGGCACATTGCAATGTGATCTGTTGAGGGCAAGGTCTTTGCTTTGCTCACTGCTGGGGCCCGTGAGTCAGCTTAGCACCTCCTTATCCCTGACTGGTAGTTGAATAGATAAGTGTTGGTTGAGTGAATGACATATTCTTTGTCAGTCTCCTTGAGCCCCAGTCTTTAAAAGGACTGGCTCTGTCCCTGCTCCCTTGGCTAGGCAGCCTGTGAAAAGTCCCTTCTTTTACTTTCAATTTAAATCTTTCTTTCTGTCTTCCTCTTTCTTCCTTCCTTCCTTCCTTCCTTCCTTCCTTCCTTCCTTCCTCCCTCCCTCCCTCCCTTTCTTCCTTCCTTTCTTCCTTCCTCTTCCTTCCTTCCTTCCTTTCTTTATTTTTTTTTTGGGGGGGGCAGGGCTATTTCAATTTTGCAAATAAAATGTGACCTCTGCCTTGTTGGATCTCTCTCCTATGTAGTTTAAATTGGGTAACTCAGATAGATTAAGAAAGATTGCAAATGAAAATTTTCACCTAAGTCTAGCAGATTTTAGTTTCTGTTAAAGGACATCATACTTAGCATCACAGTGCTGGTTGCTTTCCTTGCTTTTTGATCAACCATTTTGGTGAAATGAAGAAAACGGAACAGACATCTTTAGGAAGCACCCACAGAAAAAGTTCACAACAGAAACAAATTAGGTTTTCATATGCATCACCAATTGAAATTGGCTCTTGGTAGATCACTAAATCATTTAAAGTATTCGAAGTCAAGTGTTTTCTACAATGGCCTTAGCTGTCAGTGAGAAGGTGTGTCTTCAGAATAACATCCCATATTTGTGTAAACTCATACATAGATGTTGCCCACCCCTCCCGTGGCAGCCACAGTGCCTTTCAGTAATGGTACCCAGGTTTGGTTCAGCAGGCTATTGCTTGGGCTCTGTAGCTCCTGGGGTAGTGAACGTTTGTGGAAACAGTGTGATGTGATGGTGGATGTATGTTTTTCTCTTTCCTATTTGTGTTTGGAACAGTCTTACATGGTGCTGGTGAGTCCTCACTCTGCTGTCCCAGTCAGTGATGATACTAGGAAATTCATTTTACCAAACAAAAAACAGTCCGGAGAAAGAACGTGGTGCCTGAGCATACAGTGGCTTGTAAAGAAGGAAGCCATGGGAACCTGTTACCTTTGGTGCATCTCCTTCATATATTTCTGATTCCTAGCATACATTTATTTTGTTACTTTAAGTCAAATAAATTTTGTATAACTAAACACATATTTAAGTATTTAATGTTTCTTTTATGTAATTAAATGGCTATTCCTATGCAATTGAGATTAGGGTAGACTATTTATTGGGTCCTGTGAGTGTGTGACAGTACTTTGGTTCTAGGTCCTTGCGCTTGCCTGTGATGCGTGTAAAGAAGTGACCCTTCAGGTCCCCTCTGAACTACCTGCTGAGAAGTTTGTTGGCCGAGGTAAAGAACAGCTGCAGTGTGTGATAAGTCCTAACGTGCTGTGCTTTGTTAAAAGTCACTGTGATGTTTAAGACCACGAGGGATTCATGATAAATAGTTAAAAGTGAATAGTGCCGTCATTTTTAACACACGTTGTATCATATCTTTATTGAAAAATATGATTACCCAAAGGAGATAAAAAGATTAAGTTCAAATAATAACATAACTTTTGATACTTACATTGCCCAGAGGATATTTTACATGCTAAATATGTTTCTTAGAATTTGAGAAACGGTATTGAAATTATTTCTTGAGTTTTTGACAATATTGTGTTTGGATTTTTACCAGTAAATGTTTTGATATCTTACTGCATTTTGCTTCCACATTTATTTATTTATTTATTTATTTATTTATTTATTTATTTATTTATTTAGGTGTGCTTGGCATCAAACCCAGGCCATTACACATGCTGAACAAACAATCTACCCTGAACTATATCTTCAGCCCCATGTACTTGTTTTCATCAATCAATTCTTTATTTAACTTATTAAGTAAGTGTGTGTGTGTGCATTTGTATGTGCATGTGCACACACATACACACATAGGGCAACAGATTTACCCCCTTTGCATCTACTGGCTTGACTATTCTTTATAGGACTTAGTTGTATAAGGAAGAAGAAATCAACCCAATGTGACCATAGTATGATAACTATTTTTACATTTGATGTAGACTTCAGTAGTATTTAATAACTGTAGCCTCTAACAGCTAATTTTAGTTAAGAAGATTTTTTTAGTGTTGTATCAAGTGTTCACATACCTTTTGGTTCAGGAGAAATATCTCTTTAAACAGGTGTAAAACAAGCATCAGAAGCATTGTGTGTTTAGGGAGGACCTGAACCATGTAGTCTCAGATATGATTTAAAAATACTAAATATTCCATTGGGAATGTGGTTTAAGTGTGTTGCTCCCCTTGCACATGCATACTGTATGTACTTTTGAACTCTATATTATTGAAGTGACTGCTGTGATTATTTCCTCAGTGAACCTGAAGGACTGCCTTAAATCCGCAAATCTAATTCATCCGAGTGATCCTGATTTCCAAATCTTAGAAGACGGTTCTGTGTATACAACCAATTCTGTTGTTTTGTCTTCGGGCCAAAGAAGCTTTACTATATGGCTTTTCAACTCGGACAGCCAAGAAGAAAGAGAGCTATCTGTCCACTTAGAGGGTCCAGCAGAGGTAAATGAGATGGTATGCGGGAAGTGTAATGGCACTGTCTCTTTAGGGTTAACTGACATCACCAAGGAAGACATCGAACCAGAGAAGACTTGGGATAGTTTGGGTGGGAGGTAGAATGAAAGACATGGGTCAGCGGTATTTACTGAAGGAGGGAGGATTGGTTGTGCAACACATGTCATTACAACTTGTTATCCGTCTCATTTGGGATAAGCTACACTGAGAACTTGGGATAGGACATGAGACACTTTCTGAGTTTTGGAATGGATTTCCAAAAACAAGGTTAGAAACTATCTCTTGATTAAAACCTTTTCCCTCAAGTATATTAGTGTTAAAGGGGGTCTCTGGGTCTTGTCTTCTTGAAGAATTCAGTCAAAAGACAGATAGTTTAAGCAGATGTTTATTTAGCCAATCCAAGGCAAGCAAACAAACACTTCAAAGAGAGATTGGCTTGTCGCTGCCCAAGGCAGTCATCAGCCTAGTGAATTCTGTGTTGTGGATCTTAAAGACATATTGTGAATATTCGTGAGTTGGGTAGCACATTCTGGGGGAAAGGTGACCCTTTTTTTGGAGTCAAGTTGTGATGGACCACATTGATTTTTAATGGTTTTCTTTCTATGATCCTCTAGAAAAGCCCACAAATGGAGTGTGTGTGGATGTGTGTGTGTGTGTGTGTGTGTGTGTGTGTGTGTGTATGTGTGTATGTAGAGGGGTTCAAGCTACAATGCAAATAATAAAATGATGATGTCAGGTTTTGGAGGATGCAGTTAGTTTCTTAGTTTCTAATATAGTAGGAACAATCTAACTGCAGCCTCAAGGTACTTAACCTCAAAGGGCTTCTGACTATCAGGGGCTCAGACTCCTGGACACAGCTACAGCATTCCTCTTTTGCCTCACATTTAACATCTTGTCGATCCTGTGTCATTAGCATTAGCAACATCTGTCTTAGACCATGTGTGTGCCTATGGATTGTGACATCAAAGACCAAAACAACCTCTCCGCAGTCCCTGGCCATTCTTCAATGAAATCTGAGCACTGTCACCATATTTCTCTCTTTGTTCTGACAGATCTCTGTTGGTCCCCTGGCTCTGACTAGTTGCTGGTGAGTGGACTCTGCTTATGCTAAATAGGAGCCATCCCAGTCATTCTCATTGCATCTCCATCCTCTTGTGTTCTTGCATGACAATGTGGCAGCAAGAATTTGCTTTTCAGTGTTCCATCTGTTCTTCTAGCCCATCTTCCTTTCTTCCATATTCCCACCAAGGTATTTTCTCAAGAAGATGGTTGGCATAACAACAAGAAGTCATATTCTTTGTCATCATCATTACTATTTCTGCAGTATTGAAAATTAGTTTGGTTTTGAAGCACTACCATGGGTTTACACCTCCCTAGCCAATCTTCATGAGAAGGGATACATGTGTCAGCTCTAATGTCTGGGAATAAAGTCATCATTGACTTTAATAACTAAGGCTTACCTTTCTTATCTTCTAAATCAAGGTACTAAATAAAAAACTGCATCCAGAGAAAGTCCTCAGCCGTGCCAAGAGAAGATGGGCTCCTATCCCCTGTTCCATGCTAGAGAATTCTTTGGGCCCCTTCCCCTTGTTTCTTCAGCAGGTATAGTTTACTTTGGCTGCAAAGATTTGTCATTTCCATTAAAAAAATCATTAATAGTTATTTAAAAATAACTTTGCGAGGGCTGGAAATGTATCTTGGAATGCTTGTCTGTCGTGCTTAAGACCTTGATTGAATTCTTAGTAATTAAAGAGATGTAAAATGGTTGCATGTGAGTATCTGAATGTAAGACTTAAGTATCGTGTTTCAATATATATATGTGTAAGTATTTTGTAACAGATGTGTACACATTTTTCAGGTTTAGTCATGCAATCTATAAGAGCTGTAAAGTACATCTAGCTTCTAATGCATGTTTCTATAAAATCCAAAAATGTATGCCCTCCATAAAGATTAAAATTTCAGAGCTGAAGGAGAAAGACAGTGATTATTCCCAAGCCTGTTTCTTCCCTTCCTCCTAGTTTTCTAAATTAGGTTGCAGATGAGTACACAGTGAGGGCACCATTATATCATTTACATCTGTCATTGTGCTTAGCTCATATTCATCCCTCGACTATCCTGCTGCTCTTTTTATCCCCCCTACAAGTCCCCATTTACCAAGTCTATTTCTTTTCAAACAATGATTTGTTTTACCTATGTGTGTGCGCCTACATGAATTTATGTGTGTCACTCACATATAGCCCTGGGGGCAGGGACAGAAAAGGACATCAGATTCCCTGGAACTGGAGTTATGGATGGCTATGGGAGCTGGTAACCAACAGGTCTTCGTCAAGACCGGGTAGCTTCCCCTACTCTCAGTCTGAGGCACGCTTTCTCCATGTAGCTCAGTTGGTATTAATTTTATTCACTGTTAAGATTCACCAAGACAGGTCCTTGCAAGCATATCGTGTATTTTTATCATATTCACTCCCATCCACTCACTTCTTCCTCTCTTTTCTCTCCCACCAGTCTCCTTCCTTCCTCCAGTCCCCCTTCTGCTTTCATGTCCTATATAAATGGTTACATATACTTTATATGTATATATACATACATAAGTATAGGGTTAGGGAATATATACATATACACATATATACACATAAATATATATACATATATATACACACACATACTTATACATACGCACAAGTAAATGTGTGTATGTCTACAGTCTAGATTCCTAAATGAGAAAAAATGAGATGTTTGTTTTATCTACTTGAACAGGTCTTGTTCTGCAACCTTGGGTTGGCCTTTTCTCCTAGCTCTGTTTTCTCTACTTTCCCTAGCTGGAACTACAGGCATATGCCACCATAGCTGACAAAAACAGCTTTTTAAAATACTTTGCCAAATGCAATTTAATCTCAGGATTAATCACTCTTGTATTGCTATATTTCCTAACACAGAAAAGTCCCAAGTGTTTTGTTCATGTATGCAATGTTCAGTCTTCACAATATTCTTTGATTTAAAAAAAAATAAGATTCTGCTGTAGGACTTTGCAAATATCTTGTTTTTGAAAAATTTTAAGTTATAAGTTCTTATTCTGTTGCTACATTTTTTTTTAATACTGAATAAGACAGGGGACTATTGTTTATTCTAGTAACTGGCAGTATGAAAACATAAAGTACTCGTGCAAATTCTGCTGAAATGAAGATCTGTCTCATGCTTATAATATCTACTCTCTAGATCCAATCTGATACGGCTCAAAACTACACCATATACTATTCCATCAGTGGCCCAGGAGTTGATAGAGAACCTCGAAACTTATTTTATGTGGAAAGAGATACTGGAAACCTGTTTTGCACTGGTCCCGTCGATCGTGAGCAGTATGAATCCTTCCAGGTAAGGTGTAAAGGTCATGTAGTGTCTTAGTTTGGATTTCTATTGCTGTGATGAAACATTGTGGCCACACAAGCTAGGGGCAGAAAGGGTTTGTTTAGCGTATGCTTCCACACTATAGCCCATCCCTGAAGGTAGTCCAGATAGGACAGGAACTCAAACAGATGGGTACCCGGAGGCCGGAGCTGATTCAGAGGCTGTGGAGGACAGATGGTTACTGCCTTGCACATCATAGCTTGCCCAGCTTGCTTTCTTATAGATCCCAGTACCCTATCCCACCAGGACTGTTCCACCTGCAAAGGGCTGGCCCCTCCCCCATCAATCACTAAGAAAATGCCCTACAGACTTGCCCACAGCCCTAGCTTATGGAGGCATTTTCTTAAGCCAGGGTCCCCTCTTTTCAGATGACTCTAGCCTGTGTCAAGCTGACATAAAGCTGGCCAGCACAGCAGTTATGAACCTCAGCCACTTTGTCATTTTTTTCTCGATTTACCTGCTTTTCTTTTTTCCCTGAGATTTTCATTGGTGCTCTGGCTACAAATGAATTGACCCGAAACAAACAAATTAAATGGGGTAAATAAAATTCAATTCCGTTAGGCTATTCCTGGTTTTATGATTTTTTTTTTCCTGTTTTAATTTTCCAAAGGGGTAAAAACTTTGGCAGCCCATTTGTTTGGTAGAGAAGCTCTTGTGGAATGTGGGTGTCACAGGAGCTAAGGGAGGCTCAGCAGTTAGCTGAACCTCAGGCCTTTGTAGTAGGAGAGTTGATTATGGCAAGATCAGGAGGGTGGGAAGCACTTAGCCAGCTCATTCAGTCTCCCATATGTTTCATGGATTTCCCATAGGAGTGTGTGTAGGACCTCTTTCTCCCTTGGCCTGTTGGCCACCATGTTGAGAGGGGAGAGTGGCAGAAGGGGTAACAGAAAGCTTGTATGTGGCCCATGGTCATGAATGGAGACAGTCTTGTGGGAGACAGATTTCAGTAATCAGCTCAACTTTATTCTACAGTATAAGGAATATACACAACTGGGGAGCCTGGGGACAAGCCTCGATTTGCATCAAGTGGCACTGTCCTATCACAAGGCTTAGTGTGTGGCAGTAGGGACCTACAGCAGAGCTCCTTAGCACACATCTTGTTAGCAGGGGTCTGTGCCAAGCATCAAGACAAAGATCAACCAGCATTTAGTTTAGAGACAGGCACCTGCTTTAGAGACATCTTTCAGATAAGGTGAGTCCTCCAGCCCAGGGGCATTCTTCAGATAAGGGCAGGTAGAGAGCAGGAAGCCTTGTTGTGGAGGAAGGGAGTTCCACATTGCTGAACTTAGAGGAAGCTGCCAGGCTATGGCACACTTTGACCTCCAACCAGCCAGCAATATATCCCAACAGGAATATTCCTTCTGCTGTGAAAACCTGACCTCATGCGGGCTTGATTTCCCAGCAGGACGTATTCATCTTACTTATCTCATTTTCCATTATTACACAATGTTGAATGAGTTCATTCTTTCATCACAAGGACACCACACTAACTGTATAGACATGCAAACTCTGAGTTCTGCGTGTAAGTTCAGGGTTGCTACCGTGTGGCTTTCTAAGTATCCATACTGTTCTGCTGTTTCTATGACAGTTGTTATAAAACTGGTTATGTTTGCAATATGCATTATTAAATTAAAAAGGATGAATTATAAGGGAGGGTGGTGCCCCAGAGTCCATTCAGGACACACTCATACACCATATTCTCAGCATAAAGGAGACTTATTACCTGCAAGGGGCAAGCATGTCAGGGGCAGTGGCTGCTTCTGGATTGGGCAGAGGCAGACAGCAAGCAACAACAGCAAGTAGGTGTTTCTGCAGGAGTATGTTTTTAAGGAGAAGAAGGGGGAGTGTGTGCTAAGGTGAGTTGGTAAATCCTAATTGGACGTGTTACTCAAATAATGAATTTTGATTGTTGGATCATGGTATTCTGTCTCAGGAAAGAGTCAGTGATCAAACAAGGGCATGACTTTGGGTGCTAGCTTTAGGAATATAACCTAAGAACTTTTAGCAAAGGGGAGGGAAGGGTACCATGTTTGCCATGTTTGGACCTGTGTTTCCCACGCTCAAGCCTGCTAGAGCCCTTCATACAATATCTGTAGCCACTCATTTGTTCCTTGTAACACTGCTTTTCAAATGAAAACATTTGTAGGAAATGTTATTTATAAAGACAGCAATGGTGGCACCTAAAATACTTACAGAAAAAAAATAATATCCCAGTTAATTGTGCCCAGAATTTGTAGTGTAAATTAAGAAATATCCAATAATTTTACTTAAAGTCTATGTGTCTAAAATAATAGGACAAAAAAAATCAACATTTTTGGTAAATAATAATAGTAAGTGTCATGTTTACCGATGACATACACCAATAGTGAGGAAATTAAAGCTATGTATATTAGTGTAGTAGATCAGTATCAACAGGGAATCCTGTGTGTCTTTCCATATCTGTCATGTCTGCATCCTGAAGCAGTGACAGCATAAGAGATGCTTCAAACCTGAGTCGTCTCACAGATGAGAGCCAAAGCAGTCTGCAGCCACACTTTATTTTAAAGCATCATTTGAGGGATTGCTAAGGGTGTGGCTCAGTGGAGAGAGCATGCTTGGTCTGTGTGAGGCCCTGGAATTCGTCTGTAGCATCATAAAAACAAACAAAACATGGTTATTTTCCGTAGACAGATTTTCTTGAGGCAGACAAAAAAAAAAAAAAAAAAAAAAAGACAAGAGACTTATTATTAATTGCGAAAAGCTTGGCATTGGCTTAGGCTTGTTCCTAAGTAGCTCTTATAAGTTAAATTAACGCATTTGTCTCCATCTACATGCTGCCACGTTACATGTTGCTTTTACCTCTTCTCCTGCATGTCCTGCTTCCTCTCTGTCAGACTGGTGCCTCCCCTTGCTTCTTCCCTGAGACCTCACTCTTCCCTAAAGTCCTAGGTAACCTCTTCCTGCCTTGCTATTAGCCAGCCAGCTCTCTATTAAACCAATCAGGAGGTACCTTAGCAAAGCTACATCTTCACAGTGTAATAAAAGATTACTCCACAACAGTTTTCACTTTTTCCTGGCTTTATTCGCAGCTGACCGCCTTTGCATTAACTCCTGATGGGTATACACCAGAGTACCCACTGACCCTCATCATTAAGGTAGAGGACGAGAATGATAACTACCCGATTTTTACAAAGACGCTATACAGTTTTACGGTTTTGGAAAACAGTGCAGTTGGTAAGTAGCCACGCCAATGACACAGGGCAGCTTGGATGGGCTTTGGTTCATATATGGGGCCTCTATGTGGCCACAGAAATCCAGCCCAGGGTGGTGTGGGTACTGGGAGGAGGTTTCTTCTCTTTTGCTGGTTTCCTCATTTGAAAAGCTGCACTTTCTTAGTTTCTTATCCAGTGAATGGGTTATCTGTAGGCTAGATTATCAAACAGACTACATGCATCCCGTTGCCTCCAGAAATAAATTACATTTCTCTTGAGAGTAAATGATATGCTTCTAAGAGAAGCGTCTATAGGTGATGTCATTCAACATTTGGAGATGTGTCTGCTGAATTCCTAATGACTACACAGGTGGCAGTATTCTGGGCGTGATCTAGAGTCACTGAGAACAATACAAAGATTTTCTCAGTTTTGTCATCCTCAGGCTCAGATTGGTTGGATTTCAGGCTGCAGCTTTGGGTACTTCCTGACTGAACCAATAGAATTTTAAGAGAGAATGGCTACAAGTGGTTGATTTAAGCACAGGCCTGCAAATAGAAAAAGAGCCTAAGAATAATTAGAAAATCTCAGTAGAAGGCCAGAGTTCACATAGAGGGAACAGTGTAATCATTTATAAGAGCCCCCCACAAAAAACATGCTAAAAATAGGTGCTGAGGTCACCAGATCATGAACATATTTTAAAGGAAGTGTTATTTTATGCATACATCAATTATTACAGATCCTGATCTGTAATAAAGTGCTTCAGAAGGGCTTCTAAAGTAGGCAGAAAAGAGTGAAATAAGAGATGTAGATTGCATGAGGGTTTGTAAATTCAGCAGGAGCTTTTTCTTTGCAGGTTCTGTCGTGGGGGAGGTCTGTGCAACTGACAACGATGAGCCCGATACAATGCACACTCGGCTGAGGTACTCCATCCTGGAGCAGTGGCCTTCTTCACCCACCTTATTTTCTATGCATCCCACTACTGGTGTGATCACTACCACGTCATCCCAGCTGGACAGAGAGGTAACAAATACCAGCAGAAAAGCTGGATTAGAGTGGCGGCAAGTGTTATCAGATTAATATGGATACTTAAGATCACAGATACATTATCCCTGATCAGAAATATCTCAAGGTGGAAAGGCTCCAAAATACGAACTTTTCTGAGCACCGATTCGATGTCACAGACAGACCATTCAACTCCCAACCTCATGGAGAAGTTGTAGTCAAAAACACAGGCATGCTAAAAATATGATGTAAAATTTCCTTGGAGCTTTGTGTGTCAGGCATGAGTGTAACACACAATTTTGTGTCTAAATGTGGTCCTGACACTGAGATTTTCTGTGCGGTGGATTCAAGTATTCTAAAATTCATGAACATTTGAAACACTTCTGGTCTCCAGACCCTTTAGATGAGGGACACTTATGCCTGCTTATCTCTGAGCATCACATGTGTGTGTTTCTGGAAAGTAAGATTGGTTCCCGACTTTAGGAAATGTATGGAGGTCAGTAAGTGGTTACTTAATGACATACTTAGAATATCGAGGTTATTCTTTCCTGAAATTTATCTTTTTATGAAATCACATTTTTCACAGAAGTGTATTTGTAGCATTAAATGGGGAAGTGTCAAAAAAAAAAAAAAAAAAAAAAAAGTGGTGTTACAGGAAGGTTTTTCCCGCCGGCCCGCCATCCCACCTGCCGCCAGTCTGGGCCCACAGCCGCACCAGCCCCAAATAACACTCAGAGACTCTATATTTGATACAATCTTGTTGGCCAGTTACCATTATTGTTTATGGGCTAGCTCTGTCTTAATTATTAACCCATTTTTACTTATCTAAGTATTTCCACGTGGTCATCTATCTGGGAGCTGTGACTGGCGTCTTCCTTCCTCCCTGGTCTACATCTTGACTCCTCCTTCTACTTCCTCTTTCCTCCTCCTGGTCTCCTAGCCCCACCTATCTTGTTTCCTATTGGCCACAGGCTTTATTAATTAACCAGTATGAGAAACATATTTACAGAATAACATCTCCCATCATCTCCTCTTTTCTGTCTAAAATAAAAAGGAGTTTAACCTTAACATAGCAAAATATATCATACAACAGTTATCAAATAAGAATCACAGTTAACAATATTCAGTCCATTAACATTTTGTAAGACTTAAAGAAAATATCATCTATCCTATCTTTATGAGTTTAAAGATAAGATTAAAGATGTAACTTATCTTTAATCTTAACTAAGGAAAATTGTAACCATAACTATCTGTCTTCAACTCCTTCAAAGACCACAGAAGGATAATATATAAACTCTAGAAATGACAGAGACAACTCATTGCCTGGTCAGTCACCCAAAGTTCTTTTGTAATGTTCCATCTTCAGCCTATAGGCCATAGTGTGTCTGGCGGACTCTTTTATTAAGCAGAAAACTTTAAAGTGTCTTCCTGTATTGGCAGTTTGTCAGTCATTTTTCTTTGTGTCCTGCAGAATGTCTGGCTGTCTGGCAGCCTCTTCCATGAAGCAGGAATCCTATAGCAATGTCCATCTTGAATCAGCAGTCACCTTTTTGTGGGTCCTGCATGTTCAGTTTCTACAGCATAAAGTCAGTCTAGAAGAGCAGTACCTTGCCCAAATGCTTCCATATTAGAAGCAAACTCCATAACACGTTTCTTCAATGTCCATCTTCCTTTCTGACGCAGGTGGTGTTACCAGGAGCAGTTGTGCCTCACTGTCAAGAAAAACCCTAAACCATTTTAAATGCCATACTCTATAGGTCTTTGAAAGGTTTGAAGAATGCCTATTCATCTCAAATACATCTCTGCATATCTAGAAATCCTAACTCACTTAACTCCAAGTTTTAACTATCATAGGTAACTCTCTATAATCTGTACTAAATTATACATTACATTTTCCAATGAGCTATATAAACACAATACCTAAACAAGAGGAGAAATATACATATTACAAAATTGACCTTAAATTGTATCAATAAATGAAAATCCATTCCAAAGTATTCATATCTATACCATAATTCCCTTTTTACCTTTAAAAAGATTGCTTGTGGTCATTAACCATTTATAACCAAGCCAATTTAAATGAAAACAAACATTTATAAACAATATTTGGGAATTTGGGTGTCGTTCTTTCCAAACTACTTCCTGCTGGTAGAGGGCGCTGTCATGGGGGTCCAAAGAAGATGCAGAAATCTTGGCTGTAGTGGTCTGTAAGGTTGCAATGCCCCATTGACGTTGCTTCAGGGGGGTCTTGCTTGATCAAACCACATTAATCTGGAAGAAATCCACAGCTTTTCATTTTCTGTGGAAACAAAAATAGAAATCCTTTTCCCCAGTAACTTGTCCTTAGGCTTAAATTTTGGAGTCAAAGCATTTTTAAAATATATAAATTGAATTAATCTAGCAGCATTTCTTTTGTCAGTAGTTGTTATTTTCTCAGCAATCAAATAATTTAAAGACAACAGAATCGCCTATAGTATCCAAAATTTTTCTGTGCTTTCCATGCTTACGTGGCTTTTTATTACTCTATTTTTTCTACTTCTATTTTTACATATTTTGAGACAGGGTTTCTCTGTGTAACTTTTATCTGTCCTGGAATTTCCTCTGTATACCAGGTTTACTTTGAAATCACAGAGATCTGTTTGCCTCTGCTGGGATTAATGGTGCGCGCCACCACACCCATCCATTTTACTTTCTTTTTTCTTTTTAAACCATTGTATCCTGTTTCTTTTTTTCTCCCAAGCCAGCGTATTTTTTTTTTTTTTTTTTTAAACACAGTGTAAACCTTCATTGCAGCTCTTGTACACACACCAATGAATTGTTAGCAGAGCTCTTTAAAAGCAAGGCGGTTTTTTGCCGCTTATGCTAATTTTGGAAACCTCCATTAAAGGAGCTGCGCAAATCTGTCTACAGCAAAACAAATCCAACCAAGAAAATGCTGCTACCAAGAGGTCTTGTTAGTCTCTGTTCTTTTGTTTCTAAAAACTATTTTTTAAGCTTTTGTTCAGTTTTAAGTGAAAGTTCTCAGTCCCACTTCTGACACCATTATGTTACAGGCAGGTTTTTCCCGCCGGCGGCCGCTGGTCCTGCCGCCACGGTCCGGCTGCCACGTGAGCCCCAAATAACACTCAGAGACTCTGTATTTGATACAATCCTATTGGCCAGTTACCATTGTTGTTTATGGGTGATCTCTGTCTTAATTATTAACTCATTTCTACTTATCTAAGTATTTCCACGTGGTCATCTTATCTGGGAGCTGCTGCTGGCGTCTTCCTTCCTCCCTGGTCTACATCTTGACTCCTCTACCCACTTCCTCTTTCCTCCTCCTGGTCTCCTACCCCCACCAATCTTGTTTCCTATTGGCCACAGGCTTTATTAATTAACCAGTATGAAAAACATATTTACAGAATAACATCTCCCATCAGAGTGTACCTTCTCAAGATGGGCAGAAGTGTGTTATCTACTGAGAAAGATTACCTTACATGTGTCTCTTCAATAGTCTTGTTTATTTCTTCTTCCCCTACATAAATATAAATACCTCTGCTCCCTACCTCAGCTAACTGTTCAAACCCTTACCTGCCTGGATGTTAGGAGTAAGGTTTTTTTCCTGCTGACCTTAGATGAAGTGCATATAAAATTTATAAAAATCTCAGCAAGCTCTCTTCCCCATATTTTCTTGGTAAAATGACTTTAGTAAATTCCCCTGTTGGTGATTTTCACCTTGCAAACAAACTGAGATGTCTCCTCTCACCTTCTATTTTAACTTTTCCTAAGCCTGTTGACATCCTCTCTGAGAATATTTTACATGTATATTCTATATGTGTGCTGTGACTGCCCTATTAGCCATTGACTTACTTCCTTATCCATCATTGCATTGCCCCAGCAAGTACTAATCACCTGAATTCTTAGAGCATTTTGCTGGGCTTATTCAGCATCTATGATCTCTGATCCTGTAGTAGTACACAGCTATTATAGGGTATTACTTTGAATCTCAAAATTTCCAACAGGGCTGGAGAGATGGCTCATCACTTAGATCTTGCTGTGCTTTTAAAGACCTGGGTTCAGTTTCCAGCACCACACTGGGCAGCTCATAACTGTTTATAACTCCAGGTCCAGGGCATCTTGACCCCTTCTTCTGACACATGACTTCTGTGACATGTGCTGCACATACATTCACTCAGGCACACATGCATAAAACTAAAATAAAAAAAACTTTATGAAGAACCTTTTAGATATATTTTCTGACTTAAGGCAAATTTCCAAATATTGACAAATAATTAAGCAATATCAAGCTATCCTATTTTCATTTCCCTTCATACCTTAATGGTTGACACAAGTTGTTCAGGGTTATCATTGGAAACACATAGTTGCTTTTATTGAAGGGATTTAACAAAATGTTTTCTAAATGTTCTCCTCTGGACAACTACAAGTTCCCTTGATCTATAAATACTGCCCTTGGGAATAGAAACAATAAACAAACAAACAAACAACAACAACAACAAATATAAAAATGGCTTGATAAGCTTCCAAATCAAAGTCTTTAAATGAACACTTACAGGCTGTGAAGATGACTTGACAGTTAAGAATGCATCCTCGTGTGTGTTCTGTGGGGAACCTTAACCCATATCAACTGCTTGCACTACCACCCCTAGGGGATTGATACCATACTCTCTTTGGGATTTTCTGATCATCTTCCCTCCTCCCCAACACTCACATATACACATGGTGACAAATAATAATAATAAAATCTAACAAAAAAAATGACTGTTGATGACAGTTACAAACATTGGACACTAAATAGTCCAAGTTTACTAAATAGTGCTTGGTGGTAATTTTTTGATCTCAGGATTCCAGTTTTTAACTGTTGCTCAGCCTTTTTAAATATTGGACTTTTTCTGTTGTCTGCAGGTAACACAACTCAGCATTTTAGGATAGTGAAAGCCTATGTCTTTGCCTTTTCATCATCTTACTGGTTTTGGTAGTCTCAGTGCACTTTAATGAAAAGGAATTGCGCTGGCCTCCTGGCAGACAGCAACATGAGGTTTGAGGTGTACTCAGGTGAAGGCAGCTGTCATTGTAGCTGTGAAGCTAAGAGGTTGTGCAGGAGTGGTGCACTGGAGTGTGAGTGACGTCAACATTAACACTCTAGTGTTTAACTAACAGGTGAAGACAGAAAAGAGGAATGGGGGCAGAAATCATGGTATGAAGGAGATTGAAAGGCGAAGAGCAGTCATTTAAGTTACAATACTTTTGAATATAAAAAATGTACTTTGGATGGGATGTAAAACTTTTTTTTTTTTTTTTTTTTTGCACTGCTATGCAATATTAAATGTACTCACGACCACAGCATTTCTCTCCCTTTTGAACGTTGGTAAAGCTAACTGATTATATCTTCGGGGTGTTGACAGCACTTTCCAATTGACAAATGACTCAGTTGTCATACAGAGATTGCACATTACAAGAGCAATGCACTTTTTCCTAGATGTAAATGCTGTTAGCCGTTAACAACGTTGCCCTAAATTACGAGCTGCAGAGTAGAAGTCAGGATTCTACTTGTAAAGATGCTGCTCTCGTCTAACAGTTACGTTTTCTTTGTTTTCAGTTAATTGACAAATATCAGTTGAAAATAAAAGTACAGGATATGGATGGCCAGTATTTTGGTTTGCAGACAACAGCAACCTGCGTCATTACTATTGGAGATACAAACGACAACTTGCCAACATTCACCCGCACTGTTGTAAGTGTGCTGTTTATGAGAGAGAAGTGTGTGCCTCGGTGTCAGTTTTGAAGGATGTGCATCTCTTTGTGCCCCACGATTTGGCATGAAATGCTCCCAGTGACACGAAAATAGCTTGGGGTTAGAGTTTTAAGCATGAGAAAGGTGCTTTGGAGTTTGTAAGAATGAGACTTGGAGATCTTTTTTTTTTTTTCTGTAAAAGTTCATTAATGAAGCTTTATTCTTTTTTATTTCTTTAGTATGTGGCAACAGTAGAAGAAAATACAGTTGATGTGGAGATCTTACGTCTCACTGTTCAGGATAAAGATTTAGCTAACTCTCCTAATTGGAGAGCTAATTACACCATTTTAAAGGGCAATGAAAATGGAAACTTTAAAATTGTAACAGACCCCAAAACCAACGAAGGCATTCTGTGTGTGGTTAAGGTAAGAGTTAATTGGTAAATTAGGTATCTGTGATTTATAATATAGAATCGCAGGCAAAGATTTACTGCCAAACTGTTCTGAACTTCACCAGTGTTTCCAGGGTTTGATCTGATTTTTCTACACATTTCCCGTAGCCTCTGAACTATGAAGAACAGCAGCAGGTGATCCTGCAAATTGCTGTAGCCAATGAAGCCCCGTACACTCGAGAGGCTAGTGCAAGGCCACCCATGAGTACAGCCACAGTGACTGTCACCGTGAAAGATGTGGATGAGGGCCCTGAGTGTATCCCTTCCACACAAACTGTGCGGATTCGAGAAAATGTACCAGTTGGTACCGTAAACGATGGGTATAAGGCATACGACCCTGACAGTAGACGCAGCAGTGGTATAAGGTATTTGTAATGCTCTTGTTCCTTTCACGTTTACAGAACTGGGAAAGTTCATACTTTTCTTTCGTTATTGGCATTATGAATTGGCTCATGATCCTTCTTGCTGTGTTACTTCACTATGGTTAATAGGTACAGGAAGTTAAGTGACCCAAGAGGGTGGGTCACTATTAATGAAGACTCAGGATCAATTGCCATTTCCCGAGCCCTGGATCGAGAGGCTGAGACCGTCAGAAATGGCATCTATAATATTACAGTCCTTGCATTAGATACAGGTAAGGAATCAGATGTTAAGACAGCTACTGCATCTTCAGCTGTATGCCTTCTCAGGTTTAAGGTCAATGACATATTTTTTTGTTTTAATCTCATGGTGCTAAGGATCAAACCTGGGTCTTCCAGGTCTAAGCAAAACAGTCTGCTACCAAGCTCCACCCCCAGCTCAACAGCTTGTCCTTATTATCTTCGGAGATGGGGTCTCACTGTATATATAGCCCTGGCAAGCCTGGACCTTCCTATGCAGACTATATTGACTTTGAACTCCTAGAGATATATCTGCAACTACTAAGTGCTGAGATTAAAGGTGTTTGTCATCTTGCCCAGCCTACCAAACATATTTTTAAAACTGGCTCCATGTAGTCTCACTATCTTTTCCCAGTATAGCATTCAGAGCATTTGATTAAAAAGTTTACTGTCATTTGTTAGCTCTCATCAACTTCTAGTATATTTAGTGTTAGACTCAATGATAAGATGATGTGGTTTAAGATGGGGCCAATGGGATGGCTCTGCTGGTTAAGGTCCTTGCCCCCAAGCCTGATAACCTGAGTTTGATTCCCAGGCGAAATGAGAGAATGGACTTCTGAAAGTTGTGTATACAAGACCCATACGGTGTGTAAAATGTAGTTTTGTTATAAGGCATCTCTGTTTGGGAATGGTACATGTTGACAGAGGTACACTTGGGTGCTAGAGACAACAGAATCAATTGGAGGCCAGCTTGAGCTACACTGTTTTCAAAACAAACAAACAAACAAACAAAACTAACAAACAACAAAAGAAAAAACCTTGGGGAGAAAAAGGTGTAATTGAACTTTGTGTATTTGTAAAGTGAGTATGTAATTAAATAAACATAACTCATTCTCTAACTTCCAAAATGAAGTTGTATAAGTGATTTTAGATGACGGTTTAGGTGTTACAACTATCTCTGAATTAACTCAAATATTCTTGGCAGAGAATCTCCTACAATATCGTTTCTTCACTGTTCCTTCCCCTTCTAGAATATGTACTAGATGATTTCTGCTGTTTGATTTCTTCACAGATTTGATCATTTCTGTTTAATACATTGCCTTCTTCATGTCCTTGAAGATCTAAAATGTGCTCAAGTAGAGTGAATTCATCTTCCAACTGGTGATTTTGTTGTTTACATTAATGCTGCTCATGTGGCACCCATCCTAGCCTTGGTGGGGTACTCCGCTATGCTCTGCCTCTGATTTCTCTCCTCCGACTTCACTCCACCTTAACTGGCAGGCAGTTCTGTAGTGACCTGCACATCCATCTCTGTGGTCTGAGGTTCAGAACCAGTTCTTAACCTGGTGGTATGAGGCGCCCAGACCATGAGCCTGCTCCAGAATGACCAAAATCCAGCCACTGTGCCAGAAGGGCCTTGGCTAAGGCTCTGGTTGCTAGGAAAGCCTGGTTTCTGTTTCCTGAGGTTGGCAGCTGTATGGGCGCCAGGCACCAAGTGGTGCAGTATTCATCTTTGCTTTTCCTCCATCTCTAGCATCTAAATCCTCCTGAATAGGTAGAAAGAACAAATGGTTTAGAGACAGGAATCCTACTTTTGTGTTTGACTTTAGATAACCTCCCTGGACCTTTAATTGCTTCATCTTTGTATGTCCCAGACTTCCCAATACAGTGCCTTGTATAGAGTTATCAGGAAGATGTATATATATGTGTATGAATGACAGGTCAATTGCATAGGTTATACCCTCAGTCCTAAGTTCCGTTTACTTAATATATAGATGGCAGTCTATTTATGAGACTACACCCATAGTGATGATTTCTACATGTGGAAATCTTCCTCCACCCTTGATCCATCTCCTTGAAGCATTTTCTGTTTGAATTTTACAAATACAGATCTTCTGCTATCCAACTTCTCTGTTCTAAAACCTTAAGCGTTGTCATTGTGTGTGCTGACTTCTAAGTTTGCTTCTCTAGCCTTTAAAGGCCCTTAGCTCTTGTCTGTGTCAGCTCCCACCTGTCACGTTCTCCCTCTTCTCCACTTCATAGGTACGTTGACATGCTGTCCATACCCTAGAGTTGACCTATACTTGAGAGTACTGTGTGACCCTACCATACTCTGTCTTTGTCTCTTCAAAATCAACTAAAACATCTCTGCCTAGAATTTTCCATGGCTAATGTAATGCTAGTGAATGGATGGAAATGTCTCAGTAGCAGTTATAGGTACAATCCACTTGGAAGCAGTAAGATTTTTCTTTTGGTGTTCCTGTGTCATCACTCATGGCAGAACTTGGTGCTGTAACTTATGCATTATGAATGATTAATAAATATAGATTTTAATTTTCAGTGTGTGATTTTCTAGCTAAAAATAAAGGCATTAAAAATGTGTTTTTATTGCTTTGTATCTAGATGGGAGAAGCTGTACCGGAACTCTGGGAATCATACTTGAAGATGTGAACGACAATGGCCCTTTCATACCCAAGCAGACGGTGGTGATATGTAAGGCCACCAGGTCCTCCGCTGAGATTGTTGCAGTTGATCCCGATGAGCCAGTGAATGGCCCGCCATTTGATTTTAGTTTGGAGAGTTCTGATTCGGAAGTTCGGAGGATGTGGAGGCTCGTCAGGATTAATGGTGTGTGACTTCAAACATTGCCTTTCCCTTTTCAACACCAGGTTGCTCTCTCTCTCTCTCTCTCTCTCTCTCTCTCTCTCTCTCTCTCTCTCTCTCTGTCTGTCTCTCTCTCTGTCTCTCTCCTCCTCCTCCTCCTCCTCCTCCTCCTCCTCCTCCTCCTCCTCCTCCTCCTCCTCTCCCCCTCTTTCCTTCTTCCCCTCTCTTCCCCTCTCCCCCTCCTTGCAGGGCATCTGTGTCTCTGACAGTTTCCACCACCCCACTGCTTTGCACTGCCACTGTGTTGACATGTCACTGTTTTGTCTAGAGTGTTTTTTTGTTGTTGTTGTTTTGTTTTGTTTGTTTTTTTTTTGTTTTTTGTTTTTTGTTTGTTTTTTTTTTTTTGGTTCGGGGAATCTTCCTCACTTTGGCTCCCAGTTGACCCATAGCCCAGAAGGGAGCCATGTAGCTCAGAAGGGAGAGATAGTACAGGAATGGCTGAAGTTAAAGTGGCTTTTCTTCTCTGCCACATTGCATCACACCAACACCAGAACCTAATACCTGTCTCCTATACATGCTGCCATGGAGCTGAGGTCATGGCCTCATGGCTTTCATAACTCAGGCCTCAGTCACCTTTTGGGTGACTTGAAACTTGAAAACACCAAATGTTTTAACGCCCAGCTCTCAGTGGTCATGCCTCAATTTCCTGATGTGTCAAATTAAACGAAAAGCTAACAGCAACAAAATGCAAGCAGAGCCTGGGATGAGGAAAGGAAAGCAAGGGCACAGCTTAGCAAGCCAAGGGCACAGCTTAGCAAGCCAAGGGCACAGCTTAGCAAGCCAAGGGCACAGCTTAGCAAGCCAAGGGCATAGTTTAGCAAGCCAAGGGCATAGTTTAGCAAGCCAAGGGCAGAGCTTAGCAAGCTAAGGGACACTTTCTTGAACTGTGACAATCTGTAGACTGACAAGATTTTCACATTTTTAAAACAATATTTACTTGTGTGTCTTGAGGAAGAGGAGAGAGATTTCTTTGTTTTGTCTTTTGAGACAGGGGTTTTCTGTGTAGCTTTGTAGACCAGGCTGGCCTCGAACTCACAGAGATCCACCTGCCTCTGCCTCTGTCTCTGTCTCCGGAGTACTGGGATTAAAGGTGTGTGCCACCACTGCCTGACTGAAGAGAGAGATTCTTATTTGTTTTCCTTAATTAAAAAAAAAAAAATAGATTTATTCTTGGATTTTGTCCTTCTTACTTATTTGAGGTCAGAGTGTTTTAGTTTAAGTGACATTAAGGGAAAATTAAAAATTTCTCCTTGGTAACATTTTTGGCAGCAATGGTCTAGTCAGAACCCCTGTGTTATTTTGTCTCTGTGGCACAAGAACTGCCCTAAGGTTTTTGCACTTGGTGGGCGTATGTTCTCCCACTGAACTGTAACCCAGTGCCAGAATTTTGTTACTTTAAAAATACACATTCTTGAACACACATGAAAGATTGAGAAATGCCAGAGTAAGGAGAATGTTCCCAATAGAGGTCTTGGTGTTACATGGGCTTCATGTCGAGTGCTGGTCCAGCAATTGTCACATAAATCTGGCCACAGTATTTATTCTCTGGTAGCATCAGCTTACTCATGTGTAAGACTGGATTATTTCTATAAGTAAACAACATAATGAAAGAATTAGAACATAGCTCACTCTTAGTTCAGGGTTTTGGCTCATGACTGTGTCATACACAATACACTGAATTAATAACTGTAGATTCTATTGATGTTCCAGATTTGTGATTTCTTGTCCTGTGAAGCCACATTCACATTGGGGACTTCAACACTATACAGAAAATGAACAGGCCACCCTGGGAAGTTAAGGAACAGAGTGATTATTCTGTGGCTTGTGGCAGTCTACAGTGAGAATCATATTACATCTTTTGTTCTCACCTGAAATCCTACCAGCATTTGATCTGCATATTTCCTGCTTTTGATCTTAAAAAAAAAAAAAATCCATCAAAACAAAACAGCAACAACACTTAAGTAGGTCCCAGTGTCCTATAGACTTGAGTGTGCTCATGTTCCTGTGGTGTGGTGTGTTCATGATCTGCCCATGAAGTAAATGTAGTCCAAGCTGCCCGAGCTGGTTCTTGTTGATAAACCACAAGTATCCATGTCCATTTGGCACAATTTATAAAAACAAATGAGAGACACCAAGATTTCAGGTCTCTAACTCCCCGATGAGTCACACATGAATGAAAATCTATTGTAATGGGTTTAGCTGATGACATTAAAGATAGGACAGAAACTAACCTCTCATCGCGTCTACTGGATATGGTAGGAAGGACTTGCTTATGGATGGATAAAATGCTCTATTACAAGAGCTAAAGGACTGTAATAAAGAGGCGGTGGTGTTAGTTAATTGCCTCAGTGCTGTGACAAAAGAGAGGGTAGAGGGAGCTTGAGGAAGAGAAGATTTGTTCTGGCTCATGGTTTGAGGGTTCAGTCCACCATGGTGGAGAAGGCCTGGCTGCTGGGTTCGAGGCAGCTGCTCACATTCCATCCACAGTCAGGAAGCAGCAAGGATAAATGCTGACGCTGCAGTCTTTCCCTCCGTGGGTTTTTTTTTTTTTTAAAGTCCAGGACCCCAGCCCATAGCATAGTGCCACCCGCATTCAGTGTGGGTCTTCCCCCCATCACTTAAACGTGTTGCGGAATGCCCTCAGAGGCGTGCCTGGAAGTGTGTCTCCTGTGTGACTTTCAGTTCTTGTCAGGTTGGCTGTGGAGATTACCCATTGCCAGCAGCTTTAGAGGAACTGTAACCGCAGTGTGTTTGCAGGAGCTCTGGGTCAGAGGCTTCAGAGCAGCAGCAGTTTCAGGATCATATTAATCCTCAAGTGTCTGTTTGTAGGGAAGTTTGTAGGAAGCTGTTTCGTAACTGGCCTTTTTGCTGAAGAGATGTTGGTGGCTTTTGTAACAGCTGGTTTCATTTATTTATTCAGATACAGCAGCTCGTCTTTCCTATCAGAACGACCCTTCATTTGGATCCTACGCAGTTCCCATCCGAGTTACAGACAGGCTTGGTCTGTCCTCAGTCACTTCGCTGACTGTCATCGTTTGTGACTGCGTTACTGAAAGTGACTGCACAGTCCGCTCAGGAGAAAGGACCGGCTATGTAGGCATGAGACTCGGACCGTGGGCTATTCTTGCTATACTGTTGGGCATAGCCTTGCTGTTTTGTAAGTCCTTTCTTGAGTCTATCCCAAAAAAATGTTAAGACATATTCTTAGAATGAATGTTAATACTTATAGGTGGTGGTTTGGGCATAGATGTATTTCTATTTAACAAATATAGTTAGCATGTGTATTTTGAAACTTTTACATGTATCTATCTTATGTTGATGGGAATGTGCCCTGTGTGAAGGTCAGAGAACTGTCTTCGGGAGTCTGATCTCTCCTTCCCCCGGTGGGACTCTGGAAGGGAACATAGGTCACCTGGTTTGGTGGCATGTACCTTTTCCTCCTGAGTCACCTCACCAGCTTGTGCACTTTGTGTATTCTCAGCAATATACAGTTCACTGTAGAAACATATGTGATAAGTGTTTGTAGCGGAGCCACTAAGGGCACACATACTTTGACACAGGCAATCATATGTTCTTGAAAGGGGTTTGACACACACCCTTTGTATGATTTATTCATGTCAGACACCGTAAACACAGTTTGACATTATGGATGAGAGACCTAAGGGAGCCCCTTTCTTTCTTTCTTTCTTTTTCCAGGTATCCTGTTTACATTAGTCTGTAGTGTTTCCCAGGCAACAAAACAACAGAAAGTTCTTCCTGATGATTTAGCGCAGCAGAACCTAATTGTATCAAACACGGAGGCTCCTGGAGATGACAAAGTTGTAAGTCACTCACCTGTCTTTTGAAACCAAGTACAGAGGATGATTTAGCCTATATTATGTATATTATGTGTTCCTTCTAAAACCAGGTCTGTTTTATTTTGTTTTGTTTTGTTTCTCAACAAACTTCTTCTGGTGTCTGGCAGTGTAGCAGCAAATGTCATCCATGCCCGGGAATCAGTACAATGCACATGGTTCCCACATATGTGTGGCATCTCAGGTTGGCCATGTAGTACTACTTAATATTAAAAAAATCCTTTAGTATGCATTTTTTTCCTGTTACATGTGTCTCATGGCTTTAATGTTAGGCCTGTATTTTTTAATTATTTTTGTAATCTATCTAAACTTCTATTTTATGTTAAAATATTTTATTTAGATCGTAAGTATGATTGTGTACTTTTTTTTTTAAACCTGGCGCTAGCAATAAAATCTTTACAGACTTTGATGATGGTGGGAAAAGGTTTATTGGAGTCTTCCTGCCTGTAATGTGGTTTTGCAATGAGCCTGAGGCTGGTAGTCTGAAGCAGCACACAAGCAAGGGACTGCCCAATGGCTCTGATTTCCTAGCCCAATATGTGAAGGAAAAACAAGTAAATATTTTCCAAAAAGCACATCCGATGGCCAGAGCAGGGAAGATCTAGAAGCACAAACAAACAAACTGAAACCTGACCACATCTGAGAAAAAGACATTGGAAAAAAAAAAAAAAATTGTATTTCAGGGTGTAAACATACAACCTTGAATAGGAGGGGCCAGCTTGCATTTCTGATATTTTCCTTCCTGGTGTATTGATTGATTCTTGTAGACTGCAAGGATTACATGTTTATAGTAAATTTTTCTTTGTATTTGACTTGGGAGGAACTGAGGTCGCTGTTGACTGAGAAAGCTTGTCATTATTTATCTTCTCTTGCCGAATAAAGGGGAATGGGTTTAGCTGAGAAAGCAAATCCCTGTGACACAGGAATGCTGCTTCCAAGGCATTTGGAAGGCCATAACGGAACATGCCCAGCATGCTAAGGAGTGTCCAGCAAGCTCAGAAGTGTTTAAAGGTGGAGTCTACATCCGGGTTTTTGATCTGCACCTGCAGTTTGTTTCTTGTGCTAGATGAGATATCTAGTCCTGGGCACACACTAGGGGTACTCAGGAGTGAAGGCAGGTGGAAAGAACTGATCCAGTCCGTGTCTTTGGAAAGACTCCCTCATAAAGCTGCCCTAAAGCCAAGGTGTCTCCTGCACCCGCTGTTCCTCTTACTGCCTTTTCTTTCTCTCTACATTTAACTGATGCATGCCATTATCTTTTCAGTATTCCACAAATGGCTTCGCAACCCAAACCGTGGGAGCTTCTGGGCAGGCAGCCCTTGGCACCTTGGGAGCAGGAGTCAAAGGTGGAGGGCAAGAGACCATTGAGATGGTGAAAGGAGGGCACCAGACCTTGGAGTCCTGCGGGGCTGGCTATCACCACCACACCCTGGACCACAGCAGAGGAGGACACGTGGAGGTGGACAACTACAGATACACTTACTCCGAGTGGCACAATTTCACTCAGCCCCGACTTGGTGAAGTGAGTTTCTGAGCTGTTCCCTAAACTTATGGTGATGTGATTTAAATGTTAAAGGTTCCAACTTAGTGTTTGTGTAGACTGCTATTTTTAGTGAATGGTGATTCTGCCTATTGGGAAGTTACTACTTTTAATTAATTCGGGTTTAATTATGTTCAGATTAATGTGGTCATTCACTTTCCTGTATATTTTATTTGGTTTTGTTACTCTTTCTGTTGTTACTTTTTGGTGTTTTGAGACACGATTTCTCTGTGTCACCCTGGTTGTCCTGGAACTTGCTCTGTAGATCAGGCTGGCATTAAACTCAGATCTGCCTTCTCTGCCTCCTGAGTGCTGGGATTAAAGGCATGGGCCATCACTGCCCAATGGCTTTTATTACTATTTAAGGAAATAATTTTGTGCTATGATTTTGCATCTGACAAATTTTGATTTAGTAACTCAACGTCTAGCCCAAGCCAATATCATTTTGTGCCATCACTTTGCTGTTCAGAAAGAATGGTGCTCACATCAACTTGGGTTCCGTTTACCGAGTGTATTTTCACTTTTCTAATTATTTAGAAAGAGGGAAGCAATGGCCACTTAAAATGAACACGTGGGTACTTAGTACCACTCTGAACTTTTAGAAGCATGCTAATACTGACTTTATGGTGTGATTTTATGATACAGACCAATCATGTGCATTTTCTACACATAGGAAACCATTAGAGGACACACTCTGATAAAAAATTAAACAGTGAAAGGTAAATCAAAGCAGTTCTTTTTCTGTAAATACATTTTGGTGCTTAAAATAATAAAAATAAAATATTTTGTGCTTTCTTCCCGACAGAAGGTGCAGTTGTGCCATGAGGATGACAATCAAAATCTCGCTCAAGACTACGTCATCTCTTACAACTATGAAGGAAGAGGCTCGGCTGCTGGCTCTGTGGGTTGCTGTAGTGACCAACAGGAAGAAGATGGGCTTGAGTTTTTGAACCATTTGGAACCTAAATTTAGGACATTAGCAGAAATATGTACAAAGAGGTGAAGAACTTCTAACAGGAAAGCAAAACTAATGGATATTTTTACCCATTCCTCTCGAGTCTGAATATAAACCAGGATTAAAAAAGAAAACAAAAAAAATGATGTTATAGTTGGAGCTCTCCCACAATGTACCTTGGTCTGCAGAATCTCCTCAGAAATGCACATTTACAGAGAATCTTGAACTTGAAAACCATTCTGCATGGGTTTTAAGTACTTTTTTTTAACCCAGGTGTGCCATCTTCTGATGGAAACTTTAAGGAAATTTGCATTATTGTTTACATTGGGCATAGTGACATCAGCCAACTTATAGTGCAATAAATTTAATGGATCTGGGTCTATTTATGGGCTACTTAACCTATAAACCAATTGGAGACTGTAGAAATGGTTATCTCCAGATAATGGATTAATTGATTGTTCATATGGTGCTTGGAAACTATTGTTTTCCCAAACATTCTAAAATGTATATACTGTGTCTTGCATTTGTTATATTCTTGTAACATGCCCTGGCTATATAGTGTTAAGGTAGATTCCCAGGCTGCCATGGAGTGTGTTGGCAGTCCCATGCCACTGGGGATTGCTTTTACATTTTATTCTAGGTGAAATCCTACACTGAATCTATATCTCCTATATACTGGCTTCATCAGTTAAATTTGGATTTCAAAACTTCTTTAAAATGTATTTTTGTTACTCTTACAAGTTTTTTTTTTTTTTTCTTCTGTGAAATACCAAATGGTTATACCATCATCCCCTCTCCATTTCTTTTTCTCTTTCTCTCCTGTCTGATTTTGAAACTTGTACTTGGGTTAAAGAATTCAAAATATTCTTAAAAGTTGTCTCTTCTCACAAATTAGTCTTTCTGTGGTATGTAAACATTTGCATTGTCAGTTTTCTTAAGGTCAACGTAATAACAACTTATTGCTTCATTTCTGTCCTTAGTGAAGAACTTTTAATTTTTCCATTGAAACTTTAGGACTCTTTCATGATCTATTGGAAGCAATTATCTATACATCAGAAACAGTAATGTAGTTAGACGTGGAATGTGGCTATCTAGTGAAAAATAGCACATTTATGATCGCTGTCTTTAATTCAGGGACACTGGACCTGGGAAATATTGATGGTGTTTAAAGCTCAGCATAAAATCTCAAACAATCTCTGGGATAATGTTGCCCTAACTTTTTAGATATAGCTACTCATAATTACATGATTATAAAAGTATTTTAAAAAATAGTTTGTAGTTACAATTTTTACAAATTTAGAAATGGGCCAAATAATTTAAAAAGTTTTTAAGATTTTACACGAGTTCATAGCCAACCAAATTCTAGAACAGAGGTACACTTCCTTCAGTGAGTGCGGCACTTACAAATAGTCTAGGTGCAATTCCGATGCGTGTGGTTGCTCATTGTTTGTCTGTCTTGAATCCACCAGGTTGGCTTATAACAGTTATTTTCCAAAACAAACATGCAGTCAAAAATATTTCTCGGTTATTTTTAATAAATTATGTACAAAATGATTGTGTGCTTGTGTCAATGACAATGTAGACGGTCAGCAAATGTAAGAAGCTGTAAGCCGCCAGGTGGGTTTGTTGCTCTTGGGCCTCACATGAGTGTGAGCAATTATGATGTAGGGAACTGGCTTCCCTTTCTCAGCTGCTGATCCTAAGACTGTAGAATTAACTGGATCCACAGAGCTATCGAGCGCATGGTTACCATCACACTCGATATTATCACTGTGCTCTGGCACTGGACAACTTGCATACTTTCTGTTTAGTTACTTTGGTCATCTTAAGATGGAAGATAACTTTAGAGTTACCTAGAGACAACTTGAGTTAGAAGAAACGTGTGTGGTTATTCCTGCTGTGTTGAAGCACCATGTTCAAAAACATTGTGTGGAGGATATAGTTTATTTCACTTACATAGATGAATTTTAAAAAGGGGGCAGGGTTAAGAATACAAAATGGTCTATCTAATGTTACCCCAATAATGATAAGTGATTTTACATTTGTCATAGATACAGCCCTTTTCGTCCCAATGATAATCAATTAAGAAAATGGGACAATGGAGGCTATTTTGCGTTGACATATGCCATTTGAGAATGTGCATCTTCATAATGATCAACTGATGACTAACTCTCATATGTGCAGTTATTCAAAACACATCTGTAAATATTGTCGAAGCATATGCACAGGACTGCCCAGTTTGTCATTCTATGGCTGTACCAGCTTCATGCAGATTGACGGAAGAATAGCCACTTCTTATATGATTGATTAAAACTTTATCTGGGAGGACCTTCCTCAGTTGCTCTCCTACCTGTCCTGACAGACATTAGCAATGGATTGCTGGACGTTTATAGTTCCTTCTTGTCAAAACAGCAATCCACAGTACACAGGCTCCAGAGGGAATTCCCTGACACACATCCCATCACTGTTCTTACTGGACATGGCCTTTGAGGTGTCAGTTAACCTCTCTGGGCCTAATGTCCTGTCTTGTGTTGAGAGGGGGAAGACCTCTCAAACGGACTGCAGGCAAGGATGAGTTAATTCATGAAGACTTTTTGCAGAATTGCACCAAGTACACCTGAGAACTGATGCTGATTCAGACAATACTCAGGGAAATCATCACAGCAGCAATCTGCTGCTGTCTGCCACACGCCCAGCCACCTATCCCAGAAACTTGACCAGCATCTTAGCTGGGGTGGACTTTGGGACTTCTTGGCCCAGAATAGTTTCTACATCTCATTCTTGCAGTTGTGACAGCTCTGTTCTACTCATCTATAGTATAGGGATCAGCATGAGAAGTCTTGAGAGGACAGAAAAGGGAGGGATGCCTCCTAATCAGCCACTATTGTATGAGGAGGCAAAATTATAGGGATTTTTCTCAGAGAAATAAATACATTTCACTGCATCTTCACTAGGAGAAAGCCATTGGCACTCTGTTGTCCATGAGATCACTATTTCTATTTTTCTTTTTAGGACAGGACCTCATGTAGTCCAGTCTAGCTTCAAACTCATGATCCTCCTGCCTCAGCCTTTCACGAAGGTTCAGTGACATTTTATTTTGGTTTCTCTATAACCTTTTTCTACTGCTGTAGTTTTCTTGTCTAAATTTCTCATCTTAACATGAGCTTTTCAAGAATACTTTTTGAGATTTATAATACAATATATCATTTTTTTTCCTTCCTTTTCCTCCCACCAGATTCTCCCATGTAGCCCTCCTTGCTCTCTTTCAAACCCTTGACCTAATTTTTTATTGTTATTGGTTACATATAGGTACTTGTACATACATATCTATCCCTAAATATAACCTACTCAGTCCGTATAATGTATAATGTTATTTGTTTGTACTTTTGCAGGGTTGACCAATTGGTATGCTCTTCCATGGGCAAGACATTAAACTCTCAGAGTTCCTTAGTGGCCTGTAGTTTTTTGTGTAGCTTTGAAGCCTAATGGGCTTCTTTTTGCCCCGCCCCCATCCACTTTACTATGTCTGTTGTCCTTGTTCAGCTCATGTTTAGTCACATTAGTGAGACTTAATGGGTGTAGCTTCTGGCAGCACTGAGAGACACAGCCTCATTGGTAACTCCCTGACCCTCTGGCTCTTACAATCTTTCCATCCCCCTTTTATAATATTCCCAGAGCCTTAGGTGAGGGAGTTGTTTTGTAGATGTATCTCCTTGGGTCTGCTCACCACCACCCTGCTTTGTGATTGACTGAGTTTTTCTGTTGCAAAGGGAAGTTTTGTTGATAAGAGGTGAGGCGTATACTTACCTACAGGTATAAGGACAAATGTATAGATTGTCTATAGGGATTTTGCTGGTTTAGTAAAGTGGTTTTAGATTTCTCCTCCAAGATCCATGACTTCAATAGCTCTTGATAGTTGGCTAGGTTTACAGTACTAGATATCTCTCATGGGTGCATACCACCCATATACACTTTCACTCCCAAGGTGATGCTGGACACCTGATCTCACTCTGGCCAAGCCACTGTTGTAACTTCCTGGAGTAAAATGTTCTTTCCTTCTGCGCCCTTCAAACCCCCTTAAACAACAAAGACTTGGTCTCTATGGAACTTGTAGGTCATGCTCAGTTCCGAGAAAGCCCTGATGACACTCTTCACTGTGTAAAAAAGAAAAGTACATTTCTGCTACCCTATCAGATGAGGTTCTCCAAGCTCCTGTGTCCATGATGTCCTTCCTACTTAGGCTTGAAAGTGGGAAACTTTGACTCCTTTGTCTCCTGCCCAGACACCGTGTTCGTCATTGTCAAACTTTCTGAGAATTTTTTAAACACTCTCATTCATGAAACCATTACTCAGCAGCCATTTGATGCTTTCCTGGTGCAGTCACCCATGGCCTTCTATAATGTGCACACAATGAATGCTCCCCATGAGAAAGTACATGATGAATCAGCTCCTCAACCCTCCTGCATCCCCTCCTGCAGGTCAGGGCATGCAGGGTGTGAATAAGGTATGGGCTAAAGCCTATAAAATGCACATGGCACCTAGAATATGGTAAACACTCAGGCATGTGAAACAACTCCATTCATACAAACAAACAGGTGCTGTAGTCGGGGAAGGTATCCTTCTCTTCTCCAGTTCTTAAAGAAATACGTATATACATACATACATACATACATACATACATACATACATACATACATGTATTATTTTTAATCATGTGGGAGTGTACATGGGATGGAGAAGTATGAGTGCATGTGTCTTTGAAGGCCAGGGGAGGGCTTCAGGTTCCTGGGAGCTACAGTTACAGACAGAGGTACACTTCACTAACCATGATCCTCTTCAAGGGCAGCTCCTGCTCTTAGCTGCTCAGCTGTCTCTCCAGAACCCCTGCCACCAACTGCAGTCTTTCCAACAATACCTGCTCATTCAAGCCCTCAGCAGGTCAATAACTGGAGTGTGAGTGTGTGCTTCTGACCTTCTCTATCTCTAGCTGTGGGTCTGAGGCATGTTATTGCACTGAGCTAGTGATCTCTATACTCTACATGATCTCTGCTGCACAGATGTTTGTGCAGTTATCCCAGGTGGGAGGTGTTGAGCTGACCTAGATCATTTCGTACAGACAGCACTGCCACAAACCCATCTTGCTCATGGTAGGCCTGTTGCAACTGGCTCACCCACTGTCCACTTCTTCCTTTGGAAGAATAGGACTCTCTTTGATGGCATCTAGTTCAAATATCATCTCCGTCAAAACGGAAGACGCCTGCGTGTCTAGAGCGCAGTACTATAGCTTTCACTTTTAGGTTTGTACATGTGTATGTGATTCTTCTCATGGGAGGAATACATGAAGAGCAGAATGGTGTTCACATTTTCATGTCCTTCGAGTATTGCTGTCAGCATGTTTTAATGAGATGAAATTGTATTGCCTGGGTCACAAAGAACAAACATTAAAAATTACACATTAGAAGTTTGGTTTGCTCATTGCTTTCTCTTGGCATAGATTTTTATTTCTTTTGTACAGACATAGTGCATGAACTATTCTTTCCTCGTGTGGGGACAATAAATAATTAAATAAGTAGAACACAGAACATTTACACTTGCCATTCAGCACAGGAAAGAGAAGTCCTGGGGTTTGAGATTCTTATCCTGCTTCTGCACTGTGTGCTGTGGGTGGCAGAGAGTAGAACTTCCAAACAGTGTGACTCTGAGTGTTACTGCTTCTGCTCACCTCCAGTTCCATCACCATTAATCACATAAGCCACATCAGCGAGTTGTGACCCATGGGGGTCTGGTGTGTCTTCTCCAGTGTTCCCAGCACTAAGCATTTAGAAAGGGTTGATGGGTGAAAGGACGAGAGAAAGGGTTCACAACTGTTCGGTATCTGACCAAGACTGCATTGTGATGATTTAAGAGTCTCTGTCCCTCTTACTCTGAAGCCCATTTATTCAACATGAGAATTACAGATGAAACTCTTTCTATTGGCACACATTCCAACATGCTAGTGATTATTTTTTTTTTTTAAACTGAAGCATCACCTTCTGAAAAAGTCCAACTAAGTGCCCCTCATGTTGAAGAATTTGTGAATGGATTTCTGCAAGTTTATCAAAGTTGCTTTATTTATGGAATGTTGTCCAGTCAGATCTCAACTCAAGAAATACCATGAAGCAAGTAGGCAGTGTTGGGTCCCAGGTCTGAGCCCTGCCTCCAGTGAAACTAGAACAGCAGTGTGCAATGATGCTTTTTAGTGCTCACATACACACTGAGATGAAAACCTTCAGAGAAAGACCCAAGATCAGAAAAAGAACTAGATGGCCATGAGCCTCCAAGGCAGGACATTCTTTCTAAAAACTTATTTATTTCTATATGTTGCATGTGTATGTGCAAGTAGGGTATACATAGGAGCATACAAATGTATGTGAGATTGCATGTACACATAGAATCCAAAATAGGGCCCGGAGTTCTTCTCTGCCACTCTCCACTTATTCCTTTGAAGTAATATCAATCTTTCTGAGTCTGGGATTCACATATTCTCAGCCAGGGTCACAGCCAGTAAGTCCTAGTAGTCTCCTGTAACATTTCAGAGCTGGTGTTAACATATTGCAGGTATGCACAGGATACCTAGCTTGGTGTATGGATGCTGGGATTAGGATTCCAGAAGTCATGTAACACTTTTAGCTGCTGAGTCATCTCTCCAGCTGCCCCTGCATCATGAGGATACTTTAAAGTGTCAGTAGTAGTGACTTAGCTATTGGATTTATATATTATTTGGGGTTTATGACACAAGTAACTTACAAAACATAAGATACAAACATTGTAAGCCCAACACTTTGTTGAGATAGAAAGATTGTCCAAGTCAATAAATGAATACATAATCCAATGAAAAATTTCAAGAGACTTGTTTATGTAGTACCTTAAAGAAAATGCTGGTAATACAGAAATCGAAACACATTTGTTAGCAAAGTGCTCCAGTTTTAGTAAATCAAGCATCTTAGAAGATAAGCTCCTACACATCACATGGGTGTAAACTGGTGACGCAGTAGTATAATTGGAAAGAACATGGCCAAGTGTACATAGCAAGTGAATTAAAAGGAGAAGTCATGAACGGATATTACCAGTAAGAAATGAGAGGGCTGGGATGTAGCTAAGCAGCATAGTACTAGTTTAGCATGGCCAAGGCCCTGGACCTAATCTCTAGTACAAAGGTAAAAAAGGAAGAAAAATTTCCAGATCAAAATAATTCTAAATATCAAATAAATACGAGGCCATTGATACCAAAGCATTTAGTGATAATCTCACAATGATGGAAATATTCACTAAACACTTATATATTTTCATTTTATAATGAAATACATCACTTAGAAAGTTATCTTTCTCCTTTTAATTCACTTCAGATTGAAGTCATCACATGATTCTCCATCACCAACATTACCCCAATAATAAAAGCCAGTGTTTCTCAATACATGGGGGAAACACTAAGGGAGATTTTTAAGCAACTCCTTGTTTGTTACTATTTTCTTTTCATTTTTGTGAAGACATCGAGTAACAAATGCTCATAGGGAGTTAAAGCACTTGCCACGCAAGCATGAAGTCTGGAGTACATATTCCCAGATTCTACATAAATGCCTGATGTGGTCTGGAGACCCACATTCAATTACAATGTTTGAAGGCAGAGACTGGATTGCCAGAGCAAGCTAGCTAACTAGGCTAGTCATATCAGACACCTCTTGGTTAACCTGGGAGACTGCTTCAATGTATAAGATAGAGCATGATATAGGAAGACTTCAGGCATTAACTTCAGGCATCTACATAGACAAATATGAACACACACCTGTACCCATATGTATGCCCACATCATTTCAAACAGGACATAAACACATATATGCCACCCACATGAGAGAAAGAAAAGGTTTTCAAGTTGTATGTGGAGTGTTTGGATAGAGCATAAACCTTAGAGACTAGTTCTTAGAGCATTTGGAGTAGATTTTACCTTAGGGATTACTTATAATCATTTCCAATGTGTGACTCTGTTTCTAGTGTCCAGAAGGGCTCAGTGTGGAAAACTTCTTTTTCTATGCACTCAAACTCCTATAAATATGTAACTCACCAAAAATCCCTCCTGCGCATGGGACTTCCTGAGGACACCAGGAGGTAGCATTTCTAATTGGGGTGATATAGACAGGACATCAATATCCTCTCTACCATAGCTGGTAGGTTTCCACATTGTCACTGTCACTTTCTGTAAAAGCATTTCCTTGGTATAGTTAGTGACTTCAAGGCTGCCAATTTCACTTTAATGGGACACCAGGCTGAGGGCCAACCTCAATTAGGTGTGATCTGTAAAAGAGCCATACATCTAAAGCCATGATGCTTTGCTTTAATTGACACCTGGGAAGAAGGTCTTAGTAAGTTGTTGTCCACACTGGGTTGGCATGTGGAGTTGGGAATCTGAATTAAGTTCACTGATATGGAAAATACAGTGTGGGCAGTGCCATTCCCTAGGCAGGGGGTCCTGAATGAAGGAACTAAGATAAACACAAGCCAGCATGTGTGCAGGTGGGTGGGTGTACATTTCTCTCTGCTTCTTTCTGCTGTGATATGGCTGACAGTTTGAAGTGTCTGTCTTGACTTCCCCATGGTGATGGACAACAGTCTGGTATTGGAAGCTGAAGCAAACTCCTTTCTCTCCTCAGCTGCTTTTCCTCTAGAGAGGAAAGGTGACAACACAGGGCTTTTGTTACAAAGCCTCCAGCTAATGATTTTGCATCTTACCAACAGAAGGAAATCCCAACTTTTTTGGGGATGGGATAAGGGGTGGAGCCCCACCCAGAGTCCAAAGGGTTGGTAGCTACTAAAATCATAAATCAGAAAAAGCAAAGTTTGTCTTATGAGAAAGACACTGATGGGTATCTCTTGTATAGCCACCTGTCTCATTATTTTCCAAGTAAAAGAATATTAACTATGGTCATTATTTCTCATTATTAGCATAGCCTCACAGAAGTCTCATTATGTGGCCAGGCTAGCCTTGAAGTGATGCTGGGATGAGAATCATGCACCATCATGCTTGGCTGAGCAACCATTTCTGACTATGTTGATCTATCTCTTTTCTCACATAAAGCTTTTGTAGAATCATCAGTCAGTTCAAACTCCTTGTTGCACAACACACCACACACAAACTTTGTGAGAACAGAGATCATAATACTAATACATCTGGGTATTACAAATATTGCTAAAAGACTTTCTCTCTGTGCATTAGTGAGCTCCCATAAGCTTTCAAAACAACAAATTATATGACAATAGAAAAATCTGGATGATATCCTAGAGGCCAGAGCAGGATTTAACTTGCAAGTATTGCTTCATTTTCTACTATTATAATTATGTAATCTGTACTTCTCAAGAATGACATTATTGATTTCAATCTTGTCAAGACCTTTTTAGTTTAAAGTGCAAATGAAGAAAGCAATATTATCACTTAGGTTTTGATGGACAGATAATTTATATTCAAATACTTCTTTGGGTGATTGGAATAGAAATAAAATTCTACCTTTTATCTCAGCATCTTTCTTTTTTCCTGTTATTATAAGGACTCATGTAGCCCAGGCTGGCCTTGAACTCCCTCTGTAGCTGAGAATGACATTGAGTTTCTGTTTCTCTGCCTCTACCTCTTGAACACTGTTCCATCACAGTTGTATAGCCTCATGATGAGAATTGAACACAGGAGCACATGAATGCTAGGCAAGACCTATATCTGTCATCCCCATTCAGTTTTACCTTTCTTAGAAATCTGCAGCATGTTTTACATTAATCACATAACCCATTCTTGGGGCACGTATTTCTTCAATATAATAAAGATTCAAGGCTATCAAGATGACTCAGAGGATAAAGATGCTTGCCACCAAGCCTGATGATCTGAGTTCAGATCCATTGTAATCACATGATGGAAAGAGAGAGGCTTGAGCTGTCCTTGGACCTTCACATCTGCACTGTGGCTTATGTTTGATTTTGGTTCTTTGAGACAGAGTTTCACAGTGTAGCCCTGGCTGTTCTGGAACTCACTCACTATGTAGAGCAGGCAGGCATCAAACTAAGAGATCTGCTTGCCTCTCACTCCCAAGTGCTAAGAGTAATTCTGTATTGTTACCTAAATTCAATGTTCTTACAAATACTGAGAGACAAAACATAACTTAAGAGGAAGCATTACCAATCTTCCTCTCAATGTATTAGAAGGCAATGAAGATGAATAGTAGAAAGGTAGAGTATCCATTATTCATGAAGATTTTGTTCCAAATTATATACACAAATTACACATAAGTATACAACAGTAGAGCATTTATTTGCTCATTTATCTATTATCTGTAATACTAAGGACCAAATCCAGTGCCTTATGTATTGCAGACTAACGTTATGCTTTTGAGTCACTCAACCGTCCCTGTACATATTATTTTAAAGTAGATTAAAGTCAACAATTCAGTATACTGAACTTGTCAGTCATCTACTTACACTTTCCTACAGCCATTGACAGAGCGCCTGCCAGCATCCGTCCATGAACTCTGACTAGCAGCCTTAAATGACCTTTCTGCATCTTCTGATGTGGTGCCTCTGTTACTATACTTGTTTCTCATGACCTTTGCCTCCTCAAAAACTCTGTTCCTCAAACTTCTGCTTCTTATTCACTTATGACTGTATGGTTTCTAACAATAATCAGAAGTGATTAGTAAAAAGTACCTCTTCAGTATGGAGCAGCTAGCATGTGTAGCGTGTGTTTTCCGCCAGCACCAGTTGTTATTTTCTCAGCAGTCAAATAATTTAAAGACAGCAGAATCGCCTATAGTATCCAAAATTTCTCTGTGCTTTCCATCTTTACGTGGCTTTTTTATTACTCTATTTCTTCTATTTCTATTTTTACATATTTTGAGACAGGGTTTCTCAGTGTAACTTTTATCTGTCCTGGAATTCCCTCTGTATACCAGGTTTACTTTGAAATCACAGAGATCTGTTTGCCTCTGCCTCCCCAGTGCTGGGATTAATGGCGTGCACCAACATACCCATCCATTCTACTTCCTTTTTTTCTTTTTTAAACCATTGTATCCTGTTTTTTTTCTCTCCCAAGCCAGCGTATTTTTTAAAACATAGTGTAAACCTTCATTGCAGCTCTCGTACACACCAATGAATTGTTAGCAGAGCTCTTTAAAAGCAAGGCGTTTTTTTGCCGATTATGCTAATTTTGGAAACCTCCCTTAAAGGAGCTGCACAAATCTCTGTCTACAGCAAAACAAATCCAACCAAGAAAATGCTGCTACCAAGAAGTCTTGCTAGTCTCTGTTCCTTTGTTTCTAAAACATTTCTTAAGCTTTTATTAGTTTTAAGTGAAAGTTCTTATAGCCACGTTGGGCGCCATCTGTAGCGTATATGTTTTCCGCCAGCCTGCCTGCTGCCGGTCTGGCGTGCTGGCCCCAAATAACATGCTGAGACTCTGTATTTGATACAATCCTGTTGGCCAATTACCATTATTGTCTATGGGCTATCTCTGTCTTGATTATTAACCCATTTCTATTTATCTAAGTATTTGCACGTGGTTCATCTTACTGGAGAGCAGCGGGCCACATCTGATCTCTTTCAGCTCTCCATGCTGACTCCTCCCAACTACTTCCTCTTTACTCCTCCTAGTCTCCTAGCCCCTCCTATCTAGTTTCCTATTGGCCAATGGGGCTTTATTAATTAACCAGTATGAGAAACGTATTTACAGAATAACATCTCCCATCAAGCATGCACCTGTTCTTGTAGAAATGGCATGCCTCTGAATTCTTTTCATGATCATTTAGATAAGAAATTGCTATTCCCATTTTTTTTTTCTGTCAAAACCCTTAATGAAGGTGGAGGTGTTTTTTTTTCCTCTTTGACCCTCTAGAAGAAACTCTGCCTATTCAAAACTTCAACAGCAAACCAATGAAATGCTAATGTAGATGACTTGGAGAATTTAGGTGTAGACTTCTCACATGAAACTGGATACTAATGTGTGTCATTTTAAGTCTAGGAACTTAGAGGTACTTGATAGTTTTTATTTTTTAAGATCAGGCATGTCTGAAGTGCATTCCAGTCATTTTTCAAAGGATGTATTAGTTATTTTCCTCATTTCTGTGTCCCAGTCCTTGAGAAAAAGTACTTCAAGGGAGTCAAGATTCACCTTGGCCCATGATTTAGGGGTCCAGCTCATCAGGGTAACAGGAGGGTGAAGCTGACGGTCACATCTGGACATCTGAGACAGACAAAGGGGAGTTCTAGGGCTCACCTAGCTTTTCCCTTATCCCCTTTATATTCAGTCTAAGACCCCAGCCCTTGAGATGGTCAATGCCTTCAGAGTGTGCTTTCTTCCTTCAACTAATCTCCTCTGGACACACCCTTGTACACACACCCAAAGGCATGTGTCCTCAGTCACACCCCATTAGGTGTTTTTTCTTCCAATCAAGCTGATAATCAAAATTAACCATTGAAGAATAGCCATAACTGGGGAGGTTAAGCCGGTATTGCACTGATCACCCCAGGAACACACCCTTTGTTAACATCTGCATCTTTCCCTACCTCTGGCCTTACCTCTAGACAGACTAGTTTCTCACATCCACATTTTTTGTTTCATCTTTCAGAAGAACCAGTGGGGCAAAAGGGAGCAGTGACCTGAGAAAGATCAGCTATGTCTGTATTTCCTTCTTACCTCATTTGGTCTGCCTTTTGTTCACTGCTATTGTGTTCTCACCATCACCACACCAATGAGTCTGGCTTGTCACCAAAGATTTCTTTAAGCTCCATCCAACAGCTGAATTCTTCTTTTAGCTTTAATCGTACCTTGGTTCTCAAGTGCCCACTCTCATAGTTAATTACTTCCTTGTGGTTGACAAACTGTCCTCTTTGGTTTATGGAATAATTCTAGGTCTTAATCTAGAAGAAGCCATTGCCTCTTTCTCTCTTGACTCCTGGAGCTGGATTTTACCTTTGCTAATTCCTTAGACATTCTCTTTTGGTCTCAAAGTTTTAAATAATACAACTCTACTTGTACATCTGATAGACATCTCCAATATCACAGTTCAATAAATGTCCTTGATACTTTAACCCAAGCCACTTTCTCTCCCTGACTTCACCATTTCTTCATTCTACCCCAAATCTTGCTTAGTCCAAAGTTCCTAGTTAACACCCTTGTGTCTTCTGTTCCTCTCATACCCCATCTCTAATTTGTAAACAAGTCCTGTGTCTCGTTTCAAGTCATTACAAATCAAAATTATTGCATTTATCATCTTTTATCTTGCAGTAATCTTTAATTAATGGTTTTTAAAATGCAAATAAAACCATTTTCCATATATTACAGTAAGTCTTTCCTCCTCAGTAGCTTTTTGTGAGTTAAAGTCCACAACCGTTAGCACATGCTGTGAGACCATTGGTGCATCATCCCTCCTTCCCTTAAGATCTCTATGGCCCTTCCCCGTTGTTAACACTACAGCTTACTCATTCCTCTCTGTTCTCTGAGCAAACCAAGCTTGTCCTTTTCAGCACCCAGAGCTCTCTCAAGCTGACATGCTTTTCTTCCCAAACTCTAGGCACTTCTGAAATCTGAGTATTGAAGTAAAGTTCAAATTTCAAGCTTTCATGGAAGACTTTTCTAAAATAGCCTGTCAGGGAGGATGTGCCTTTCTTAAAGACAGGGCAGGAAAGTTGTGGTTACTGGAATCATGCTGTCATTGCTGTCAGACATCTGCTACCTGAGAACTCTGACCATTCCAGTTCAGTGTGGAAGGCTAAGATGAAAGGTAGGAAGAAAAAGAGATAAATAACTCTTACTCTTTCAGCTGAGATGAAAGAGCTATTTCAAAGAGAAGTAGGGCTTGCTTTCAGGACTGTCCTAAGCCCTTGATTAGTATGGTATTGTCCTTTAGTAGTTAGTATGAAGACAGTGGAACTATGTGTCTTTTGTACTGTATTTACTTATCCGTATCTACCAAACGCTAAAAGCATTATATGAAGCTTTAGCTAACCCAGAAAGAATACAATGTGAAAATAATGTGATTTTTTTCCCAATGGCTTTAGACATCAAAGTGAATTGTAAAGATTTTGTCTGTTGTTAGCAGAGGGAATTTTAAAGGGAATCATATAAAACAATGAGCCCTGAGAGTTAGAATACAGATTTTTGCTTGGGTGTAGGAGAAAAACCACTGGGATTTTTGCATTAGTGGGTATTTCTTCAAGGATAGGAAACATCAGGATTTGAATGGCTAAGATGAAGAAATTCTTCATTGTCACAGGTCTATACTGGAGTTTCCTTAAAAATAAGGAGAGACTTTAAATGTGAGAGTAAGAGAGCATAGACAGCCTACAATCCACACTGCCAGAGAAGTTAGGAAACAAGGAGGACCTGAAGAGTGACATATATGGCCCCCTGGAGAAGGGAAAAGGGACAAGATCTCCTGAACAAATTGGGAGCAGGGTGGGAGGGGATAGAGAATTAGGAAAAAGAGAAGGGGAAACGAGGAGGGGAGAGGAGGACATGAAGGGGCAGGAAGATTGAGTCTGGGGAAGAATAAAGGACAGTAAGAAAAGAGATACCATAATAGAGGGAGCCATTAAAGGTTTAGAGAGAAATCTAGCACTAGAAAAATATCAAGAGATCTGCAAGGATGACCCCAACTAAGAACCTAAGCAATAGTGGAAAGGCTTCCTTAAATGCTTTTCCACAATAATGAGATTTACCACTACCTTATATGCCATCCTAGAACCTTCATCCAGTAGCTGATGGAAACAGATGCAGAAATCCACAGCTAAACACTGAGCCGAAATCCTGGAACCCAGTTGCAAAGAGGGAGGAGTGATGAGCCAGAGAAACCCACAGAACCAGCTGACCTGAACAAGGAGGGAGGAGCTCATGCACCCCAGTCTGATAGCTGGGATACCAACATAGGACCGACCTAGACACCCTGAATGTGGGTGTTAGTTAGGAGGCCTGGGCAATCTATGGGGCCTCTGGTAGTGAATCAGTATTTATCCCTAGTGTAAAAATTGACTTTGGGAGTCAATCCATAGAAGGACACTCTCTAAGCCTAGATGGGGAGGGGTTATGCCCTGCTCCAAATGATATGACAGACTTTGAAGATCCCCAAATGGAAGGTTTCACCCTCCCTGGAGAGCAGAAAGGAGATGAAATATGGGGTTGGTGCATGGCAGGGGAAGTGGGGGGGGGACGGGATTGACATGTAAAACAAGATTGTTTCTAATTTAAATTTTACAAAAAGAAAATAAAAGAGCACAAACAAAAGAAAGTAGAATCTACAGCATACTCAGTCTCATCCATCATGAAAGGATCTGAACACCTTTACAAAAGGTGTTCAGAATTCTTATAAAAACAGAGATTACATGGATAGGAAAGGTTCTGTTGAGTGGGCCAAGGCTTGGAGAATGGAGACATTACTATGGATTTTACAGAGGAGCTATTGGGGAACCTACCTCATACAGCTCCCTATGCTCCATGGGGGAAACGAAGTGAGTAAACTCTTGCAGACATGTCCCAGTCACTTTCTGGGTTCTGTAACTCTATCATTCTCTTTCCTGGTAAGTGAGGTGGTCTCTGTGCCTATGGATACTACTGAGGTAGGAATCATAGTTAGAGGACTGGATATCTAAAGCAAGAATCATATCCCCCACCTTAGGAAGCTGTCAAATAGCACAGAATAACACATGCTTCAATCCTCTCCCCAAGATGCTCATGTAATTGGTCTGAGGTGGGGCTGGGTGTTGGTATTTATTAACATCTCCCCAGGAGACATCTAAGCACAGCCAGTGCTCAGAACTAGTTTTCTTGGTGATTGTCCCTAAACTTCACAGACCTTTGTCTTGGCCTATCTGCAGCTGAAATTCCCTCATTTTCTACTCATGTTCAGACCTGAGTCCTTTCTGTGATGATAAATTTTATCTAGGTGGACAAAGAGATTTACATTTTTATTTACTTTTTTGTGAATTATTCGGAAATGTAAGTGTTGTTTCCGCATTAGGGTCCTCCTTCTTCCGTGCAGCCTACTCTTCTGGTCCAGCACTACTTTTTGGTCTAAGAACTCTGCGCCCTATCACACTGTGGATGCTCCCAGTAAATAGCAGCTCCTCCATGGCAGTGCCAGCATGGCTCTCATTCACTCTTCAGTATTTGATACACACAGCCTCAATGGCCTGGTTTGTTTCACAGGTGTTCCTGAAGTGTACAAGTTTGTAATTTCTGAGTTCCTGGGTCAGGAGAACAGTGAGCCATCTTCACAGATCAGCTCTGTCTGATCACAGGAAGAGGAATGAGCAAAAAAGAAGTGTGTGTGTGTGTGTGTGTGTGTGTGTGTGTGTGTGTGCCTATATATGTATGTGTGAGAGTGTATGTGTATCTGTGTGTCCATGTATTTGTGTATGTGTGTGTGTGTGTGTGTGTGTGTATGTATGTATGTGTCTGAGTGTGTGTGTCTGTGTGTGTGTCAATATACTTGTCTGTGCATGAGAGAAAGTTGTGTGTATGTGTGTGTATGTATGTATTGTGTCTGTGTGTATGTGAGAGAAAGTGTGTGTGTGTCTATGTATTGTGTGTGTGTGAGAGAGAGAGAGAGAGTGTCTATATATGTATTGTGTGACTGTGTGTGAGAGAGTGGCTGCTTATTAGAGAGTGTTGTGTGTGTCTATATATGCATATATGTGAGTGTGTGTATATGAGAGAAAGAGAGAGGGAGGGAGAGATAGAGTATGTATGTATTTGTTCATGAGTGTGCTTGTATGTGGAAGCCAGAGGTCATTATTGGGTGCTGCTCCTCAGGACATCATTCAGCTTGTGTTTTGAGCCATGATCTCCCATTTTTATCGGAACTTACTGATTTATCTGTGCTGGCTGACTCATGAGTCCTGGGGACCCATCTGTCTCCACCTCCTTAGCATAGGATGATAAAAATGTGCCACCATACCCGACTTTGTTAGATGGGTTTGGGGGATTGAACACAGGTCTTCAGAGTTTAAGAGAAAGCCAAATGAACTGTATCCCAAGCCTTCAACAAAAAAGAAATTTTAAAATGGTCTCATTGGTCCCAAGTTTAGTCTTTGAATGAGTCTTGAATGAGGAAGATTTGCCTCCATCTTCCTACCGCAAACATGGAACAGAAAATCACGGAACAGGAAAATAAGCATATCCTATGGGAAGGAAGAGAAAATGAATTGGGTTAGATTTACAGCAAATAGAACTCTAGTCAGTCTACAAAATTTTAATTTTTAAATAAACATTTAATTATTTGATACCATTATTATATGGTAAAAATAGTTATGGTTAGGTAATATTTGCCAAATATTAACATTATAAAACATTAACACCCTGAAAAGCAAGCCCATTGAACTTACAACTGATAAACCAAAGCATGAAAAATTGCTCAACTCCAATGCAAACACAAGCACAAAGAACCATACTTCATCAGAGGAATGCAATTTCAATCACAACTGGCCGTAGCTGAAACTCTGAGTCCAGCAGAGCAATGCCGAAAAGGACAGAGAGTATCTGGACTCGCTGATGTTTATGAGGAGCTGGTTTGGTTGTTACTAATGAAGTCAAATGCAGCAATTGCCCTGTGGCTGGGTAATTCTGCTAATAGTAGAGACATGAAAATAAAAAGCGGAAATAAAACCTATACACACAGATGGAAATGTGCATAATGTCCAGCGCTTGATACACCACACATAAAAAATTTGTTTAACAACTTTTAACAAATTCATCAAATGAAATTCTGGGGACAAGAAGAAGAGCCAGCTGCTGACATGCTTGTCCACAGATGAAGGGTCTGAAGCATGTGGACTGAACAGACATGTGACCACCAAGTCATGTGGCAGGCAGTGAGCCTCTAAGGTGGTGTTCAGTAGTTTCTGCCTCTTGGTGTGTACAGCCTTGTGTGATTGTGATGCTCACATGTTGTCCCTCATGTGCTGCCCTAGATAAAGAGTTAGTTGCCAAATGACTTGCTCCTACTTTCATAGAAGCCATGAAAGTGCCGATCAGATCACTCCTGATACTGAGTTACAAACCCATGAATTCTGTTAGGTATCTTTTCCTCCTTGCTTTTTTCTCAAGTAGGCCAGGTAGGTGCACTGTTTGCTGCCTTAGAAAAACCCCTCCTTATAAGTCTGGATGTCCCTAATCCCTGCACTCAAGAGGCAGAATCAAGAAGGACAGTTTGAGACCAGCTTGGGCTATTTAGGGAGACCCTGTCTCAAACAAAGAAACTGACAGGAAAACCATAGTGTCTCCAGGGATGATTATGGGGAACCTGAGGTCTGCCACTTGACTCACTATTGAGCCGAGCTTCAGGCCCGGACTATATTGATACTTGAATTTAGAGCAGCTCAAGCTAAACACTGTGATTGAATCCTTGGTGGAGGTCTCCATGCAGAGTCAGTAAGCTGTGCACTGGTTTCCTAGTATCTTAGGGATGAGAAGCTCTTGTTTAAGGCACTAAACTTTGAAGCAATGTAGACATGATTTCCAACAGATGAAAAGATATGCATCAATAGACCACCATCCACATCTAGGGTCCCTTTATGAGAAACTCTAGGGAACTTAGAACTGCTCTGGGCACGGGAATCAGAACAACAGTTGCTACTGCAGGCTAGGGTTGGGATTGATGAGAGTGAAGGTAATGTTCTATATTGTGTTGTGAATGAATTTTATTATATTCTTTACAACTTATGAAGAAAAATGAATGACCAGGAATGTCTATCTTTAATCAACTGATTGAAGTGACTTGAATCTAGTTAGGTGTATAGATGACAATAATTCCATCAAATGACAAAGAAAAAAGTCTTTTTCAGAGGGCTTTGTTCTTGTAAGATGAAGCAGCTAGAGTTTTGAAAACGACAACAAAACCTCACCAGCTAGGTTTAGCTTAAGGCAACTGTGCCACATGAGTCTATGGATGATTTAAAACTTCAATTAAGTATCTAAATTAATGAGGGCTGAAAAGCCTCATAACCCAGAAGCCTGAGATCCTTAGCATTGTAAAGGCCTTGGGATCCTAGCATTGGAGAGGTTTCTTCATTTCCTAGCACTATGTGATTGCTAAAACAGTACCTTAAATTTCATTTCAACATAACCAACTACACAAAGATACTAGAGAATGTTGTCTCCATTTGCTCAAAATTAAAAACCATCTAGAGGAGGCATA